>CM023481.1:71121472-71259433 GCA_013339685.2 Hyalomma asiaticum | reverse complement strand
TCATGCTGTGTGCACACTACCTTGGCGCAAAAAGAGTGTGCTTTTTCGTGCGGCATTCCATTCCGCGTTGGGCTGGCCGAAAGAGCCACCCAGCTGCGTGGCGTCGGCGTAGCAACACTGGCAACACTCGGAGCGTGAACACGCCAGCTAGCCCGTCGTTCCTCGCCGCAATGCGTGTCGAGTTCAATCTCAAATTCAAGACGCCCACTGAGGCCATCACGACGTTGACATGTACGTACATCGATCTCGCATTCACCAACGACCCATACATTGTGCGAGATGTGATGTATGTCTTCGCCCTCGGATCACATACAATAGATCTGTGTTCTGCTTGCGATTCATATCGCACAAAGGCATGGATTCACTTATGGCTGCATGTCCTCTGTTTGACTTTGGTGTGTAATAAAAGTGCCTTTGTTTTTTTAAAGTAGTCCTGCACTGTTAGAATTTGTCTCTGCTTTCAAAACCATAGTGAACATTCCATTATAAATCCTGTATGTGTAGGCGGTGCATATGCTAACACCATTCACTAACAACACTGACATAGGAGAGTAGTGAAACTGGCCAAATGGTGGGTGCATCTGTTTTGTTTGTCATGTGAATTTGTACAGGAGATTTTTTTATCACGACTGCCAACTTCTAGCTAAGCTCCCTACCTTCCTTCTCTCTTCGTCATAAGGGTGTGAGGCAAACTCTTGGAATGATCGGATGCACAGTGCATCAGGTCCCCAGTTTCCCGGCAATTTCACCTCGACAAATGCCTACCAACCAATAATTTCTGCATGAGTGGGTGCATGAAGATATTAGGAATGCGTGGGAGCCCCGCTGTATGCTGGACGCCTCTAGGTTCTCCTGTGAGAATTTTATTTCTTCCGGACTACGCCGGTCGCCGCCCTAAGCCTGAGACGCTAAGCGTGTGATCGGCTCCAAGCCCGAACGCCGACTGCTGCTCCCATCGTCGTGCCCCGGTTGCCCACTGGCATGGAGCACATTGTAGAAGGTCAGACCATCTCTGCAGAAGAGTTGTCGGACGCCTCATAGACGCCTGGCTACCGTGCCCAGGAATGACGCCGACAGGAACCTCAAAACCAAGGCAAGCCCATTGTTAGTCCTAGTGCGTTGGATCATAATGCCTGCAATGCTACACTGAGACCTCAACACCAGGTTAAGCCCTGTCCGCCTCCAAGCCACTGATGTGCACCGCTTGCCGCAGAACGCTATCCATATTGTAGGAAGGCCATGAATCCCGATCGGTCTGATGAAAGTGCCACCGTGGCAACTGCATGACGCCCTGCTCAAGGCAGCTTCGCTGCCCGATCAGCCACTGGTAAATCGTCTACAGCCGCACCCCACCAATAATACTTTCACACTAAGTGTCATCGACTTGCACAGTGCCTGTGACTACCTCTGAGTCAAGTCTATTAAAGTAGCCATGCAAGTCATCGAACTCCATGTTTACACTCCCCCTCCTGATGATGCCGTGCAAGGCATCATGTTAAATGCATTCAATGACTTTTCAGACGACGAAATATTTGTGGACCTAGATGCCAGCAACCCCGACATGCCTGTTGCGTGTGGCAGACGTATGGGCTACACTAGACGCATAGTGGTGGCACTCACGAGCAAGACCCTTCCCAAGTAGATATTCTACCACAGTACCAACAAAAGGCTCTACCCATTCTACAACAGAGTGGAATCGTGCTACAACTGCCACAAGGTCGGTCACCGCACGGATGTTTGCCCGATGCCCTGCAGTGAGGAACACTCTCCATTTGCAGAGGGCAAGGCACCGGCGTGTACACCATGCTGCATTGTGTGCAGTGGGGGCACACCACTGGGAGCTCAAATTGAAAGTACTGCTTCATTAAGAAGAAGCCACCTAAACCGCAAGTCCAGCAAGGTGTCCAAGAACCTGCATCGACCACCCAATGCAACCCGTCTCGCAGTGGCAGCCACACACTGTCCCCTCGTGACCGTTCCACATCTTCTCCACCACTTGAAGCCAACAACGGCCAGAACAACCGCCGTGACAGTAGGTCCAGATCTCGCACCCAGTGCCCGGGATCCCGCTCAGCTCATCGCCAAGTCAGCAGGTCCCACTCACACACACGGCGACCAAGATCCTGTTCAACCCAACAAGCCCTTTCGAGATCCCGTTCGTCTAGCCAAGGCCCTGGAGCAGTACTTAAGACGGCCTGGCAGTGGGGCCCCCTCTGGTGTCACTATCATCATCCCATTCACAGGTAAGGGGGATGGCAAAGCAGAATTCTGCCCTTAAGTCTCAAATTTCAGCCGAGCAGTCCCAGATAGCTAAATTGACTGCCTACATAGTCTCTCGAAGCCAAAATTGACAGAGCACTCACCGCCCACACACAAACAGCGACACCCACACCATCACAAACACAAGAACCACACTGCCCCCCCACGCAGCTACCAATATGGCGTCGGCGCCAGCACGCCAACTTCAAAACTCTGATAAACGCAAGGCCACCACACCAACCACCTCACTCCACGCTGAAGTTGACATTGCCACGACAATAACAGCAGCAGTCAAGGCAACCATCTCTACCCTAAAATCTGAATTAACATCCGAAGTTGAAACATGTTTTAACACGATCACCGAATCATCCTAGAAGCAGCTAAGTCGTTCACTCTTCTAAAGAGTTCGAATGAAGCTGCACTGGCTGACTTCAATGTGCAGTTAGCTGCACAGTGCACACCCAGCAAGCTGGCAACCCCTGGCCACAATGTCAACGGCTACTTAGTCATGACTTCACGCCACACTTACAGTTTGCCAATGGAACTGTAGGGGCCATCGCAGGAAGAGGGGACACCTGCAGCAGCATATCTAGTATATTCAGAACCAAGCATAATGTGGAGAGGTTACGCTGGATATAACTGCCAGAAACTAACAGTCCTCCTAGCCTACTAGGATACGTGTCATACAGGATATGTAGAGACACTATGCCAGATCTCTCCCAGTGCAGAAATGCACTGGGTGCCTGATAGCAAATGGGCAGTGACCATTGCATTCTAGCGATAACCATCGAGATGACCACCAGCAATGCAAATAAGCAAGCCATGGCTTGCCTTACATACAGGGATAAGTTCCGCCAGCTCTGAAAAAGAAAAAAAAAGGTGCCGCCTGAATCCATATCAGATCTGAAAGAATGGATTTGTTATTTGAATTGAGATGTGAACTGCACAACATATGAAACGGCGATTACTCAAGAACAGCCGTCTACAGACTCCCACCTGCTCTCATGCGCAGGTGAGGGCACCAGCTTCACAACAGGCTCTGCCATCGTATTGTGAGGCTTGAACGCGAAATAGCCCATTTTGCCGAGCTCAAACGCCAACATCGGGCCAAATCTGTGACAGCCTGAAGGACAAAGGGACTGCAAGAAAACATGGCACTGCTGTACCACCTGCTTGACCCTGGCAGTTCAAAGTCGGCGGCACGGAAACAGCTTGTGTGAAAACCCACCAATATCATGGGACTGACGACGAGCTGCTGCAGGAGCTCACCACTTCGTACCCCAGCAGTTCCCAGTCACAAAGCAGCATCGCAAAGTTGCCACAATACAGTGGATGCCCCAACAAACAGTTAGGTGCCCATACATTTGAGGCAGAGGTTTGTGCTGCGTTTAATGAACTGTGCACAATGTTAGCGACAGGGTAACAAACAGGATGCTCCATAACCTCAATCAAAAATCTGTACGGGCCATAACTGAATACGTGAATGAGTGTTGGAGAACTGGCCACCTACCACTGGAATGGAAACATGCAAGAGTGGTCTTTAAATACAAAACCAGGAAAAAAACTCAACCTCGAGAACCTACGCCTCATCTCACTTACTTCTGTATGGAGTACTTTGTGCTTTGCCGCCTGCAAAATTTTGCAGAAGAACACAACTTACTTTGCCCCATCATGCTCGCCTTCAGGGCTCATCTATCCACCCAGGATGCCCTCATTCAACTGCATCATGAGAAGTGGCCATAGCCCTGGCAGTGGCAGCTGGGTACACCACTATACTCAGCAACTCAAAAGCCGCCACTTCAAACTTTGAACGTCGCATCGTAGCCCCCACAATGCTGCTATTACTTCTCCCCAGTCGCCTTCCAGGTGAGGATGACACACTGTTCCCCAATGAACTGATATGGGTGCCGGCTCACGCAGGGAACCCGGGGAACAAGGCGCCCCACCAATATGCTCAAGGTTTTTTCAGCCGAGCGGTGGAACCTATGCCTGATCTGGGTGACCATCACGAAGCCCTTACCTTGTACCACGACATTACCCAGTATTACCGCCTGTTGAGGCAGTTGAAACCACCCCCGCACCATAAATTGACCAAATGCCAGGAGGTTATCTGGTGCCGACTACAAACACATTCCTTTCCAAACCCATACATCTACGCACATACATACCCTAAAATTTGACCCACATTGCCCGCAATGCGACTCAACAGCCACACTTAACCATGTCCTCTGGGACTGCAGAGAAGACCCACCCTCTGCCGATCTCCTACCACTCCCTCACCCGAGAGGTAGGGGGAGGTTCTGACCTCCACCAGCCTTAGTGTCCAGCTCCAGGCCATACAGAGAGCAGAGGAGGTGGCCGCCAGGCTCGTCATGGCGGATCACCTCCGTAACTGACATCAAAGTTTGCATCTCTCTCTCTTTATTGCAACTTCCATTAGTAGTCATTATAGGAATAGTGTGCTCTCAATTAAGATGGGCTGGGACAAGTCTTCAATTTTTATTTTTTATTTTATCTCGGACTTTATAGCTTGTTCTCCAGTCTGACAGGCTATATAGGCATCATCCTCTCATGTTTTTCACAGCTGCCTGAAAACTACCTTGGAATTAACCCCCTTTCAGCCCTAGGAAACTGGCTGTACGAGTTTGCAATTTTGTATGCAGCAGCTACTGGGTTTCCTGTGCATAACTGCATATCAAAGTGAATGTAAATAAAGCTGCAGTTTTTCAGGACAAAAATAAAGTTCTGTGCCTGCCTGCCTGCCTGCTGCTTCAAGTGATGCTTATTCTTATAGGATACAAGCCCAATTTCCTCAGAAAGTTCCCTGGGTTCCATTGGTCACATTTACAGTCCTACCACCACAGAAGTAAAAATTGAAAAATAAATTTAAAAAAATTGGGGGACCCTTAAGCTTCGCCTTCAAGAGTTGAACGCGATAGCGAAATCCGGCCCATAGTGTGTACTTCAACCTCTCAGTGCATACTTATTAATGTGTGTTGTTACACACACACGCACAGACACATGCACGCACATGACGTATCTATAGTAATGGTAGAGGTTTTCGATCTCTTTAACAACACTTTTATATCAACTTCATGAAAATTTTGTACAGTGATGTAGTTACATGGTCCTCCATTATGAACTGCGCATAGGCGTGACACTTTTATTCGTTAATGGTCACATTCTGTCGTCCTTCGTGCATTAACTATTTGGCAGCTGTTCGATTTGTTCTTCTGGACTTCTTCCGGCCAACCGCAACAAGCATCGCCTTATGGTCGGTGAAATGGCAATTGCAGTACTTCACTTCTTTAATGGTGTCGCGAGAATGAAATGCTAAAAAAAGTGGGTGCAAAGCATCACACGAGACCGCATATAGGCTCTGCTGTAGTCGCATGGCCTCAGAGATGGAGGGCGCGCTCGCGGTCTCGGAGGCCATAGTAGTGGAGACATTGCTTGATATGTCTTCCGCTAGATGGACGTAGTTGTCCATTTTTGGAGCTGTTATTTTTCGCTCACGGCCGATTTTTCGCTCACAAGAGACGCGTGGAGACACCGACGGCGGTATTTCTGTGGAATGAGCTCTCTAACGCTATAGTATTAAAAAAAGAAAAGAAAGGAACAGCACTGCTAAAAATGTTCTGACCTAGGACAACCCAAATAGCTTGCCGCAGGACCCGCTATGCCCCGATACAAAGGGAGAGAGGCCGTCTTGTTTGTGTGTGCTTTTTGTTATTCTCAGTCCAGCTATACTTATCTTTATCTCGATGAGGAATATTGGAGTGCATGCAAAATAAGCTTTGCAGTTGTACACTGGTGTTGTGCAGCGAAGCATGCCAAGTGTGGGGAGGGGAAACAAGCTCTGCAGGTTATAGCACCTTTTGCACTGTGCACGTGTGTAATTTTATGTAGATGCTATAGTTACTAATACTGCCATGCTTGCAAATGCTTAGAATATTAGCTCGTGCTAAAGGACAAATAAAAACGGGTGCAAGCCCTTTTCCTTATTTCTTCTTTTGTGTCACCCTTCAATGCTTTGCGAATCTTCCGATTTTCAAGGTACCTAGGTAGGCAGGTATGTGGTAGCAAAATGGTACAGGTCCATGTACTGTGCGTTCTCAGTGTTTGTTGAAACACCCCGGGTGGTCAAGATTTCCAAAGCTCTCCAATACAGCTTGCCTCATAAACATATAGTCAGCAATTATAGCATGGTTCTATAGCATTATCCTCAGCCACAACAATGCTGTTGTCGTCTTTTAAACTTACAATTTTCGCACCCGAGTGGCAGACATTACAAATAAAAGTAGCAATGGTTATAACAAAGTAAATGCAGATCTCCTTTCAACCTAACGAGGTTCAAGTGGTTTGATACCTGCACAAAGCCAACCATCAAAAGCTAGTCCTTGATGTACTGTATGCATGTTTCCTATAATGTTTGTGGTATGCACTTTGCGATAGGTTGCCCAGTATGATCCATTATTGATATGCATTTGCTTTCGTTCTGAGGGTTAATAACTCTCCGAAATTGTTTTGGGTTGGTGCGGAGTAAGTCGGGCAAGGTGGTATCATTAAACAGTTGCTTCGCTTTATCGACGGCAGAGCAGAATAGTTTCGTGGTGGCCTGGTATTCTCGCCACATCACAGGATTGTTGCTGTTTATTGCGGAGCGAAATTGTCGTTTCTTTTTATTTTTGAGCCTCTTTAGTTCCGGGCTGAACCAGCGGGAGGTGCTACGTTCACTAATCGTAATTGTTGGAATGTAAGTGCTGATTAGCTCATGCATCTTAGATTTAAACATTAGCCAATTTTCTGTGACAGATCGCTTGTTAAAATCTTTATTTATAAACTGCCAGAATTCGGTTAGTTCTTTATTGAAGTTATTATAATCACCTTTATCGTATAGGGTAAGTTTTTTGCGTGTTTTATCTGGGCGGTTCAGTCTACATTGGAACGTACCATGAATGACCTTAAGGTCGCTGATTTCGTCGAGGTATGAAAGCGAAGCGATTCTATCAGGATGGGTTGTTAATACTAGATCAAGTATGTTGACTGAATGCTTAGATTGCCTCGTTGCTGCATTAACAACTTGAGTTAAAGCGAACGTAAACCATGTATCGACGAAGTTACTTTCAGCGTTTTGTTTCGATGTGACGAGGACGAGGTCAGACCTATCTATGTTCGGAAAGTTAAAATCACCGAATAGGACAACTGGGGCATTAGGAAACTGAGTTTGTAGCGATTGTAGCGCGTCATGAAACATAGGTACAAATGTGCTGTCGGAATCAGGTGGACGATAGCATGCACCTAAGACTACGTGGGGTTGAACGGCTTTACAGCACACAAACACTATTTCGAGTGAGGTAGGTATATTGATACGGTAGCAGCTAAGGTCACGGTGAGTAGCAATGAGCACACCACCACCACGCCGGCTATCTCGGTCGGTACGAAAAATATTGAAATCTGGATAGGAAGGGAATATTTCACCGTCGCTGATAGAAGAGTTTAGCCATGTTTCGGTTAGCACTATAACGTCAGAATCAGAAGAGTCAATTGGACAAGATATCTCGCTTTGGTAAAACGCTCCTGATGTTAGTAAAAAGAAACGAGAAATAGTCCTTCGGACCGTAGGGGCACCCACTAGCTAACTGCTACGACGCGCGAACAATGACCTGTTGGCTAACCGGGTCATACACGTAGGTGTTCTTCCCTGCTACAAGTTTGTTGTGACGAAGGCTGCTTGGAAAATTTTGTGTTTTTTTTTTAACTCTACCAGTTTTTTACGGGCTAGGCGTGTAGCTGGTGAAAAATCTTGCACAACATTAACTTTGGGGTGCTTGTTATCTTTACTAGCGGTTAGTACCTTTTCCTTATCTTTGAAATGAGTGAATTTTACGAGAACTGGTCTAGTTTTATTCGGCGAAACGGTACCGAGTCTGTGTGCGCGTTCTATGTCTTTCGGAGCAATGGTTAATTTGAGGTGCTCGCTTGAAAACCTGATAACCTTTTCCTCAGATTTTGCCCAATTTTCGTTGGACTCATCATCTATTCCATAGAACACCAAGTTATTTCGCCGCGCTCTGTCTTCGGCGTCATCAGAGCGTGCTGTTAGCTGCTCAATCTGATGCACGTTTGCCTCCGCAAGTGCATGCGCACTCTTTATGTCAGCTTTGATCGCCGTTAGCGATTGACACTCCCCTTCATATATATATGGGTGGCCGGGGAACGGTTCTCCAACACGAGCAGTCGGTATTTCTCAATCAAGAAACTCGCTAGGAGATGCTGCCTGCGCCAACGTTGTCTCTCGCGGGTGAGGGCGCGTTCTCCTTCTTTGCGAACTGGTAGAGCGTTCATCTAAGGAAGAGCGTTTCCATAGTCACTGTGCGCCTTTCGCTCTCTCTCTCACACAAGACAGCTCGCGCGCCGGGAGGCACGTGCCGAGGGCGAGCGCATGCCTCCCGGGAGATACTGCCGGTTATGCCTGATGCGGGACAAAGTTAGACTAAGAGGAGCTTCGCCCCTAAAAGGATCTTGAGGACTTTAGAATGCGAACACTTTGGCTGAAGCTTTAGCTTGCAAGGATTGAAAAGGCGAATTTGGATAGACAGAGGCGCAAGCGTACGTTGAGAGAGAGGTCCAGGGAGCCAGGCTGGAGATTTTCTCCAGGAGCATTTCTCACGGGAATGAATCTCTCTTGAGTGGCAATCATGCAGATCGCTATAGCATTTCGGCAGGGGTACAGTTAAATGGTAATATGGAGGATGGTAGGCAGCCAAGGAACTAAATGTAGCTGAGATGAGCTCTCTGAAGCAGCGTGCAAGTTTGAGACTGATGAACCTGGAAGGTCCATAGAGGATCAGTTCTGTTACAGAGCCTCTGGAAGGCCAAGCGCAGTTAAAGAGGAGGTAAGTGAACCTCCAAAATATGATGGCAAATGCTGTGCAGGAAACTCCAATGTGGTTGCCACCTACTGTTCAAGTTTACTTCGCTCGCTGCGATTACATGTCACAGGCATGGTCCAGGATTATTTTAGTGACCCTGTCGTAAATGGATGGAGGTTAACTTCTGAGGACAACATAGCTGTGATCTGTTTGAGAATAGCCAGAAAGACTGGGCAAGGGCTCAAAGCAGGCATAACAGAGTTCCAAGTTGAGCCAGCAGTGTACAATGGCATAAGCTAGCAGAATGACCTAAATCGGTAGGTCGATAAAATTCAACAATGCCTTAGTACACATGAGCAGAGGGCGAGCTCAAACTGGAGTGTTCGAGGTGAAGAGCAGGAGGTGACTACTCCAATATTACTTAGAGGACTTACACATGGTAGGACACTCGGCCTGCGCTCAAAAAATGAATTGCAATGGGGTGAAAAAATGTTTGTTGCATAGGGCTCTATCAGCAAGAATGCTGATACGTCTTCTGGGGTGTTTATGAGGCTAGAACGCATTCCAGCTGTGGTGTTGGATGCGTTGTCAGCTGGTAAACGTAAGCAAAGCATTGGCATGCCTGAGGTGGCCTTCTGAACGTGTCTGATGCATTGTGTGTGAGGTCAACTACTCCGGTTGGCAAACAATCATTACGCTTGTGAGCAAACAACTTGACAAAGCGTCCGAGTCGTCCTTGGTGATGCAACAGACGAAACGCATCTAAGTGGAAGCACCTACAAGCATCTCCAATGGTTTTCTTTAAGCATGTGAAAAGTGTTGTACACCTTGTCTAGGAACTATAAAACTGCTACGATAACTGGGCACTCTCTTGGTTGTAACTTTTGGACTGTTTGATGGACATTTGTTGCATACTCTTGTAGCTGTGAATGTTTGAACTCTCTTTAAACTAACCACAAAGTTCCTTGGGAAGCACTTGTCGTGATGTCCGTGCACTAAGCATGATCATGTAAATTATTTATTGAACTCTGTATGGCCATGCCGTGCATACCATGTGCACTTTCCTGCATTTTCTCTCTCTCTTTTTTTTTCGAAACAAAAGAAAGGTTTTTTGAGATGGAACTTTGTGATGTATGAAGTGAGCGGTTTAAAAAGTACACACTCAAAAATGACTTAATGAGCAAACAGACAATGAAGCCTAGGAAAACATAGGGGAAGTTAATTGTGGTATTGTAATTGTGGAGAAAGTAGAAAGGAATTAAAGTGGACGAAAAGACAAACCTGCCCTCGGTGGGACCCGAACCCACGACCTTCGGATGTCGCGTCCGATGCTCTACCAACTGAGCTACAAGGGCGGTCGTCCCCCCGTCCACTTTATTGTGTATTTATGTAGGCATTATCCTGGGAGTGTTAGGCAGCGCCACTCGAGGCCAAGGCGGCGTGTGTAGAACACACTTTCTTGCCAGGAGGCGTCACGTAGAACGTGAACTTAGACGAGATGGCTGCTGCCCAATAAGCCCTCGCATGCTACCTAAGGCACCAAGTCTGCCGCAACGAGGCCCAAGCTATGAAATAACGAAAGGGAAGGGGTCAAGGGCTCGTTCTTTATTTGTTAGAAACAACTTAATGAGCAAACAGACAATGAAGCCTAGGAAAACATAGGGGAAGTTAATTGTGGTATTGTAATTGTGGAGAAAGTAGAAAGGAATTAAAGTGAAGCTCAGTTGGTAGAGCATCGGACGCGACATCCGAAGGTCGTGGGTTCGGGTCCCACCGAGGGCAGGTTTGTCTTTTCGTCCACTTTAATTCCTTTCTACTTTCTCCACAATTACAATACCACAATTAACTTCCCCTATGTTTTCCTAGGCTTCATTGTCTGTTTGCTCATTAAGTTGTTTCTAACAAATAAAGAACGAGCCCTTGACCCCTTCCCTTTCATTACACTCAAAAATGAGTGACACAGGGATTTATACCCCTTCCCCCCCTCCCCCCCAAACACCCCTCCTTCTCATGTGCTGGTCACAAGTGGGTAACACACCCCAAAATCGAAATTCTGGATAAACCCCTGAGAAGACAATCACAGAGGGCGAGTGTGGACCAAGAAACAATGGTAAATGAAAGGCAATGGCAAAGAAAGGAACAGCAAGGCACTGCAAAATAAAATAAAGGACAAAAGACCCACCAGGAAGACCCATGGGGTTCCCAGCGGCCAATAGCTGAACATGGGATCACAGCGGTCACCAATCAGAAAACAACAAATAAGCAGAAGTAAGAAAAGTTACAGCATTCGATTCTCAGAGGAGTTCCAGGAAGGCGAGGCAAGGGAGAAGATAGCCTATTAGGCAAGGCGCTAAAGACAGGCGGTGGGGTTCCGGACCTGAGCCACCAGGGCTTCACCCGAGCAGGGCCTCCTGTCAACTGGACCTCAACAATAGAAACCACAGGGCTCACAGGCTCCAGGCGAGAACCTACGTAATCCTGCCCCCATAAGCAGAGCATCAGCTGCCAGACTGCAGCTATCAACATGCAGACTCCACGTCCAGAGGCCTGGCCAGGTTGCCACTGTCATCGGAGCAAGTCGCCTAGTCACTTACGTCCTGTGTCGTCACCAGATCTCTTGCACCTTCCCATCAACCTTCCTACCATTACACGGTCCCACCAAGGATTTGCTGAGAAAGATATCAACTTTCTTACCACGCCGTTGTTGCTCATGCCCGCCGAACACATTTAACTTCTATACTAGCAAATCAGTCTTCACTTAGGAAATCTGTCCAGTGTTTACTTTCATGCATTTTCCTTTATGTAGTTTAAAATAAAAACTTTCTTGTTGCTTTCATAAGAAACGGCTTTGTCCTTGATTACTCTTGGAGGTTATGCCTGCAAGAGCAGTTGAAATAAAATCACTGAACAAAATAACCTGCATCGCACTCTTCATGAGCTAATAAATCAGCAACGACTTCAAAAACAACATGCAAGCCCCAATCTTAACAACCAGTGCATAGGCCACAAATGAGATGAATGAGACAATGGAGTGCCTGAAATAAGTCCGCCTTTACATCCTGACCAATGGCATGCTGCTTGGAGACACTGCATTAAGTTGCGATAACCTTTTGTGTTGGTTGTATCTCTGGTGAGAATTTTAGTCACACTTACACGCTGTATCTTGCTCTTGTTTTCACATGTTTTCCTTCTGTTTTCGAATGCCTGCAAAGCCAGTGCCTGTAATGTACCTCGGTCATCGCAGATGCAATTAAATAACATTTTGGTAACCTTAAAGGGTCCCTGAAACGTTTTTTTGACATTGCGTCACTGATTAGGCAACACAATTGCGAAATCATTCACACCATAAATAAAGCGAAGCACAATGCGCTAAGGCAGCTATGGGCTTATTTCTGTCGCCTTCCTCCTTACCACTGCTGTTCCTCCTCAACTCGATCTGCTGCGGAGTGCGTGCTAGCGACGACAGCGCCTCCCGCGTCAGCCGCTTTGCCGAGCCTCCCGTAGTGACATAGCGCCCCGATATCCTCACTGAGGTCGCCCGCCTCGGCAGTGCTAGCCTCTGTAATAGAGCGCCGGCGACTCGTGTGACGCCGCCAGATGCCGCGATGATACCGTTGGCTGAAACGAAGGAGTACGTTGTAGAAGCATGTTGTTCGCAGCTAGGTTTTGAAAATTACGTGCACGTCACTTGGGTCGGGGCCAATCAGCGACCTCTCATTCGATCGCTCGATGACGGGGGCGTTTGAAAACGCTTTTTGGCGAGCCGCTGCGACCTTTTGCGATACGCGTGTTCAAAACCTTATTGTAAATTACACACTTTACGCAAAGCGCTAAAATCTGTCCTGTAATGGTCCTAGTGACCCGCTCTACCGGATCACCATGTTTGCACAAATTCGTCAAAACCGTTTCAGGGTCCCTTTAAGAAACATTGCTGCCTCTTTTACTTCCAAGCCCAGACATAAATCCTTCGTTGCTAAATCTGTGCTGAAAACTGCACCAAAAGTAAGGCATCCGCCGCATCTCGCAAAATTTTGGCTATAATACAAGCATAACAGAAATGAAGAACAGTTTATCGATTCCCACTTTGATAAGCCGCCGCAACACTGTTCTCATCACTGTAAATATAAATAAAGGAGGCGAGAAGGAGTAGTTGGAGGGTGAATTGTAAGGTGCTGCACTGGCTGCCTTTTTCGTAAATGGTCAGGACATTTTGTATCAAGAGTCATGGCTCACAAAACCTATAAAGAACCAAAAGTATTTTTAGCAATCAACCTTTTGTGATGCATTGTGGTGCCATTGTGTGATAGCCACGGGAACTGATTTAGCAAGATGCCCGCTGTGTCGTCTGCTCAAGGTTCGAAATTAATTTAAAACAGTAGTATTCATTGAATGGTGCTTTGAGCTTGCTTTTGTCTTTACATCATCCCTTCAAGTTTGTACTTGTAACTCATGCACGCACAAACAGGCAGAATCAATCGGGCATGGAGCGTGCACTGCTCTCACACAGATAGGAAAAACCATGTACTGCCAATACCATTTATTTTCATTGTTCTCTGTGCTCAGGAAGAAAACATCTGCTGCAAAGAAATTATCGATTTTTGCAACCAGATGCACCACACAAGACCACTTTGTTAACTGTGCACTATCCTAGGTTCTGTGCTGTTGCTTCCTTTTCCTGGAGCTACCAAAACAGCTTCAAGTGCTCCCATAGTATGGGACTACTCTAAACCATTTACATGTTCCCTAAACACATGATGTACCTGCACACAGCCTTAGTCAGTGAAACATACAAGAAGAACCGAAAGATGAGAAAGTTGGCATGCACAGAGACAAGCGTGGATACTTTTCCTCAGAATAGCTACAAAGATTCATGAATGTGTGCACAGTGGCTCATATAGGAGGAGAAAAGATGGGTTTATGGGTGGTGCAGGATTGGAGTGAACAATGAAGTGAGAAGCTGGACACACAATGTGCAAGCATAAAGCAACAACAACAACAAAAAGAGAAGTGTGTAAGGAACGTACCAGTTTTCTTTTATGTGCTTCTTTAAAGATTACTTGAAAAATGACCTGGCAAACTTTGTGAATGCCACTAGCACATGTATTCCTACAAAATCGACCTTTGCCGCATTGCGCCCGTCGATTCTGCTCTCTTTTTCTTTCTATACTTGTTTTTATTACAGTTAAGTCTGTTTGAGCTGCCGAAAATGACCTAAGGGAGGCTAGAGGCAGTTCGAGCCTTAATCCCACGGCCTTCAATGATAGGACGGACCAAACCTTCACGACAATCAGCAGTCGTCCCACATGGTTCTACACTGTGCATGTGGCCACTTCACAGAGCTAATTCAAGTTCCATAGGCAACACCTGCTATGAAGTTTGCACCACATAGTCACATATGGAGGTGGCTGTGTCAAAATTATACGTTACCTGCGCCAGGCGCCACAGTGTCGTCTTCCATATATCGTGTCGTTGTAGTGGTTCTCCACAACGTATGGCAAGCTGAAAATATTCATGCTTGTTAGCTAGTGTTTTTTGTCAGTGCCACTGCAGTTGGAACACCACACACCTGCACTGATGACCTTTAATTGAATTTAAAATAAAAAAAGGCACACGCGATGCCTTTGGTACCTTTAGTACATAGTTTCTGATGTTAACGTTAAACTTTAATTTTCAGAAATCTTAATGCCAAATTTTCAGATATTCTTCGCTCTCGCGTACGTTTATAACGCTGCCACCACTGGCAGTAAGCTGTGATCGGTAAACAAAGCACCTGCACTAACCAGAAGATATTATAAAACAGCACTAATCAAGTTGAAGGAAACGTTACGGAAACCAACATAACACCCCGCAGATGATGTCCGTTTTCCCTTACCACAAAACATTCTGCTCCTCACCTTTATGTCTGTCGCACTAAAATGTTCCCCACGTAGATAAAAGAAGTGACCAACGACTAACATCATGGCACTGTGCAACAATTTCTCGAATCAATGACACTAAGCGCACGCCGGTCGCTAAAGGGATCGCGCTTTGATCGTTGTGCAGTTAGCAACAACGTAAGTACCTTTCTCGACCTCACCAACTCGTAACGGCACCGGTAATGGCCATCCCCGCGAGTCGCAGGAGTAGGCAACACCTCGCCAATCACGTTTCAATCGCTGTAACACAAAGTCGTCCACATCAGACGAGGCCGAGTCAAAATATTTCAGTATTAACTCACCATTTGCTTAGTGCAAGAATTTACAAGGGGCATTAAGTGTTAGGCGTGCTTCATATGAGCCCAGTGATCGACTAGACAGGCCTACCGCATAACTGCATTGAAACCTGCGCGATTAAAAAAAATAAGAAGAATCACGTTGCCGTCCATGTCAGACGACGCGGAGTTGTAATATTTCGAAGAGTTCACTCACCCTGCCGATGTCCAGCGATCATCCCCGAGCGCCGGCCGAACCAACGGACGCACGCCGGTGTGAGGGCGCAGAGCACGACAAACCTGTCTTTGCAAGACCTGACCATTCACCTAGGGACAATATACCTAGAAACGTCGTCCTTGTCAGTACCTAGGTGAGAGCAAATTTCTGAGGAGAAAACATCCCTAAGGAGTCAATTTTGCTCTTTTCATTATTTTTCGCGCATGCGCAGAGCAGGGATCAGAGCGCGGGCGAATGTCAGGTTCCTCGCAGTAGCAGTTTTTTGATAGCGTGGCTAGCCGTAGCGCTAGAAAGACATACATGGTCGACGAAAGACGAAATCGTCTGATTAGAGCTCACGTTTTCGCGAGACCTTTCGAATGGAACAACACAAGTCGGGGCGTCAGGTCGTTCTTGGCTTCATCGTCGCCACTTACCGCAAAACGCGAGTGGGGACTTGTTGACGCGCGCTTGCCGCGGAAGCGCTCGCCGCGCGCGACACGCCGCGCGCGTTTTTGCCGCTAGTGGGGACCGGCCTTAACCGGGGCTTGTGTCGACGTCGCGGCGCGGAGGCCCCGCCCACCGCTTGCCGCGGCCCTGCACGGTCACGCCGCCGGCGAAGCGTGTGCGAAAGCTGCCTCCGAGCACGGGGCGTCGGAGCGCCGACGGCGTGTTTACAACAGTTTGCGAGGGGCAGCCGCGTGAGATGAAGTTGCGTTAGCTCTGTAGGAAGCATTCAATGAATGCAGAAAAGAATGCGCCGACGCCCAGCTATGACACGATGTGAGAAACTGATCGAAAGGACAAGCTTGCCACGTGATGCGAATGATCGCGAGCTATCATGTCGGCATCGCTTCATGCGTATGCTTTAATTCGTAGCAACGGCGAGACCACTTGCAACGGCGAGACTTGTTTAAATGCGACTTTAAGATGCATCAGCTAAAATACTGTTTCGGACCTAAAGCCTCTAATCCCTACACGAAATCCTTGCGCAAAAACAAATGTAACGGACTAGGTACTCAAGCATGCGATATTGGTGACGCTTTTACCTATTTAAACACGGCTGTGATAACGCACACACACAAAAAAGCAATAACGTGCCAAGGACAAGGCTCTCAAATAACCGCCAGCAAGGCGCATAACCGCGGCTTGCGGCTCTGCCCATACGCTCAGTTCCGATCGTGAAGGCGTGAAGTCCTGTAACGACGCGGCAAATTTCAAGTGTGTAGTTCATTCGAGCAGTCTGACAATCGAAAAAAAGAATTAAAGCGCATCATAACCACTACAGCATTGCCAAAGACACTTCTCGTATGTATGCTATCGGAGCCGTAAGCAATTTGCAAAAGCGTCGCTGTAATCGGCCTTTCGCTCCCGGCTACGTGGATTAAGCTCATATATATTTGTTTCATTTGAGTGAATGAAATTCGTATGACGTGTGTATAGCTTCCGCACTTCAATAATACACGGCGACCGCGATTCTACACATCGAACTTTGTTTATGCCAAGAAACTTGGTGTCGAGCATTACACTTGACAAACTTGTGACAATGCTATTTCTCTCAAATGAAACAAGCCGCACCAACGCTAAATAATTACACATATGCTTAGTCGTGACGAAAATGTTTGGCGCATAACCGATGCGCCAAACAGCCGGCATTACAGGTTCGTCCCTTTCCTTAAGACAAACATAAGCAAGAAACCGATAAAGACCTATCGCACATATCTTGTGCGTTGTTGAGCAACCAACCCACGGCGCAGGTCATCGGTGAACACTTCTTCATTTCACGGCGGTGAGAAGCGCCCGCACCAGCGAAAACGCAGCGGCTGCTACGGTAGGCGCGCCAGCGGATGCCTACCATGCGAAACCAAAACTCCCGACGACAGCGCCACCGCATCTTCGTGACGTAGGCCCGGTGGAATCCATCGGCACTCTCGCACCCGCGAGACGGAACCTGTTTTGTCGTCTGCTGGCGCGCGGGAGAGAGCTCTCCGGGCCACGCCCCCTTTCTTTGCGCTGTTTGTTGCGCCAAGCCGTTCACACGTTTAGTCCGCCGCGGTGGTGTAGTGGTTACGGTACTCGGCTGCCACCCAAAAAACGCGGGTTAGATCCCGGCCGCGGCGGTCGCATTTTCGATGGAGGCGAAAATGCCAGAGGCCCGTGTGCTGTGCGTTGTCAGTGCAGGTTAAAGAACCCCAGGTGGTCTAAATTCCCGGAGCCCTCCACTACGGCCTTTCTCTCCTCTCTATCCCTTTCTCTCCCTTTCCCCCATCCCCACGGACGCTTAGCCGTGCTCCCTACATGGGCTGCAGAAATTAGCGTCCTTTCCTAACCGAACCACAATCATCATCATCATCAATCATCACACGTTTTGCCGTGTTAGGACGGTGCGCGCGCTGTGTTTCGCTCACTAGAGCGATTTAAAATGTCCTTTAAGAACAGCCTATCGACAGGGCATCATTGCATTGCTTACGGTTGCACCTAGAATCGGAATAAAATAAATGCTGCACGTAAACAGCTGTGCAGCAAGGACAAGGTTGCGCAGGTGGAGTGCAGCTTGCGCACTCACTGACGCACTCGTGTAAAAAAGCCGAGCCGTTGAGTGCTGCTCTTAGCATATGGTACGAATTTCCCACACTTCTTTCGTTCTCTCTCCCTACTCGATTAGCTTTAGCCATGAGACCTAAACTAGAGTTGTGCGAATAGCAAAATTTTGAGTGCGAAGTGAATGCGAATATTTATGTTCAAGTGCGAATCGAATCGAATATTTTTCGAATAATTTTCAAATATTTTTAATAATACCATGCTAAAGTATGGAGAAATGCACTGCTAAACATGGGAAAAAAATTATTTCGTGATTAGTCTACTCCCACAGTGTCATTCCCAAGCCACGGCCGCTCGATTAGCAACGCATGAGGTGCGTTTTTATCCAGCGGCCGTGCCCAAGCACTGAAGAATAGTCCAACAGAGAACTAGAGAACTGTACAACAGAAAGCTGAGCTATCTTCACCGCAGTACACAAGTGTTGCCTTTCTCGCAGTACACGAACGTTAGTTTCACCGCAGCACAGGGGTGTTATGAGGCAAAGCGTACTACATGCGGGAGTGGGCCATTTGTCACGAGACATACCTTATTTTCCCCCGTAATTGTCAACTTCGAATAGTTGGAATAGTAAAAGTTCAGTGCGAATCAAATCGAATAGCAAACGCTATTTGAAAAGTCTTCGAAGTTTCCAATATTCACACACCCCTACGCTAAATGCATTTTGCGGTACTACCAAAGCAATGGGTTTTAGTACGGACATTCCTTTTCCTTTGTTTTTCATTTTATGTTGCTATTGTCCTTGTGGCTGTAAACTCCGGCCTGTACGGCGACCTTTTCATTTCTTCATTGACTTTCAGCCTGTAGCAAAGGCCAAGAAACGGTCTCTATTCTACTTCTTATGTGAGCCGCTGTACGCACAAGCCCTGAACCGTTGTGCTTGCTGCACAGCTCTTTACGGGCAGCATTTCTTTTCTTCTGGTTCTAGGTGCAGACGTAAACAATGCAGTGACGCCCTGTCGACAGGCTGTTCTTAAAGGGCATTTTAAATTGCTCTAGTGAGCGAAAAGCAGCGCGCGCACCGTGCAAACACGGCAAAACGTATGGGCGGCTCGGCGCAACACACAGCCCAAAGAAGGGGGCGTGGCCCGGAGAGCTCTCTCCCACACGTTAGGAGACGACAAAACAGGTTCGGGCTCGCCGGTGCGAGAGTGCCGATGGAAAGGTCGATAAGATATTATATCCTTCGAGCGGTACCTTTCGCTTGACACCCATCTTAATCCACTTAAAGCTCTCATGTTGAGTCATAATCATGTCGTGCTACGAACCCATCATATAAGAGGGTGGGAAAGCAAAGTGTTGGAGGGAGGCTCTGCGCTTCTTTCTCAGCATTCCCCATCTTGTCTTTCTATTGTGCGCTGGTACTTTTTGATATAGACAGCATACATTTTAGGGACGAAGGCGTTTACGCTCGCGTGTTTCGAAGGCCATCCCCAAGTTAATAGAAAAATCATGAAGATCGAAAAAGCGTGCGGGTCGGTCCTGCGCAATGCAAACCAGGCGGGTGTGTTTTGCTGAACGGCAAACGTACTTCAGCACGTTCTGTGACGCGGACGCTTTCTTCAAAAGAAATAAAAAGTGGGGCGCTCGACGAAAGTCGATAATGAACCAGGCTGCCAAAACAGACCCGAATGAATGCCTATTAACCATGACTGCAGTAAATTGGAAACCCGATCACAATAAGAAAAATCCAGGTCTCACGCACCGTGGGAGCCGATGTTATGCCAAGATGCCAGCGAGGTTTGTATGTATTAGCCAACGTTATTCATTACAGAGAAAGTCAGCGCACAATAGCCGACAATTAACCAAGATGAAGGAACCCTAGCCAAGAATAGCTATCTAGCGCTGGTTTTAATTGAGTAAATACCGCACATATGCCATGGCTTATACATCATGCCACAATATTTTCACGATGTTATGCACGCAGATATATGTGCGGCATTTACTGAGTTTATGACACCTCGTTAAAGTTTACTTGTTTTAGTGTCAATGAACGAACGCCGTTGCACTACTTCTTGAGTTTGTCTTTATGTTGAGTAATGATCATCTCGAGCCATGATCACTTCTTGTCATGAACATGATTATAACATATCACATCCCCCGAGCTGTACCTTTCGTTTGACACCCATCTTAGTCCCCTTAAAGCTCCCATGTTGAGTCATAATCATGTCGTGCTACGACCATATCATGTCATGAAAATGACTATAACTCATATCACATCTCCACCTGTGCCTTTCGTTTTACAACCTGTATAGACCCTCTTTCATGGATTTTTGCATCATGATGCCCATGTCATATCACGTAATTGATGTCATGAAGATGATTATAACTTATATCACATCCATAGAGTTTAACTTTTGTTTTACACCCATCTTCACCCCTTCCGTTAATTTTCGCTCTGTTATGTTCATCTCATATGTATTTCATGTCATGAACATGACTAACACGTATCGCGTCTCCCTTTCCATTTATTTTTGCAGAGTCATGTTCATAACATGAGCATGTCATGAACGGGACTATGACCAATATTACATTCTTCGACATGCACCTTTTGTTTGACACCCATATCGACCCCTTCCAGTAGTCTTATGTTTCCAGGGTGATGCTCATGCCATAGCATGGCCTGAGCACATATCATATCATGAACCTGACTATGACCAATATCACATCCTTCGACAAGCACCTTTCGTGTAACTCTCATTTCAACCTCCTTCCAGCAGTTCTGTTTTTGCTGAGTCATGCTCATGTCATAGCATGATATGAGCATATCGTGTCACGTCATAAACGTGAGTGTTACAGCCGATATCGCATTTTTTAACATTCACCTTTCGTTCGACGCCCATCTCGACCACCTTCCGGGATTCTTATTTTATCAGGGTCATGCTGTCATAACATCACCTTAGCATATCATGTCATGAACGTGATTATGACCAATCTCACAACCTTCGACATGCACCTTTCGCTTGACACCCATCTCGACCGCCTTCTTAGTTTCAAGCTTTTCCCTGTTCATTAATTACAGTATTTGCAAGATCAGATCATTCCTTAATCTGATTTGGTCGTTATCACGGTGCACTCCATTATCGTCACTCCACCCTAACTTGCGTGACTTACAAACATTAGTTAGAAATTTTCAATAATTTATTTCTGGACAGGCAACTCACTTTCATAGTTATAGTCATGAGCATGACTTAAAGCCTGGCTATAATGTTGATTGTGCCTAGTCATGTCCGCGTTGAATTAAGGGTTGGTTTGATATATCGTGTTACGTGATTAGTTGTTTATTTCTCAATGTGTCGTTTTTTGTGATAATTCTCCACAATTTTGGTACCACCTTCTTATAAGGGAACTCTGAGTGGAGCATTAAGGTTACTCTAACTGTGACATTAAGAATATGAGTGGAACCATCGGTAGCAAAAGCAACAATATTCCTACTATGATGCGAGTCATCTTACAACAGTAACTCAAACAAAAAAGGAGGCGACACGGTTCCCGGCTTCCCAGTTTTACTACTACCAACCGGCCCAGCCGATTCCGCAGCCCGCGCATTAACACGCAAAGCAATGCCGATGGCAACTGTCCTGATAATCAGTCACATCCCACACACTCACAAATGAACGTACCTAGCGATTATACGATCTTTAAAAGAGCGAAAGCAAGATCTTGCTGAAACACACACAACGAATGCACGGCCCCGGACAGAGAGCCAGGCGAGCAAACAGCCCAAGATGGCGCCGCCGATAGACGGCTCTAGCGGCAGTGTCATGGAGGTGCCCAGGAGGGGTCTATTGGAAAGGTCTATACCCGCCGTTATGTAGCATTTTGATGAGAGCATGAGCCCGAGAAGAAACTCGTGCGCGCGAAATGGATACAAGTCCACTGATTTCATGACGATAATTTCACTCGGCCGAACTACGGCTTAAAGATTAGCTTAAACAGTTTTGTGTTTGAAAGAGACATCATTTCCACGCAGAGAAATCTCTCGGATAGCAAAGCCTATAGTTCAGGATCAGTCTGCCGACGCTGCCGCGTGCTTTCGGACTGTGGTACGCGTAGTTCAGAATTCATCTCATGAAGCTGCCAAATGTCGTCTGCTTCCCGGGACCCCACATAAACGATAATTCTCGGGTATGTCGTTGAGAAAGTCCACTAGAATGCAAACACGTGTAATTTGTCACTGACACTAATTAAGTTCGAAAAGTGGGCGCAGACAGGCTGATAGTGGTGAAGCCTTAAAAAAGTATTGGTATAAGTGCTTGTTCCGAAGCATGACACCCCTTAATGGGTTACTGAACGCGTGACAACGCAACTGCAAAGGCTCAGCTGGCTACTGCCTTCGCATGTTACAGATGCGCTACGCAAGCCTTAGCGTTCAGCTAAAGAGTTTGAAAAATTGACCTGTTTCAACTGGACTGACTCAGTTTTACTTTAATTTATCGATCAACATGATACCACTTCGTGAAATAGCTTCATTTCCGAATTGTACAACTAAACGTTAAGAAGATGAGGTTAAACAAGGAACCTTTAATTACAGTGCATTTGTACAGAGTTTTGCAGCCACACAAACCATTCACGCGTGAATATTCACTGACCGGCAGTGATCGGCATTGACTGCAAGTTGCCACAAGATCTCAATCATCGTTTTCCATGCACTCTTTCACCGCAGCAATAAAAGCCAGTGATTCCTCTCGTTCCTTCTTTTGCTTAGCAGCAAAAGTGGCTATTCTTTGCCTGAGGTCTCTCATGTCGCATCGCAATGAGTCCACTTCGTCGTTCCTTGACCTTAATGTCTGAATCATGGATTCCATTACACGGTTCCTTAGATACCGGTGCTTGTCATACCAAGAGAGATCTCCAAACTGCGGAGCCTGGTTCATGGTTGAGGCGCCGCCCGCTGTCGAGGTCTGGAAGCGTATCGCAGTCTCTGTGCCTCGCTCGTGAAGACCTTTTAAAGGTTGACCGCCAGCCTGTGAAACTTGTCCAGGAAACCGGTACGTTTGCTAGCGGTCGTGGAAAGTTGGTAAGAAGGCACACCTCGGACTTTGGAACCATCGGAGGATAGCCAACAAAGTATTCGGGCATTGACCTCCTTTCCCAACAGTTTGCCGGAGACTCAATGGGCCTTGGACAGAAGTTGGCGAACTCCTGGCCCCAGTGATGGGCAGTGTGCAAAATACTGTGTTGGGCGACGCTGTTATCGCGGTGTGCAGCGCCGTACATGTCGCTTCGACTGTTGTCTGCAGAAATCACGAGTGGTAGTTCATTAACGCTGTGGATCTGGGACGAGGGCCCAGCAAGGGCGCCATTGTTGTCGTATAGCTGTTTGGTGTTGCGTTCCTCAAGGGTGGAGGTTGTGCGGTTCTCCATGTATCCTTCGCGAATGGATTTGCCATGAAATCGGGATCCGTAATCTTTCCCGCGGGGGTCCCGAAGGTGATACCCAGCCAGCGTCACTTGTGGTATGATACGTTTGGTTTGCGAGTTGGCTGCGAGCAAGACCGGACGCTCAGTTGATGCTTCTAACTCACTGGAAGGGGACAGTATCAAAGCGCCCGCCGCTTTCTTGAGGTGCAGGTTCATCGGAGGGTACATTGCGGAGGCGGATGTCGTGGCGGTCCTCCTCTGTCGACTTCGTTGGACAATGTGCTCGACGTTCCGGATGGCAAAGCTTTCTTCTGTACAAGTCACGTTGACGCGACTGACCTCTCGACACTGTAGATGAGGGCGATGGGTACCGCCTTCGCGAAAAGTAGCCCATCGAAGGTGATTTCCAGCAACGGCTTCGACGCCCGAGCTCTTCCCGGTACCTGTACCCGTCCAAGGGACGATGCCTTCGAGGGCTCTCGCTCCCATTTCGACGCCTCTCACGTAGGATTCGCGACTGGCGTTCCCTGCTAGAACAGCTGACACGCTCACGCTCCTCCCGACGAGACGCTCGGCGTCTTCGCTCCACCGCTGCGGATTGTTGATCATGCCTTATGCCATCGGTGCTCGAGTGGAAACGATGCTCCGTCTCTGTTGCATCGGGTTCGCCACGGTGAGTAGCCGATTGGTTAGCTACGCGTACGGGTCGCTCTCTGAGTTCGGAGACGGTCATTTTTTTCCCAGCACGTTGTTCCGAGACCCGAAAGTGGGATTCACCGAGGTAGCCATCCTCGCCGCTACGCCGAGCCCCGAAGGTGTCATCGTGTTGGGAATCTGCCATATCTGATGATGTGGGCGAGAGGTTCGGACTTGCAATGCTTGCGAAGAAATTCGATGAAGAACGTGATTCGATGGCGTACTACGTTCACAAGATGAATTCGGCGCTTACTCCTCGGGCTCCGGGCTCCAGAAAAGGTCAGCTTAACACCTAGATCAGAATAAATAGAAGTGGCGACAAGCTTTATTAGCGTGATTTGTTTTACAGTGGCATGCTGTTAAATCTGAGACATCTCTAAATCCTGGGCAGATAAAAAATTCGTGTGGAAATATTGCGGAAAAGTACCTTATCGCGTTCTGGCTAGGAGTCTTTGTGGGCCCTTTGCAACCTCCGACGTCATGCAGTTTTATCACACAACCCACAAGCAAGCCTATTTCCAAGGGAACACCGTGCAACCATCGAGCAATTGAACGCCACATGTGGACGTTGCATTATAGCAGCCGGCATCAACAACTCTGCGGAAAACCCCATCATCTCTCCCTGACAAAAATTTTTAATGCGTTTTTTTAGAATGCCTGTTAAATTGCTCGGTAGAATCCTATGGTGTTTGTTTTGACGCCCTATAGAACTTTTCTATGGCGTTCCAGAAGTTATTTGGCCACCACATTCTTATAGAAACTTTAATGATGTTTTCCTATAGAACATGTCTATCGAGTACTTTTAGGATCGTACAGACATATTTCAATAGCGAATTTATACTGAGTTGTTTTTGCGACTGTAAAGGCAAATTTGTGTAGAGATTTTCTGTTGAGTTTCTTTTAGGATAGTAAGTAGAAGTCTTGCAATAATTTCCGAAAACAGAGAACTCTTATGCCACTTGCTCGCCACATTGGGGATGTCCTCTCGAGAGGATACGGTAATCTGCCGAACGCAGGGTTGGGCGCTCTGCTTTTCTAAAGTAAAAGCGATGATCTTTGGTCAGGCAATGGGATTCGCACTTGGTACCTCTCGCACTTGAAGCCAATACACTACCACATCGTCATCGCTGCTTATCTTCGCGCAAGTTTCAGTGATATCCTAGTCGAACTCAAGGTAACGAAATCAGCGTATGGAAAGGAAATGTAGCGTGAAGGGAAGGTAATTAAATGGTCATTAAGTCGACAGATTGGATTCCAAGGGAAGTAAAGCGTGCAGTAGGCAGAACGCTAGCTTTTCGGATTAGCTTAAAATGTTTGTGACGACAACATGGCCGCAGTTCCAACATGACCATGTTAATTGGAGAAAAATACAAAAGAGATTTTTGCCTTCCAGTGGACGTAAATAGGTACCCGATGAAGCGTTTTCCATAAGAATCTTGCATGTATTAATGTATTAGTACACTATCTATAGATCCCTTATAGAGGATATACAGAAATGCAAGTAGCTATAAGAGTTATAAAATTATTCTATAGTGGTTACTTTATAGAATATAGCAGATATGATGTTAATAAATCACTTATAGAGCGCTGTATGGGGAACCAGTCTATAGAAAGATAGCGTAAAGGTTTTAAAGGCATTCTAGAAAAGTCATTTACAGAGATCAGTACATGTGATGTCAATCCGCTTTCTACTGTGCATGAAATGACGTGTTTTTATAGACAGGTATTTTGAGACTTCGTATAGACGTCCTATAAAAACATTCCATAGACGGCGAGTTCGTACTGAGTTCCTACTGAGTCCCTTGAGACTCCATAGAAACTCAATAGAAGTTCTAAAATTCCTCTAATTTGATTTTCATCAGGGCTCTATAAACGTGGCCAGAAAGGGTGACTTTGGCTGCGACGCAAGATGGCAAGCGAATATAACGCTAAAGTAACACAAGCTGAAGAGGTTGAAGCGCACTGTATCTCCAATTAACCGTACCCGGTATTCCTGGCTAGCCTGTGGAGCAGATGCGAGCATACTTAATGGGCTCAGTGTACCGTGCGCTTTGCTTGTCCAAACCACGCTCCAAGTACGCCGACGAGTCTTCGTCTCTCTTGTCGAAGGGAACATGACTTAGTGCAATGCAAACAAAGGGAGATTATCGAAACATGATGTGATTGCAGCAGACGTAGCCAGTTACTTTCACGCTATCTTTATCCCGCACCATTCGTTCATCGCGCGGGGAGATGAAGGAACACGACGTAATGATAGAGCCATTACGCGCTTAGATTCCAGACCATGAGGAGCTGCTTGGCTCGTGCTGTCCAGAGGCGCCCACCGTTGCCGTGAAAGGTCACGCAGCAAATGGGACCAAGTTCTCTGTACCTGCGGAAAGATAGCTGTTACACTCGGTAGCAACAAAAGGATAAAAAAAAAATCTGTGCAGCTTGCACAAGGCACGCAAGGCAATAGGTGACAGCGAAGGCCACTGCCAGCGCCTCCTCTATTTTTTTCAGTGCCAGTCGGATGCGTTCAATGCGGCTGTTCACCACCCTCTCCCTTTGCAGTTTCGTACTCTTTCCCCTCGGCTAGCGCTCGCACCTGCTTCACGGTCGGAGAAGGAGAGTACCCTTCATGTGACGGCTTATGGCCCTGTCGGTAGTATTTCATTTATAAGTTGTATACTTATACGTGCGGGGCGGTGCTTTGAAACGCCCTTGATTACCATGCTATGCTTTCACACTGGGTGTTGACGAGAAGCGACATTTGCTGGTACGCGCCTGTTATTGCCGATAGCGTGTGCGACAACAGGTACCGTTCTTCTGCTGCAGCGAAGGCAGATTTTCCGCTATTTGGACCAGGCATCTAAACGCTCAAACGTCAAGGAGGCGCCTGGAAATACAAACTTTACGAAGCACAGCTTTTGATGGCTTTAGCGATAAGCAGCCTTCAGCGAAACGACCACTGCAAACTGCGAGACTGCGAATAAAGCTACCATGGAATAACTCGATACCAAAAAATTGTGGATCCCTCAAGTGCCGATCTGTATTATCACAAGCGGATAAAATGCCGCGTAGCGCCTGCAGAAAGAAGTACCAAGGAAAAAGTGCGAAGGAAGAAATTTGACAGACGCGTTGTATAGGAGGGGGACGCAGAGTCTACCGTGTCTCCAAGCGACGTCCTCTCCGACGCAAGTTGTGACGCAAACAGCCGTACCCTTCAGGTGGCGTCGCACAACGACAACTCCCTGAACCAAGCTGGACCGATGGTTCTCATTGAGGAACGAGCGTTTTCACTAGCATCGAAAAAATAGAGGTGGTGCTGTTGTGTCCTTCCCCTCCTTTCCCCATCCTCACCTTCAGTTTCGTTTCCCACCTCTTTTGCTATACCGGAACATACATGGGTATGCTGCTTGACGCTCTACCTAGATCGTTTCTTTTTGTGACGCTCACATCCCGTCTCATCCTTACCACCCTTCCCCGCCCCCTTGTTATACTATACTGCGGTGCTGATGGTCTTACCCTCCTCCTTTCCCTCCTGCATACCCTCACTTCTTCCCTTCCACGCCTCCTTGCTATACCACACCATCCATGGGTTGCTATGGTTTATCCTCTCCCTCCTCATTGCCTGTTCCTCACCTTCACATCTCATTAACCACTTTCAATTTCCTTTCCAACCCTCTGGCTATACTATGCTATACAAGACTATGCTATGCCTCACACTATGCCCTCTTTCGCTTCTGCTAAGCCTCACTTCCTTTCCTCCTCCTTGTAGCATAGCAGAGGCAGACATGCTGTAATATTTACCACTTAGAGGGGATTTTTTGCGAAACTACATCAACCGCCGGCCGGGATCTTTCGTACAGCACGCACCTGCCAAGGAGAAGGCCACGGTTCCATTCCTGCTTGAACAGAGCTCGCATTCTTGCGATGTTAGTATAAAGGACTTGAAGGAGTCATAAAGTACGTTGCTGCTAAAGCGTCTTAATCTGGTTGCGCGAAATGTTAACTAGGAGCGCAGAACAATTGTTTCAACTAAACCTAGAGGGACACTCAAACTTCCTTTCCGTACCCGCCGTCTGACGCGTACACAATATGTCGAATTTTCGGGTCACGACATTAATTTCACGTCCAGCTACAACAGCCTTGATGTTAAAACTCGTCTACCGTTGTCCATAGGTGGACGCGCGCGTTCAATTATGCTTGCTCTCCCTTATGATGAAGCGGTTAAGGAGGACCAATGAAAGATGCAGCATGGCGTCGCTTGCTGCGACTACATTCGAAGCACGGCTGCACAACAAGGTGTGAACCCCACGTTCCTGTGATGCTTCTTTCATTGAACAAAGTTATCTCGTACTGCTACCCGCAAGTACCTCACAGTATCCACCATGACTCGTCGTTTGACTCAGCAAAACTTTGTCATCGTGCTGCCTTTGAAGTGCGAGAACGATAAAGACGCTCGGAGCGTGTTTTGCATACGGTGTTGTCTGTGTTGTCTTACAGTGTTTGTGTCTGTCTCACCTCCCTGAAGAGCGTTGTAAATAGCATTGATTCGGCCGCTAGATACATGGTGTTAGTCCTATTTTGATGTTTGTCGGGAAAAATGTGTGCGGCAAAAGGATGAAGGGTGGGTATCACTGCCGCACGTCGATTTGATCCACAGTTGTCGCAATTACGAAAGCTTTGATGTAAGCCTACTTCGGGCAAGCAAGTTTCATGACGACTAAACAGTTGAAAAAACGAGTCACTATTATCTCTATTACGCCTCGACAAATCTTACAAGGATGAATAAATTACTTCTAAAAACTTTACATCAAATGTTGCATGTGTTTTGTGTATATATATATATATATATATATATATATATATATATATATATAACCAAGGGGAAGGAGTCAAGGGCTCGTTCTTTATTTGTTGGAACAATGAAACAAAGGACATTGAATCCTAGGAAAGCATCGGGGAAGGTATTCTGGTTCGTAATTATGATTTTGTAATATTCAATGTAAGTAGAAAAGAATTAAGTAGAAAGGAATTAAAGTGGTCGAAAATATCACGTTCTACTTGACGCCTCCCGGCAGTAAGAGTGTGCTTCACTCGCCGCCATGGCTACGAGTGGCGCTGCCTAACACTCCCCAGGACTCCATATAAATAAATGCCCAATAAAAGTGAACGGAGGGACAACCGCATTCGTAGCTCAGCGGTAGAGCATCGGACGCGATATGCGAAGGTCGTGGGTTCGGTTCCCACAGAAGGCAGGTTTGTCT
Source organism: Hyalomma asiaticum (assembly GCA_013339685.2). NCBI lineage: Eukaryota > Metazoa > Arthropoda > Arachnida > Ixodida > Ixodidae > Hyalomma > Hyalomma asiaticum. Next base: position 71,229,982 of record CM023481.1, on the reverse strand, counting down.
CTTCGTCCACTTTAATTCCTTTCTACTTAAACTGAAGATTACAATATGATAATTACGAATTGGAATACATTTCCCGATGCTTTCCTAGGCTTCAATGTCTGTTTCATGATATATATATATATATATATAGGACTGCATATGCAAAAATAGCTTGGCTTGCCACCCTTGTCCTTCTCTCCTTACTACAAGGCAGTGTGTGTATATAAGGCCATACTGGCCTTATATACCGAAACGTTGACCGAAACGTTGACTTAATAAATCGTCGTTCTCTAAGAGGCGCATCGTCAATTCTGTTATATATATATATATATATATATATATATATATATATATATATATATATATATATATATAGCACACTACTCAAATCTTTGCCCTTGAGATGGTCATTGTTTAACAAAGACGCGCGAGACGGTGCGATTCAAATAACGTATATATGATTCTGCTCTCCCTGAATTCCACGCTTTTACAAAAGCAAGCCTTTAGCTTACTAGTACTTATATAAGCAGTGTTTCACCATTGCGAAACACATTTCTTATCCACTGAAATTTTCGCCGTCCCTTGGGAAGTAGTTCCTCTGCAGTGCGGAGTCGTGTAAAAAGAGCGCGGTGAGGACCGTGAGCGGAGCATATATTTTTGGTTGGGCGGTAATCGACTATAAAAACTATAGCCCTGGCCCTTGACATGGCGCATGCGCGAGCTGTTCATTGGTGACGGTGAAGCGGCACTGCTTCTTGTTCTTCACCTGACAATTCGTGGCTTACACAGACTGTAGGGGATTTCACTTCACTTCACATGATTTTCCTTAAAGACCTTACGCTAGAGGTATTTCATAAGCGGTGGGGTTTACACAACTTCCTATATCGAATAGTGGCTACATACATTTATTGAATCACAGCAAATTTTAGTTTATCTGAAAATGATGATGAGCAAGAATTGGCTGCTAAAAATTTAAGATTTACAAATGGATAATCTACGCAGAGCAAAGGCTTGGTAACGAGTTATTAAGGATGGTGGTGTAATATAGAGGGGGAGAGAGACTCTAATGACTCAGATATCAGAAATATCAGAAATAAATCAGAAATAAAACGACATGACTAAAATTTGTATTGAAGATTTTTAGGGTATTTGATGAAATAGAACAATATTACAAGTCCATTTAAAAATACGGTTAGTTTCAGCAATGTAATTTTGCACTGCCAAGCGAACATTCGCATTGCAAAATCCATAAATAGAGGCCCCTAAAGATAGAACCCCAGGCGGAGACAAGTCTCTTGTAAGGCCTCGTAAAGGGTTTTAAAAAATGGCTTTCCCCGCAACAGTAAATTGTGGACAGCTCAAAAGGAAATGCTTTATCGTCTCTGGCTCACCGCAGAATTCACACAGTGGTGAAGGAACCCGACCAGACCTATGTTCATAGAAATTCAGCCTCGGTACACGCCAGCGTAGCCTCGCAAGGGGCACTTCCAGTTGAAGTGCTTGTCATACTGTTCTCCGCCAGGGGTATAGAAGGTGACAGTAATCCGTTGAGTTTGTAAGCGCATTCTTTGAGCGTTTCCTTTATGACTCGCCTACGAACACTCGCAGCTGTCAACTAAACCTACAAAGGAATGTAGGGTAAAGGTCCATCTAGAGCAGCCTTTGCAAAAGGATCACCGACTTAGTTTAGGAACAATCACTTTAGGCCAGGCACCCATACTAAACGGACTGTTCTCAAATGCACAGGTAATAATACACGAAACGCCTTTATCGCGCCCGAGTCCACACTTGCTGTGAGGGAGGATCAGAGGAATAGAGAATCTGTGATGACAACAGCTCACGCAAATGACGACTGTAAATTGCACAGCGGAGACTTGTCAAAATGAGACCGAAGATTTTCTTCTCCCTACCTATAGTGCCAAAAGAACTTTCGAGAAAAGCATTTTACTCAGTACGCAAAAAACACGCAATCACAGGAATAAGCACGCAAGCGGACCTGCCTTTCCGGTAAATTACGCGAACCGTGACGTCTTGGATACAACACCATATTTGCAACAGTTTTACGAATGCAAAAGCCAAAGCGCAACGTATCTCTTTCCGAAACCATTAAGAGTGTGATCATGTACTCTGGAGCAGCAGAGAAAAGTACGCAACGGAATTCTCGAATAAACGAACGTACATGCAATATATCATCATAAGTGTGTATATTCTCATACCTATACGGTGTTTGCTGATCCTGAGCAATATGCCATTTGCACGTGCGCCCTTTCGCGGCTACGTAATCAATGTGTAGTTGCCATTTGAGAGAGGCATAATAATTACCCCGAAGTATTTAACAGGCTCTAACTGCGGTATGTCTTCAAGATGGTAGCCGAGCCTACGGTGCACAGGGTAATGCTGAGGGAAAAGAAGAACGGTACGTTTACTGGAATTAAGTGAAAAATTATTATTATTTCTCTAGGTCTCTGGGGTGTTAAGACAGTCCAGTGGTCGTTTATATAACGTATAGATACCGGTCTTCGCAGCAAAAGATGCGTTATTATACGCATCAACGTAAATAGTTGCATCTTCGCGTCGTAGAATGGCGCTCATTAATCCACTAAACAGCACAATAGAAAGAAATGATTCTTGCGGTACTCCTATTGCTGGTATGTATGTAGACCACGAGAAGCCAGTTTGATAACACTAAAATTTTCTGTCGATGAGAAGTCAGCTAATCCCCGATCAGCTAATCCAAGGAAACTGTGGGAAGCCAAGGGAAATAAATCTATCAAGACTGGACGTTCTGCTGCATAATATGCTTTGGCGATATCTAGAATCAGCAGGGCCACGTATTGGTTATGGGGCCTTGCTAGGTGAATGCGGCTTTGTAAATCGACGTGTGCATTCTAAATAGCACAGCCAGCCCTGAACCCAGCTTGACAGGGGCTACGCATTGACGTAAGAACAATAAGGGCATTTATGCTGCGATGAAGAATCCTCTGAATTAGTTTTACCACTCGACGTTAGCGCAGTTGGCCTTATGTTCTCTAATGTGTACCCCTTCGCTTGTTTCTTGAGCAACAGAACTATTTAGGCAAGTTTCCATCTGGTGGTACCCATGCGTTCTTTAATGAATAATTGACTAGTTCTAATAGAACATTAGCCGATTTCTGAAATAAAAGCTATAGCATTGCAATCCTGATGGAATCTGGCCCAGGAGTTGAGTTAGGCAAACAGAGTACAATCTCGACTAGATAAAAATATCTGAAAATTCGTGGGATGATGTGAACTTGCCTCGAGTTGCGGCAGATGTCCCTTTGCTATAACTTGGAAAGGCACTCATTTCTTACCGCGTCCAGACACATAACACTAATGTCAACGGCGTCGGCAGTACCTTTTGTTTCCGAAAATACGCGAACAAAGCAAACTTGTCGTTTGATTTTGAAAGGTAATCACAATGTTTGCTGGCATAATCATGTTTTGCTCGGTGAACATTGCGCTTAAGTACACCAGCAAGAAATTGATACTTATTCGAATAGGTTCCACATTGATTTTGTAGAAGCTTTTTCCAGGCGGCTTTTCTATTTCTGTAATTGCGCGTATACAGTCATCGTTCTACCACCGAGAGGAAGCGAGTTTAGGCGATGGAAACACAAACTAGGATTTCTTCCTGGAGCTTTTGGAATTGAAGAAAACCTGGAAGCCATTCATTTACCATCAGCACTCTTGAGCGGGAATAGTGCAGGCCGTAAGAAAGTCTCGAATTTATTAAGGTTCACATTAGTGCGCGATGAGTCATGTAAAGCTATTATTGGGCATGTAATTTCAAAGTACAAAGGAAGGTGATCTCTATTAGTAGCAGAGTCAAATGTAGACCATGATGAAATATTGACTGCATTGCTACAAGATGTTAAATCTAGAACCGATCGTGATTAACCTCGAACAAATGTTGTGTCCTCGGTTCACACACTAGAGCTTGCGGTCTATGGTACACTCCCACAGTCGCGTGCCGCACAAGTCTGTCTTTAGCCACCACGATACATGATGGGAATTAAAATCTCCTGCAAGCGATATGTCTATCTACAATCCGCCAAAGCACTGTCGAGGTGACGTGTATTATGCCCACAGGAAAATAGCACATGAAAAAAGAAAACGCGGAGTATCCTGGGAGACCAAAATCATATGCTAAAATTTCACAATCGGAATCTGGTCACGAAGGTCCTTGGTCACAAAGGACTTCAAAGGTGCCATAGAAACCTGTAGTATCTGAGCCATCTGATTTGAAATTATTTGTGCCATGCATTCTGATAGTCTCGATATCAACTTGTCCAAAACCTTGCTCACTGCCTTTTCCACAGTCGAGTAAATTGCATGTGAGAGATTACAATCAATAATTGTGCTGTGTCGAGCTGTAGCACCAGAGAACCTTAAAGTTCTGTCTTTAACGACAGCGATAGCTTCCCTACGCAAAACAGCGGTGGCGGTGAAAAAATTTCACTATTGGCGACTCCTGAGGCCAAACTGAGCCCTCAGAATAATGTGCGGGATGACTTCCGCCACACGGGCAAGAGTTTTGTGACGTTGCGGTAAATTCACTTGAAGGGTGGCTCTCTGCAAAAGCACGAGAGCGCAGATTTGATTTACATCCGAACTGTGGCCAAATCTCTGACAGTTTTGACATTGAATCGGTCGAGATACGAGGGGCTCCACACGAGGAATGAGAGGCCATAACATTATTTCTGACGGCACATGTAGTGCCTAGAAATGTCGCGATGACAGATTCAGTGCGAATCCTCTCATTGTTTACCACTAGGTTACAGCGGTAAATCGAAATCACACCCGCGTCAGAAAGCTAGTTTAATATCTCGGTTGGACATAATCTTGAATCGACGCCCCGCACGAGGCCTTTTGTACATGCCAGGTGAGACGGAATGAAAGCACTCACCGGAGTTGACGGAAATGAGGTAGATTTAAGGAGGTCCTGTACACAGGTCTGGTCGGGTGCCCTACACTCTATGCCCCCTCGTCCGAACAGGCGCACGTCAGTGATGCCCTGGAAGAGATTGGAAGTCGCCGTGAGTTCCTTCTGAACCGCCTGTGGGTTCGTGAGCCTGATGAAGCTTCCATTACCAGGCACCATTGCAGCAGGAATGCTGCTGACACTACAGCGGAAGAACGGATCTAAAGGCAGCAGGGACAGCACTAGACAGCTGGGATGCTGAGCAGGGTGCATCGCCCCTGGCCAGGAGAAATCGACCACACCAACAAGGAATGCGTGAACGTTAAGAACAAATGAAGCTAGAGACTATAAGGAAACTAACACAAAAGCTAAAGCACGCAATACTTACTCAAACCGCCACGACGTTCCAATCGTGTCGTGCTTCCTGCGTGTTCGAAAGCGCGAATGTCCCGTTGCTTCCTTGATGATGATGATGATGATGATGATCCTATATATTTGGCATGTACCCACTTCGGGGGGATTGACCAAAACTCAGGCGGATCCTTCCTTTCTATGAAGTTTTGTTTTCTTTTTTCAAGGTTGTCAGCCACTGCTACCGCAGGCTGCGATAGTCATTCAGCAATAAATACGACATATATTAGTACACATTGCTGGGGATGGCCGCCAAAGGGACGCTGCGAAAGGAAGACGACGATGTGATTTTGCAGTGCGTGGCGCGCGCTGGTGCTATCCTGGACCAGGACGAGGCGCGCTGCTGGGCGTGGCGCCTTTGCATTGGCTGGCCAGGACTGACTGCGGGCTGAGATGCGGCCATCTCCCACAACATATAAGATTTCAATACGGCAGGCTGCCGTAGACGCGGCAGTTTATATGAATAAAAACAAAAATGTCGTGTGGCTTGGTAATGCACTACGTGTGCTTCTGAGTAGCAAACCACATCACGTACAATAGAATGCTCATAAGTTGACCATCATCATCAGCAGCAGCAGCCTATTTTAGAGGGCTACTCCGGCGGTTTTTTTTTCACGATATCCTGATATCGCTGTCTTCCAATGGCACCGATAGTCCTGTGGAAGGCAGGGTGGGTCAGGTTGCTCGTAAACTCACCAATAATGTTAATTTCTGAACGAACGATGTGTTCTAACTGAAACAGAAACACGTAGATGCTTCTGGCAGCGTATTTGGTGACGTCCCCGTCATCAAAAATATAGTGCCGGCTCCAGAAAAATGAAAGCGGTGATATGATCCGTTGAGTTATGTGAGCATTTCTGAACTTGAGAACGACGATTTGAGCTCTCAGTTACCACCGTATTGGTCTTGATAATACGCCTGCAGCGTTAGGCTGCAGTGGAGGTAATGATTTCCAAAACCCAGGGTGGCCCGCGTGGAAATCCGCTAAAAGATTTAAATTTGTTTTCAGAAGAGCTGAAGGATTTCTAACTCATTATGGCAAATCGCATTATGGCGAATCTGAGGAAACGGGCGCGCAGAAGGCCCACATTGCCCTTGCTTTCAAGTGCGCATGGTAGTGTTGTTTCTTTTCGCAAAAACAGAAAGCACTCAGAATACAACGCTCGCGGCTTTCACTCGCACCTACCGCACACTATTTACGCACATGTGCCAAGAGATGCACATCTGCACGCCTAGGGAAACTGCCCATGCGTTTACGACGCAGCGTTCAAGACCCCCATAAAATGACGCCTTTTATAAATCTCTTCTCCAACACGCGGCCATGTTCAGCTAGCGTAACCGCAGATAGCCAGGCTATCCACGCAACGCCCTTTCTATCAACGAACGCACAAACATGTGAGTCAGCGATTACGTCGTCAGGAAAACGTTTGCTCCCTGAAAGGTGCGCAGAATCTTTGGAACACCCGCGTTCTAGCTAAACCGTCGTTTCGCAGGACACAACGAGACGCCTAAGAGCCCACGCAGCGAGGTAGGATCGCACGTGATCACGCGGAGTCTCAAAATAATTCTCTCTGGAGGGTGTGAAAAGGCTCAAACCCAATGGGACTACGTGTCGTAAGGACCCCTAGACAACCACACACACACACAAAAAAAACAGAACGATAGCATGGTTGGTACCAACGGCTTAGTTGTTTTCTTGTTTCTTGTTGGTTTTTTCTCCTCTGTACTCATTTTTTTTCACCAAGCTTCCATTGCGAGATAGCGCTCATTTCGTTCATTGTAATATTTCTCATTTAGCGTCACTCTATTTCCGCTCTTACATAGCCCTCTCCATGAACAACCAACTAGAATGACTGCGCGGGGCCTATAGGTAAGCTCTAGAGCATGTATACAATATGTGATAACTAAATGTTGGCTAATTGATAGCCAATCGATAGCTCAACGACAATCGATCAATAATGCAGAAATCTGGCAAAATGCCTGGAATGATTTTGCGGTGCCAAGTATAGCCCTGCAGCATGTCGATGCCATTTGATTGCCGATCGTTAGCCCTGTATGATCGATCACTAGTCGATACATCGTTGGAATTAAGTGTCAATGCCTGCATTGGCCATAGAGCAGGGTCGATACCATGTGATAGCCGATCGATAGCTAATGCATAATCGATCAATTACCAATGAATACTAGAAATGGCTTGGCGGTGCGTGTGTCATGTCCACGACCAGTTTTCATCTGGGTTAAAATTTTGGTTGACTATGCTATTGCATGATAGCTAAACACGAGGATATACCAGCTTCGTTGTGTCTTGCCGTGTGCGCCACTTAACACAAAGTTCCACGTATTATTTTTGCACAAATGTATCACAGAAATAGCACCTCTTGTACCCTAGAGGTGGCATTTCTCCTAATTCCAGGAACCTTGTGGCCTTCGCTACACCCTTTGCTCTGGCAAAAAGACGTCGCTGTTGCTCCAATTCCGCGGAAGCGAGCTGGGCCTGGCACACCGCGTTGAGGTCTTCGCTTTTTTCACTAGCGTTACACTCTTCCGATTAAGGCAACGCGTCTGCATGCCAATGTCGTGGCCAGGCGAGAATGAGGTGCGCCAAGGGGTCCGGCAAGCCGTAAACTGGGCATGTATATTTGTGTACGGTTCCAGCCATCGCAATCCCATGTGGCTTGCAAGTTCCGGGCGAAGGCCAACTGAATCCTGCGCCTGCACGCAGAGCAGGGACACTCGGGCTACGGGTCCGAGTTCCACGCTCAGATGCCGCTCAGATGCTCAGGCCAAGGTACCGCTACCACCTGAATGACCGTCTAGCCGCACACGGCGTCCGTTGCGGCAGGACTTCCGGCGTCATCAGTATCATTGGTCTGCTGCACTTCGATCATCCGCTGTTCAGTGAAGTCCATCGACGATATAGTGCGAGCCATTTATTTCTCCCGCGTCACGTCCGCACATCACTGCCGGGCGAATTAAAATGCCGGGACTCGCGTAGCCCTTACAGAAGCTTTATTAGAACTGATTTCTCAATGCTGTGATGTCTATTTTTTGTCTCACAAGTGCTTATTGTTGTTTCAATTTGCTCTTTGTTGTTAGTTTATATTAAAATCTTTGCGTTTTGTTATTTTGTGTGATGAATGGCTTTGTCCATTTTCGGACTCTCGTAGGCTCCGCCTGAGAGAGTCAGCTAAAACAGATCTGTAAAACAAAGAACCTGCTATCACTGTCTGGAACCCGACTGCCGTCTTCAGTGCCCGGCCTCATGGACGATCTTCTACTTTCCCTCGTCTGCCTGAAACTGTCTCGAGAATCCGACGCCGCAAGCCATTTTTCTTCTGCTTATTTTTTCTTTTCTGCTTGACGACTGCTGTGTTCCTGTGTTCACCAGCTGTTGGCCTCTGGGAACTCCGTGAATCTTCCTGGTTGGCTCCTTTGTTTCCTTTTTTTATTTTGCAGCGCCACGCTTTTCCGCTCTGCTTCGTCGTCGTCTTTCATTCACAGTCGTTTTCCGCTCCGCGAGAGCCTTCGGTCGTCATTTTCATTTTTCTTTAGGTCACTCATTATTTGAACGCGCACTTATCAAACCCGAACTTTTTGAATCCATTTCAGAATAAAAAGAAAATATCGCGAACTTCATACATCACACTTACAAAACAGGAAATAGCGACTTCCTAAACATAAGTGCCACAGAATTAAAGGCAATATTCTATTCGTCCCTCCCCATAAATTTGTTGAGGGGAAAATCTACTGAAAATTGTAAAAATATAACGCTTGAGGAATTAGCCGCTGCGGCGAAAGCATTAGCGGCAGCAACCCTTCTCCAAGAAGGTGCTGAAACTTGTCTTTGAGGTCGCTCCTACAGTATTGCTGGAAGCTATTAATTATATTTCACTAAAAGCATACATTTCTAGTACGTGGAATACTGCTAAGGTTATACCAATAATTAAAGACAAAAGCAGAGGGTACGCTCTCGACAACGTTCAACCTTTGTCGCTAATATCCAATTTTGTAAGATTGATTAAGAGGTTTCTGCAAGCACGAATGAAAAATTATGTAACTGAGGAAGAAATATTGAATCCCTGGTACATTGTTTTTCCACCAGAGTACTCAATATAGTGTGCTGCCGTTGATTTGGAAAGTGGAACCAAACTGGCACGGCGTCAAAAGCGATTTGCAGCACTGGATAACTCGAAAGCTAGTGATGCCGTAGAATACAACGTTATTAGATCCTAATATCCGATCCTAATAGAAAGATGAAAAACATACGTTTACCGGAATACCTTATTGCCTGTATGGCAGAGCTCTTACTTGACAGGGAGTTTTACTGTGTACATAGTTGGATTTCAACAAGCAAATTTAGGCAGAAGCGTGGTGTTCCCCCAAGCCTCAATTTGATCTCGGCTTTTATTTAACATCTTACTCAGCACCGTTCCTTGTCATCAGAATGCAAATACGTACGTTTACGCTGATGACATTGCTCTCTTTGCTTCGGCTAACAATATGCAGTCACTGTACAGGAAATCGCAAGGATATTTATACTGATTAGAACATTGGCTAGACAGCATTTGTTTTACACTTAATGTGCAGAAGTTCACAGTCTTGGTATTTACTCTGCGAGACCCGATTAGTATTTCATTATCGTTCTACAGTACGGCCACTGCCCGAGTCGAAAATTTAAATACCTTGGAATTACTAATAACGGCAAGCTTAATTGGCTCTTCATATTGGACACACAGCAACAAAAATGTCACGAGCCATGGGAATTCTGAAAAGGGTCAGTAGTTGTCGGTGGGGAACATGCAGAGTCTCTGTGATAATGCTTACTGTATGTAGGTCCGCCCTGTACTGGAGGTTGGATGCGCCTTATTTTCGGTTTCTCCGCTAACGGGAGGCACTCCGCATGTGCCTCGGGCTACCGAACTTCGGAGCTAATGTAGTCTTATATAAAGAATCACGAGTTCCTTGTCTTCAAACCACATTTAAAATTCTAATGGTCCGAACTTTCTTAAGGCTACATGAATCTACACTAAGACGGGACAAATATATATTTATCAGACAAGTAGATTTATTTTTTCAAGTTTCATGGCCCCGAAGTAACGTACCACAGGTGATTGTCCCACAGACATGGCCATAAATGTTAACAGTTCTTATTGGAAATTTCATTTCACGGCATATTCCCCAGTAATACCAAGCAATTTCCAGCGGTGTATCCTTAATGGACTTTTAAATGATCACTTGAGTGAAGTAGGCACCAAAGTTATCATAGCAACGGATGCTTCGCGTAGTGATAGATAACTGATTACTGGATAAGATAGGATAAGATAGACAGGATAGACATAGGATAGGGGTACGAGTTTTCTTCTGAGAACTAGACTGGTGTATCTCTGTTAGACAAGGCCACAAGGAAATTCACACGGATTTCTCAGGAATGAACGCTCCCTAGTTGCCGAAAAATTCGTCTTGGTCCGGGGTTCGAACCCGGGACCAACGCCTGACCGGGGTGCTCAGATTCGTCCTCGCGCTTTCAGTCGCTAGCTTCCTGGTTAGCTCAATTGGTAGAGCGGTCAGGCGTTGGTCCCGGGTTCGAACCCCGGACCAGGACGAATTTTTCGGCAGATAGGAAGCTTTCATTTCTGAGAAATCCGTATGGATTTCCTTGTGGCTTTGCGCTACAAAAAAGGTGGATGCTAATTTTCCTTTCATAAACTTTACTCCACCTTGCGGGTTTTCGCAGAAGTCATTTGCTATATGGATTTCCTGTATATAGAACTTTCATTCGTGAATTAGCTTGGACCGTCAGCTCTGTTCGGTTAAAGGTTAGTCTAATTTGGTTAGTTACTCTTCAAGTTTTAGTTCGTACATATTTTACAGAGCAGGTCACCAAGAGCTAATCGCTCTAGTCGAAATGTGCGGAAATAACTGCTTTTCTCCAGTTATAACATTTCTAGAGATCTTTCCACATGGGTACAGACCCGTAGGTCACGAAATTGAATCCCTGCCGCGGCGGCTTGCATTTTGATGGGCGCCAATATTCAGGAGCGTGGACTGCGCGGTGGCAGTGCATGTTAAAGATTCCCATGTGATATAAACTTCCGCAGCCCTCCACGACGGCGTCTCTCATTATCATATCTGGTTTTGGGACGTAAAGCCCCAGAAATCCATCAATACATTTTCTGAAACACCCGGTATACCTCTCAACTGTCCTTGCGTGGGTAGATGTGACATCAGGATCACTAGCCGATAGAGACACGGCGTTCTCTTACGTAATGAAGATTTTTATATAGACGCTTTTAATCTAAGGCAGTATTCTGATCACACGACCTCTTCGCATTTGTTGAGTATTATAGCGGTTAAGTTATAGCAAAATCTCTGAAATCGCTTCCGTGGTGCAGAACAAGAAAACGGCATGCCATATGCACCTCACCGGCATAACGAACTACAGCGCCGAGCAATTGAAACGTGACACCCGGGACGCATGATGGCCGACGCGCTTTGTCCTACTGGAGGGCGCGCACTGGGATCACAGAGGGCTCAAAGTGAACCAGAAGGTGTCAGTGAAGGTTCTCGCTTCAATGAACACCGCGACGAATTTGCGCTGAGTCACCAGCACCGAGCGCAGAGGCGGCAATAATCGGCAGCCTTGCCCTCCTAGTATCGCGTTTCAGGTCGCTGGGGATTGTGCACATGTATACTGTGCCAATTAATGCAGCTTCTTTGCGTTAATTCTATACCGCTTCTTACATGCACAACACAGCATAGATAAAGAGGGAAGTCCGCGTGATTTCATTCCAGAGACCGTAGGAGAACACGCAGGCGCTCGCTTTGGATCCCTAGGCGCTGAAACACTTGGCAACCGGAGTGGCGCTCTATTGGCTGCGCCCCTGCGAGACGCCCCGCCCTCCCGCTTAGCAACCCTCTCATTCCGCCACCGCCGGCAATACAACGGCCACCATGCACTCGAACACCGCCGCCACCGCACAAGCCAACGGTCAAGCGAGCCCAGCAATAGTTAACCTGTCGTGTTTTTGGTGGATGTTTACACGGCAGTTGTGGCCGTAGTTTGCCCGTGTCACATGGGGCGGAAGTTACATAGGTCGCAGCTTCGTGGTGCGCCTTCGGCGCTCTCACTATTTTGCTGGTGTCAGTACTGGAAGAGCCAGGAGCGTCAGCGACGGGCGCTGGCGCGCCCACCGCTTACACCAACGCAGTTCTGTAGTATGTGCTCTCCGTTTTAGTGAGCACATACTACAGAATCCTGACGAAGGCCGTGGTGGCACGCACTGCATTTTGATTTATTTATTGTAAAATTTAGATATCACCGCGATATAATAATTTTTCTACAATAATTGCATTGTTGCGTACTAGTCCACACATGATTGCTGCCGCTTTCACGGCGGCTATAAAAAAACGGACACCGTAAACGTAAACAACGTAAACGTAATGCCATTGTGCTTCCCTACTTTACTGTTGGACTGCACCAGCACGCTATGTAGTCTAGTGAGTTCTTTGTACTGGTGAGCTGCTCATCGTTGATTTGATTGATGTGATTGATTTGTGGGTTTTAACGTCCCAAAACCGCGATACGCTTATGAGAGACACCGCAGTGGAGGACTGCGGAAATTTCAACCACCTGGGGTTCTTTAATGTGCACTGACATCGGACAGTGCAAGAGCCCCCACATTTCGTGTCCATCGAAATGCAGCCGCCGCGCTGCTCATGAGTGCAGTGCCAATCGGCTACAATTTAATAGTTGATAAATTCCAAATAACTCCCGGATTTTGATGCTGCGCAACTGATCAAGTCTTAATAAGGGAGAACGGAGCGGCAGACTTTCCACTACTGAGGACGCATTCTGCAAATGAGATCATGGCTATATATAATTTGTAAAACAACAAGGCAGACTCTTCTTTGAACTTGCGTGCAATGAGGTCAGAAGCAGCGGAAAAAATTGTGGAAAAGCAAGAGAGTGAGGGAAAAACAGAAACGACAAAAGTTTTGGTAATACTCTTGTTTTCATACATCACGTGCTCTGCATATTCGAAATAAATGAGCCACAGTGTTGAGTAAAACAGATAGGCGCTGTAAGAAGATGTTGTCCGGTATTGAGCAAAAAGTTTATACAATGGCCTTCGTAGACATTTTTAAGGCATGTGCATCTCTACAGCTGTTCCCTTGGGGACCGCATTAGATGAATTTATTCAATGATGTCTAAAACCACGTATTTCGTGAGCTCTTTCATGCCTTACTCAGGGCATTCACTTCTTTTCCCCCAGACTTTCGACCATCTTCCACTATGACCACTTCTTCTGTAAATGCATTTGGTGATGAGGTGACATACTGTACTCTTATGCGGTGCAATATGATGATGATGATGATTGTGGTTCGGTTAGGAAAGGACGCCAATTTCTGCAGCCCATGTAGGGAGCATGCCTAAGTGTCCGTGGCGGTGGAAGAAAGGGAGTGAAAGGTATAGAGTGTAGAGAAAAGCCGTAGAGGGCTCCGGAAATTTAGACCACCTGGGGTTCTTTAACGTGCACTGACAACGCACAATACACGGGCCTCTAGCATTTTTGCCTCCATCGAAAATGCCAGAATATGTCTTAAACGTCTGCAACACATTGGAAAAGTATTCTCGACCGTGGTGCCGTTGTCACGCGCATGATGGTCACTTGCCAGTAGAAGGCAAAGAAGAAACGCCGTTCGCCGTTTCATGCTGCACCAGAGGCTTCATGGCCAATCCCCCGTAGTGGGCAAGAGCCAAACTTCAAGGAAAAAAGAAAGAAAGAGGCCGCAGCAAGTCGAGAATTGCAGCCTCTTTGATCTCTTCTCAAATACTACCCAAGTTCTCACATGGCTGGGTGGTGTCTTCCAAGGCATCACCGGCGGATCGCCTTCGCCCAACCATCAAGGTCGCTCACCATGCAGCCTCCTTCGGACGAAGCTACCATGTGTACTTCCGCCTGGCGTGCCTGGACACCACAGGGGCTGTAGCATAGAACTCGCCACTCCATCCAGCGCAAGTACCACCATGACGTCATGCAGGCATGCTGTCCGAGTTCAGCAGCAGCAGCAATGGCAGTTCCTGCCTCCTCGCTCTACCGGCTTGCACGGTGCGGAAGATCGGGCTGCGCTGCCGAGGAGCACTGACTTGTTGGCAGGTGGGTTCGCTATTTTATCGGGGGTACTCAGTCAGAGCGGCGGTCGTTGCACCGAAAGAACTACATAGAAACTCCGTCGAATAGTGTGTCGCGTGTACTGTTAGGGCATATCTAAAGACCCACCTTCTTTATTTGGTCTTTCTTTACCCATCTGCATATTGTAATTATTCGTACGAATACCAAAACATGAACTTACCTTTGCTATCCTCAGTTATAAAACAGACTGTTTCACACATGTAAGGATTCAAAGAAAAGTATTCATCATGTGTGCGTCGTCATACACCGCAATCCCTTTTAACGTTCTAAGATAAAATGGCTTGGATGCAATAGGATGCAATAGGATGCAATAGGCCGCCATTTGTATATTACGACACGGCCTTTTCCATCAGCGAATGATGATCCTTTTAGCGGGCCTTGAAGGCGTTTTACAGGAAGCCTATGTATTAAAAAAGCAATAAAATGTAGGAATGCGCAGCACTTATTTATGCAAGTTATAAACAAGTGGCTGCAGTTTGTAGCCGCGGTTTCAAACGTACACTCTTAGCACGGTAACCTTTAGTTTATTTTATAGGTGCACAAAAATGTGAAAATATGCTGCTTTATAAAGGTTAAAAGCATTTTAACCTTTATAAAGGAACATATTTTCACATTTTTGTGTACCTATAGAATAAACTAAAGGTTACTATGCGAAGAATGTATATTTTCTAAGCGGTATATGTTCTCTGGGGCAAAGGATAATATTCAGAATGAGTGACAATACGTGGTGGAGAATAGACGCCCTTGTTCGAGGTAAAAGATGATTGCACGCCCGCGGTTTCGGTTCTCACATTTCATTGATTCATGTGGAATAATTTTGCATGCACAAGGAAGCGCGAGCAACGAGCCATAATCGTTGTTACCTTTGATTTTTTAAATGCGAAGCATTTCTTAGCGAACTTCGGCGAGCTTGAGCGTACCTATCTATCTATCTATCTATCTATCTATCTATCTATCTATCTATCTATCTATCTATCTATCTATCTATCTATCTATCTATCTATCTATCTATCTATCTAGCCGCCTACGATTTTGTGCTCTCCTGGCCGTTTCGCTAATCGGATGTTTACGAAAATTGGTATGGCACAATATGACTACATGGCGAACATAACTGACAGGTCATAACATGAAAATCATGATATGCATGTCATGAGCGGCATGATTTACATGCCACGGTCTTAGTGCTCTCCTGGCCGTTTCTCTAATGGGATGTATGAGAAAACTGGTATGGCACAAC
Source organism: Hyalomma asiaticum (assembly GCA_013339685.2). Classification (NCBI taxonomy): domain Eukaryota; kingdom Metazoa; phylum Arthropoda; class Arachnida; order Ixodida; family Ixodidae; genus Hyalomma; species Hyalomma asiaticum. The sequence continues at coordinate 71,214,219 of CM023481.1, read as the reverse complement.
ATGACTGCCTGACGAACATAAATGGCAGGTCATAACACGAAAATCATGATATGCGTGTCATGAGCAGCATCAATTACAGGTCACAGTCTTGGTGCTCTCCTGGTCGTCTCGTTAATGGGACGTATACGCAAATTGGCATGTCACAACATGACTGCATCACAAACATAAATGACAGGTCATAACACGAAAATCATGACATGCATGTCATGAGTGACATGATTTACATGCGATGGTCTTGGTGCTCTCCTGTCCGTTTCGTTAATCGGATGCAAACGAAAATTTGCATGTCACAACATGACTGCATGGCGAACATGACTGACAGGTCACAACATCAAAAAATCATGATATGCATGTCATGGTCGATATGATTTACATGCCACGCGTTTCGTTAACAGGATGTATACGAAAATTGGCATGCCACAAGATGACTGCAACACGAATGTAAATGACAGGTCATAACATGAAGATCATGACATGCATGTCATGAACGACATGATCTACGTGCCACGGTCTTGGTGCTCTCTTGGCCGTTTTGTTCGTGGGATGTGTAGGAAAATTGGCATGCGACAAATGAATGCATGACGAACATAAGTGACAGGTCTTAACATGAAAATCATGATATGCATATCATGGGCAGAATGATTTACATGCCAGGCGTTTCGTTAATTGGATGTATACCAAAATTGCTATAGTACAACATGACAGCATGACGAACGTAAATGACAGGTCATAAGATTATAATCATGACACGCGTGTCATGACCGGCATGATTTACATGCCATGGTCCTGGCCCTACACTCCCGTTTCGTTAATGAGATGTATGGACTCCGTCTACTGACCAGAGGGCGCTACGTAGCTCTCGTCTTGTCCACCCAGGTGTAGCCGTGGACACTACCCTACAGGAGGCCATGGGTTTCAGGAGTAACAGGGGAAAGCTGAACATGCCGGCGATAGATATAAGTAAAAGGCGCTTAGAGCATTGGTGGCGCAAAAGTATGGAGCAAACAAAAGCGAAAGGTAGTTCGGGTAAGATTGTTTCATCAGAGAGGAACGATAATAGATAAAATAAATAGACGAAGTAAAAAATTAGTTGTGAAAATATGTGTGATTCGGGAAAAGAAATGGTTGTAAACGAAAAAGAAATAAAGCTAGAGCTTGGTGGCCCGGCCACCGCCCCGTTATAAAGGGGACGCTCCTAATATCCATCCATCCATCGGTAGAGTCACTTTATATGCTACCGTAGGTAGCAGAGTTGCGCGTAGGTCCGCCATCTTGGCCAGCAAGTAACCAAAGCTATGCGGCGAAGCCACGCTCAGTTTTTGCAGGAGGCATCCCCGACTGAGCATGGGCAGTTTTCCAACGATCGTAGAGCGCTTTGAAGCCTAATAGCAAATAAAAACGCAGCGACAGCTTAGTGACGAGACACATTAAAGGCGTTGCTCTTTTTAACACGCGGCACGAGATGCAGAACGATAGGATGTTGTCAGGTGTGTGTGTGTGTGCTTCGCTCCTCGCAACTTTTGACTTGACAGCATATGAACACATTGGTTATTCCAGGCGCACCGGCCAAATGCAGCCTTCATTTTCCTTAGTGGTTAGTATCCCAGTGAGCAGTGTTTAAGCCGAAACCGCATGTATAGGATTTCCCGCGCGAATGCGACGCGATACAAAATGGGCCGTCGCGCGATGGGTCACATGGTTGGTCACTTGGTTATTGGAAATCTAGAAATGATCGCTTGTCATACAAGCGAAATCCAGCCATAACAAGCCGGTTCATGTTGTACGTAAGAGATGTCCTGCCGGTAGCCACAGAAGCGCGCTTGCAAACAACGGTCAAGGTTATCTAACACCGAAAGAAAACTAGAACGCAATGCCAATTTTCACGGCTTCACGGCAAAACAGTTCCGACAGAAATGCTGCAGGGCTAATCTCTGGCCACTGGGAAAACTTAATGTAAAAATACCACTTTCTCAGCGCTTCGAGTTGTCCCGCAACATGCGCGTCTTGAAATCAATGCTTGGAACGCGCTCCAAATCAGACAAAAGTTCCGCTGCGGCGGCGCCGAGAAGCACAAAAATTGGCCTGAACGTCACCTGCTCTGCGATGCTCGGTTGCTTCGCAGCTGGCGGCGTTTGGAAAACAGACGCGCAACTCTTTATGCTAGCATAAATGTACAGTAACTCTACTCGTCGGATGGCTCAGTATCGCTGACATTGGCCGCTTGGGTCGCACGTATGAGACGCGCGCGCACGGTGGAAACCGAGGCGACAGCTACGCGCGCGTTTCTTCGCTGCTTTCCGGGCGTACTGCGAACCACACGAACGCTCGCGGCGTCGCCCTTTGGAACAGTTTGCCGCAGGTTTGGAGCGCGCGTCTCAAAGGAAATAAAACGAAAGAAAGTGGGACGGCCGGTCGCTGCTGCTATAGAGTTGGAGACGCGCATCGCGTTCGCGTATTTTCCTGTCAGTCTGCCCAATTTTGCTTCTTCTCTCCGCCAGGCAGTGCATTCTGGCGCTGATGTCGCACATGGAAAACTCGACTGCACGGAGCCTATACGAAAATTGGTTTGGCACAACATGACTGCATGACGATCATAAATGACAGGTCATAACATGAAAATCGTGATATGTATGTCATTAGCGGCATGATCTACATGCCACTCGTTTCCTTAAAGGGATGTATACCAAAATTGCTATGGCACAACACGACCGCTTGACGAACGTAAATGACAATTCATAACGTTAGACTCACGACATGCGTGTATGAGCGGCAAGGTTTACATGCCACAGGCTTGGTTCTCTTGCGGCCGTTTCGTTAACTTCATATGTACCAAACTCGGTATAGCGAGACAACAATGCAAATCAATTTTACGTTCCTTATGCGTGCTTCGCATTTTCTTGATTCCCACTGCACGTGGGATCTGCCAACTTTTTTATCAGTGCCCTGTACTTGTAGCTATGCTATGTAGCCCAAATGTTTCAATGAATTTTTTTCCTTTTTCTCTTTTTTCTTGCTGTGGCAGTGTGTCAGCCTCCAATCACGCAGCCTCCCTGATAACTGCGGTGGCTGTTCGATGTACTAGAATTCCACGTAGCAGCAGCTTCACAAGCGACGTGCTGTCCCGGAAGGACATCGCCAGTGTGTAGCTGTGACATCACTGCGGGGTCCGCGCGCTTAGGCGTTGTCCCAAGTACTATTCTGCAGCAAGCAAATGCGCGGTCATGATAACCGTATTTTTAGTTTTATGCTTAAGCTTTCCTTTATCGGAAGCTTTCGTTACATGTGCCAACGTGCTTCTTTAGATTAGGTTTATACAAAGAAGCATATATATATTTTGAAATCATAAATATGTTATCAATGGTGTGTGCAGCGTTTGCATCTTTAATAACCCAAAGAGATGCTTAGAGGTTGTAATGAAGGGTGTTTCAGCTAATATGCGCCAACTTTTCGAAAGGTATGCTTGTGAATTACGAGAACGCAACGATATTTGCATGTTTACACTTGATCTTTAGCATCCGAGACTATTTTATTAATGAGCTCGTAAAACCGATCAGCATTAAATAATGAACCAAATTTAAAGCTGTTCCATTTTAAAAGCTCTTTCTCTAATCCAAATTGTCCCAATGGAGATGTTGTTGACCACCATATCTATAGTCTACGAACACACGTATTTTTGTAATAATCGGCGCGTATTGAATTAATCATGAAATCAGCTTACACTTTCCGTCAACTTACCTGAGTACAAAACATAAGGTGTGCTGTGGATTATATCACATTTTTTAATAGATGAGACGCTTGACCATGCCTGCTGACTCTAAAACGACACGAGAATTTAGAGTGGCCCTTGAGGCGGTTGAAAATGATCACGATTACTGCCCCTTCGAACTATCAGCACACACGTCTCGATAAAAGCGTGGCCTTTATAACTTACTGAACACTTAGTGGACGACGACGACTGGGTAACTTCTTGACGGAGGTCACTTGCTTCATGGCTTTCTCGTAGGGTGCTGCCTTCTCGGTTTTATTCTCCCTATATACGCTTCCGTGCTGACGTCACGGAGACGTAGAACCGGCGACACGGTGCGGATGAATATATGTGGAGGCATTTCGTCCTTTCCTATTGGCGGGAGCATCGAGAGTTGGGCCAGTTGGTGCATGGCTGAAGAAAGAAAAGACAGCTAAGTATACATGGACAGAGAAAATGAAGGCAACAGGAAGAAGCTGTCCTTTTTCTTTGTGTCCATGTGTTTTTAGCTGGTCTTTCTTCCACAATCCTGCTATTGGTTAAGCGGCCCTTTAACCTCCACAGCCCCTCGAAGCGACTTCTTAAACGTAATATAGTTACAAGCCGTGCGTAGGCTTTTGCCTTCGAATAACCGCGACAAGCAAACCCTGCTGTGACCTTTCCCCGTGTCACATTTTACGGCACCATTGTTTATCACAGCAGATGGTATACCATGCAGCTATACCACATCTCAATGCATTTCACGAAGACGCAACCACTGTAGAGACTAGAACGCGTTGTCTCAAATTGCGAGAGGCATAAGATCCTAAACTTAACGCTAATTTTCGCTATTACATCGTTCTGTATGTATCTTTGAAGCTGTGCTCTCAAATGCCGAGAAATATATCCAAGAATGGTGCGCACAGGCAATATTATCGACGCGAATATTCGCGCTGGTATTACACAAGTGTGCATTGAAGGTGCAGTGTGTTGTTCTTTTCGAGGCTGTAAAAACTGTATTCCCGTCCAAAGTTACCTAAGTATGATGGTGGTGGAATATGGGAGTTTGAATGAGTCGACGCAGTAATCTAAGGAAGAGTGGACCGCTGACCCGTACACTCACGGAAATCGTGGACCATGTCATTATAAGATGAGTGCAGTCCCATCACAAAGAAGTTGTAGTTGTGAGCTTTGACGTTCTTGGTATTTTTATTTATTTATTTTTCGCTGGAATTGCGTTATACGCAGCGGCAATGGCTTGATCAACGATGCAGGAAGTCAACTTGTTCCCTAACCATGTGTAAAATCACAAACATTGCTAATGTCAGATACTATTGTCAGTTGTACCTGTTCGCTTGGATCGCCCCGATTTAAGTGACACCTGCAGTTACCATGTCAAACCACATTTCCATTCCAATGCTGATTCACTTATTGTAACATGGGAACATACCTCGCGTTATGATAACATTTTCACTCCTTGTATTCGTTGCTTGTCCTAATCAAATTCTGTATATTGTTTCCTTGTTGCACGAGCACTGAGGGACGCTCTTTGTTTCTCTATAGTTACTCCCGTATGGCTCCTACATGAAGACGTGCTGCGAAAACAAAAGATACAATAAAAAGAATAAAAGGTTTATGAAAGTGGACACGCAATTAGTTGCACATAACAAATACGTTGTGAGAGCTTAGGCTTCTTGTACTAAGTGCGCAATTACTCTTTACAAAAATTATTGGAACTTACTTCATCTTCACATTTTAGATAAAAAGGTCACGAAATTAAAAAGATACATTAATATAAAATGTTGTTATTGTTCTTATTAGGGGTTTAACGTCCCAAAACCAGCTCTGATTGTGATAGACGCCGTATTGGAGGTCTCCGGAAATTTCGACCACCTGGTGTTCTTTCACGTGCACTGACATCGCACAACACACGGGCCTCAGCATTTCGCCTCTATCGAAATGCAGCCGCCACAGCCGGGATAATATAAAATGTACGTAAGAGGAGGTGGCCACGGTTGTATATGACAGGTGTATTAGAGAATGGAAATTTCGTGCTACAGAGTCATTTAACACTCCGGGAATTTTTTGAACATTACTTGATGAAGTCGTAAAAGCGGTAAAAAATTCAAAAAGATACGGAAATATCCAATTCACGGAGGATGATATTTTAGGCCGGTCCACTTAGCTTTAATTCTAAAGAACAACTTCGCCATCACAAGTTATACTTAAAATAATTAAGATAGTTGAAATTACGTGTTGCATATAGCCGCATTATATATGCGCGTTGAAGGCACACCTTGAGAAACCAGCATTTCGAGTGTCTGAGTTGTACTTTTTTAATTGGAAGCATTTCTTGCTCACCGTAAATTTGGGGGTGTATAACAATCATCACCATCATCATTAGTTCTGGTCCCCCAGAGTGCACGTCAACTTCTTTTATACAGTGCTGAATGTGCAGCGTTCGCACACCGGGCGCCTCTTTTTTCTCCCGCGCACATGACCTCAGCCCACAACAGAATTGGCAAAATTGCAGCTGGCGGGCGCACGTTTTGCACGTGAAAGCAGAAGAAAAAGACAGTGTGCATCTATTGACGAATCTATCGAACATTATTTCTTAAAATGCACTCGATTATCCTCATTAGGAAAACCCACATTAGTAGATTCTTGTCACAGGGTTGGGTTGCAATTCACTGTCTCTAATATTCTGTCTCTATCTATAATGTTAATCCTAATGAGGAGCCTCCTGATTAGGACATTGCCACAGGTATGTGTGCTCTACTGTTTCCGAATTCATAATTGATTAAGGTTGGTTCTTTTCATAAATTCGTACTTTTCACTGTTAACTTCATCCTGATTATTCGATTCTGGTTGGTATTCCAGAGTACCTCAGGCTTAACTATTTCAACTTCTGAGATCTTGGCCAATCCCCCAGGGTGGGTATGTGCCAGAATTACGGGAAACAAAACAACAACATTCTCCGGTGCCCAGTGTCTCGCAAAGCTATGCGTTTGTGCATGGCTTGGCACAACTAGAGTGTGCGTCCTATCATGGCGCGAAGCTATGCACAATCGCATAATCAAGTATAGTAAAGGCTTGGTAATTCGAATTTCTGTGAAGCGGAAAAAATGTCCGAACTGTCGAATGGTCAATATAAGCGTTATAAACACACGAGCTTCATTTTTTTTTAACCTATACCTTGGCTGCACAGTGTAATCACCGCTTCTTGTCTATATTCGAGCGGAAATTCGCACGCACAAAGCTTTTCTGAGCCCTTTAATGTGCTCAGCAGCTTCCATGCTGTCTGCGATGCGAAAACAAAATTCTTCGCGGATGAAGAGGGACCCCACGGCTTCCTTCACAGCGCTAGGGTGTCTCTTCGCCGGCGTCGCCATCGGCGGAGGTGCGGCTACACGAACGCTCAGCAGGAAAGCACCACCAACGATCAGGCTAAAGCAGCCGTACTTAATCGTTCCTTGGTTAAACGGCGTTCAGGTATGCAGCGCACCAACGGGAACCAAGCAACAAAATGACTCGCTAATTCGGGTGAAACGTATCACGCTGCAGCACATTCAGATCGAGAGAACTCAGTTTTGAAAGCAGTTCTTAGTTCTGAGAACTCAGTTCTGAAAGCGCAGAGAACAGTGCTGTTACCGCAGCTGCTGCGGAACGAACAATAGCCGCGCTACAGAAGCGATCACAAATGGCGTCGGTCCCAGCTGATGCGGATCAACGCTTTGTCGTTGATAACGCGATCATGACGGCGTTCATCCATGATCCATGATGAGAGCAGGCGTTCTTTTTTGTGCGTGGCTTTAGAGCGTTGCAAGCGGTTAGAGAGTCACCGAATTATCCGATTTGCTGTCAAATACGTCCGAAATATCGAGCGTCCAGTCGCAAAAAATGATGCGTATGTTTCACGGGACAGATAACATGTGCGAATTATCTGAGAAGTGTTGAAATCTGGGTCCGTTGGTACATACTGTTGAACGTGCAACCCCAAACGGAGAAGTAACACACACAACGGCTGGACTAACAACTGTGCTTTATTAGCAAAAACCATCTTGCAGCAAAACCAGGAGAGCATGCGCTGACCGAACAACCACACAACGAACACAGAAGGTAATGTAATTGCGATAAGAAGCTAAGTTCCTGTATAAAGCACAGCTGTTAGTCCAGCCGTTGTGTGTGTCACTCCTCTCTTCCGTCCGTCGTCCTTTGGGGCTGGTTTGCACGTTCAACAGAATTATCTGACTTTCCTAATTAACAAGAGACGAAATAACGAGCTTTTACTGTATAGCAAAGGGCTGGGAGGCGTCAAGCTAAGGCCACGCATGCCGCGTCTCCCTCCGTCTGTCGTTCGACGTGAACGTCTTTACGTTGAGCTCGGAGCGAAACATTGGGAACCGTTCGTGGGGTCTCGCAGTGCTTTACGAGGCGTTTCCCGAAGCCTCGGACCACGATGAAATGCGGATGTGCCGGAGGGAAACAGGGACCAGCCAACTGCCAATTAGCAGCACTATGATTGCGCAATTAGTGCAAATTGCACATTTTTTGTTTTGCTCCGAGGGCAGGGGCTTATTCAGAATTCTGACTTCAGGTAGGGGGTCTTACCGATGGTGCATCCTGTATGCGGGGGAGTTTATAGCAAGTCATTTTGATGCTGAGAATTTTTGGGGGGGACCTGTGGGGTGGAGGATCCAACTGGGGGGCGGGGGGGTACCGTGTCTAAATCCCTGTGCAATGCTTACCAAGGCCCGGCTGGGAGCGCCGCTACCAGGAATGTATTTGTCAATAATCAGCGCCGCCTAGGTTTATAAACATGAGGGCCGTTCATGATCGATACTCAGGTAATGTTGTGCGATGTGCATTGAGCCTGGTATCACGTAAGGGGGTAAACCGAGTGACGCTTGGCCTCTACCGCTGTGTCAGATACATACTCTTTAGTTGGGGAGACTCCCAGACTCACTTTCAAGATGCGCCTCACCAGGTGAACGAGCAACAACGTGCGTCAAAACCCACTGCCGGTAGCGCATTCCTATTGGCGTTGCGATGAAACTTGAATGAGAAAAAGATTTTCGATCCGGTTGCTATAACAACTGGCGCTCTGCGGCATATCAGAAATGACGACATTTTGTCAGCGGTGGATAAGGAAAGCGCCTCTCACGCGCGTGCGAAAGTTAGTCAGACCTGCCGCGGAATCATGCACGTTAGCATGTCCCACCAAGCGTTCGTGACCCGCGAAATGCAGTTTGGAATACAAAAGCTCAAAGTGTCGTCCTATATCCTATAGGCAGTCGCTGCCCTCAGTGGGTGAACGGGTGTTGAACGCTGCTACTTTATCCGGTCGATTGCGTCGCACGAGTGACCCCATCTGCAGACTACTCGCCTTACACCGTGGCCTCAGCCAACCAATACCCACATGGTAGAGGCCCAATAAAAAGCGTAAGAAACTTGTAGCTGCGAAGCTGCACTTCGCATATTTTCATAGAGCGACATGCCAAAATGAGAAAGAAAATAAATAAATATGTTGGGAAATCAAAGAAGAAAGAATTTCGCGGTGAAGGAGCAGGTGTGGTACGTACATAATAATGCGAGTCTGGAGTACTGTGGGAAGGTTTCGGGGGAGTGTATGCGAATCTATCAGCTTACCTTATAGGTCATATCGTTAGTAAGCTGACACCCTTGCCCTTCCAGGTGTGTGTGGTTCTCTTTTCATTTCATAGTTACAGCATTTAATGTTCATTCACGCATTGTGTCGCTTAGTGCATGCTGTTCTTCCATTCACTGTAAAAAAACAAACTCTGGGACCTTGAGCCTCGCCTTAAGAGTTGAACGCAATGGCGATGCCTGGCCCCACTCTCATCGCGCTCTCTCTCGCTTGCCATGTTCTGCACTCTCCTAGCCACGTAATTGTCATGACACCACTTGGTAGAAAGTGCCAGTTATTTCTTATTGTATGTTTTAGCCGTGAAGTTGAGATTGTGAATTACTGAAATGTAATGGGCACAGTACAAAGTGGCTATGCGCCATCTAAACTCTCCATTGAAAAAGGCACCGCAGTTCGCCTGGCGCTTGAACACAGCACAGAATCCATCACAAGCGTTTCAACATCTCGGTGGCGCGAGGGAACGTCAACACACTCACGAGCACAGGCGCAGCATAGTCAACCTTGTGGGGGGGGGGGGGGGCGGCAGGGGAGGGGCCGAATGCGTACCGCGTCTTTCTGCGGAGCGAAGGGTCACACGTTCGATTCCCACTCTAACAGAAGAATATTTTTTTTGTTTTTTATTCATCTACCTGGAATCTTCGCTCACGGACAACGGCATTTACTGCTCACAACCAACGACGCCGACACCGTGGTTTCTGTGGCAGGAGCCCTGTAATGTTATTGCGGCAGTAACCGCATGATCCGCGGCGTCGAAGTACCCTCTGTAATTCCCTCAACATTTGGTCAGGTATTGTTCGTCCCAGTAAAATGCCGGGCGCGTCGCTTCGACGTGAGAGCGTTTTTACAGTGAGCTATATAAGACGCGCGTTTCCCACAAATAACGTATTCTTGCGGCACTCATTGCTGGAGTCACGCAGGGCCACTGGAACCAACATGACTGCGATCATGAGACGTACGTGAAACAGCACAAGTATCGAGGGAAATTAACGATCAGCAGCAGACGATCCGGACGCGCCTGTGCAATGAGCTGCAGGGATCAGACTTCTGCTGGATTTAAATTAGTCTCTCACTTGTTCTAACGGCTAGTGCTGCAACGCAGAGCATAATCCGCGCCTTTCGCATTAATTTATTCAAAAATACGAATAATTAGGAGGAACACGTGTTTCTTGTCTAGAAACAGCGTTTTACTACCTACTGTCAACAATATCCTCGTCGTCAGACTCTCTTGGTGGAAAAGTTTCACTCACGTCAAGGAAGGGTTTCAAAGGTGTATCTTGGCCAACGAAACGCCAAGGACCGTTCAAGAAATGCATCCGGGCACCTTGAGTGAAGAAAGGCGCTTCGCATAGAGTTGGTGAGTTGAGGAGAGGCGTCAAGTGAAGGAGCGTTTGTGAATAGTACCCTACGCCAAGCAAGGTGACGGTAGGCCTTTGGCGATCATCCCAAAGTACCGCTACTGCACTGACTTCGCGTTTTTTATGAACACGTCTTCCGGAGACGACGTCAGCTTGGTCAGAACCATGGCGAATCCGAGTGAATGTATCATCGCGTTACACAGCGTAGGGGAAATTGCGTAGTACTTTTCCGCAGATGGCACTGTCACTCTGCGAACGCGCGCCATGCATGCTGCTGTAAGGCGGCCTACAAAAATCTAGGTGTCTTCGATTTCTGGCCCCCTTAGGCATTTCTGTAGAAATTGCTAACCTATGGACCGCTGTAGTTGTTTAATGGTAATGGTGCTCGGCTGAAAATCCAAAACGCGTGGGTTCGATACCGGCCGTGGCGGTCGCATTTTCAATGGTGGCGAATATACTAGAGGCCCGTGTACTGCGCGTTTTCTGTGCACGCTAAAGACCCCCAGGAGATTGAAGTAGACTTTTTTTCCGCGTTGGAAAAGCTCCTCTGGTGGAAATCGCCGAGACAGAAACTGGTAGCTGGTAGCCTCCGCAGTGCTCAAGAAGCACGCAACACTAGACGATCGCGGTGGCCTCGCTTCGCAATTGTGTTTCCGGGAAGATTTGCAACATTGCGACACCAGGTGCCATTTGCTTCGGCACGCAGATGCCACTAAAAACATGGCGCGTGCTTCAGCGTCGACGCCGCGCATGAGCAGGCTACCCACCCGGCAAAGGTCCATTTTCTGAGCCCTCCTTACGGCGTTCCTCTTGTGTTCTCGCCTTTCATTCCTGTTCCCCCACCCCACAGACGCTTAGCCATACTCCTTACAAGGTAGGGATGGTAAAATCGACGAATGATTAATCAATTATACGATTAAATGCACACCGTTAATAGATTAATCGTCATTGATTTCCCCTTTTCAATTAATCGAATTAATCAATTAAAACTCTTCGATTATTCGATTATGGCACACCCCTCCCCCACAACCACCGCCAACCCTCCAATCCCTAAACCGCCCTTGGCAGGAGTGCATGATTGCGAGGTGTGCGACGACGAGACGCTGATGTCGAGCGCATATTTCTACGCAAGTAGAAGGAGCCCGGAGCCACAGGCGGCCATACCCCATAGAGATAGAAATGAACTGGACGCGATCGCCGTCACCTGCACCGTTTTATTTAACCCCCAGATTTTACTTACTTCTTGTGTATGTGCCACGTGTAATAAAGAAGTAAGTCGCTTCCCGATACCATATCTCAAGACGTTTCGGGTACCAGCGCCAAGTTGACCCTCACTGAGGACATTCAGATACCTCCGCATGCATGTCTCCTGGCCCCTGTGTCGTGTTCCGTTGCCTCCGACGCTACTGTACTGTTCTCACCGTCAAATGCTTTCGTTCATTGTCATCTCTCACCGCTCCCAACCGCACTGCTTGCCCTTCGCGCTCGTTCGACTTACATCCCCGTACGCAATCAGTTTCCCTTTGCGCTTACTTTGTTTCGTGGCGAATGTCTCGGCACTGTGGAGCCTTACGTACCCCTTACAACATTCGTACTTCCTGAGGAATCGACGGAGGCCAGCGCGATCTCTTGCAGTCCAGTAACGGCCTGATCACCTGATGACGTTTTTAGAAATGCCATCGACGACACCTTAAACCCGCAACAACGCCGCGACGTCCTCTGTCTCCTCGAGAAATTTCGGCGTGCCTTTGACAGTCACAGCACTGCTCTAGGTCGAACATCGACTGTACGTCATCGAATAGACATCGGCGATCACTCACCGCTCCGACAGCGACCATACCGGGTATCGTCGACAGAACGCCGCGTCATTGACGAGCAAGTAAGCGAGATGCTAAAGCGTGGCGTCGTTGCTCCGTCCAACATTCCGTGGGCATCACCGGTTGTTTTAGTGAAAAAGAAGGATGGCTCGATACGCTTTTGCGTGGATTACCGTCGCCTAAACAAAATAACCCGAAAAGACGTCTACCCCTTGCCACGCATCGACGACGCGCTAGACTGTTTACAAGGGGCAGAGTTCTTTTCCTCCCTCGACCTACGCTCCGGTTACTGGCAGGTGCCTATGGCTGCAGACGACAAGCCTAAAACTGCTTTCGTAACACCAGACGGCCTATACGAATTTAACGTCATGCCATTTGGTCTCTGCAACGCGCCCGCCACATTTGAGCGTATGATGGACGCCATACTAAGAGGCTTCAAATGGAACATGTGCTTGTGTTATCTGGATGATATAGTGGTATTTGCGCCCAATTTCCCTACCCACCTTCGTCGTTTGGAGCAGGTTTTACGCTGTACAACCGATGCCGGCCTTCAACTAAACTTGAAAAAATGTCACTTCGGGGCTCGTAAGCTAACCATTTTAGGACATGTCGTCTCGAAGGACGGCGTTCTTCCTGATGACGCTAAACTACGTGCTGTTACAGAATTTCCCAGGCCTGCTTCTCCAAAAGACTTGCGCAGTTTTATAGGCCTCTGTTACTATTTCCGCGCTTCATTCGAAATTTTGCTATGATTATGGCCCCGCTTACCGAGCTTCTTCGTGGAGACCACAATCTTTCCGCGTGGTCTCCGGCCTGTGATAATGCTTTTGAGACGCTGCGTCACCTGCTTACAACGCCACCGATACTACGCCATTTCGACCCAACAGCCCCCACGGAAATACACACGGATGCTAGCGGTGTCGGTCTTGGCGCTGTGCTCGCCCAACGAAAGGCCTGCTGTCAAGAATACGTTGTTGCTTACGCGAGCCGTACACTCACAAAATCCGAAGTGAATTATTCAGTCACCGAAAAGGAATGTTTAGCCATCGTCTGGGCAATCACAAAATTTCAGCCATATCTGTACGGCCGGCCCTTCGATGTCGTCACCGATCACCATGCCCTTTGCTGGCTCAAAGATCCCTCCGGCCGCCTAGCACGGGTGGGCTTTGAGACTCCAAGAGTACGATATCCGGGTTATTTACCACTCGGGCAAGAAGCATGCCGATGCCGACGCTCTTTCGCGTTCGCCTGTCGATACCGAAAACGCCAGCGCCTCCGCTCTTGACAACTCGCTTTCACTCGCCGCCTCCATCGACATGGCTCTCGAGCTGCGCAAAGATTCTTGGATTTCTTCTTTAATAGATTACCTCTCCGACTCACCTGCACGCCCGCCATCCCGAACCCTACGCCGACAGGCCTGTCACTGCGCCGTCCGCGACAAAATCCTTTATCGCCGCAACTATCAATCCGACGGCCGCAAATGGCTACTAGTCATACCCAAACACCTCCGGCTTGATATATGCTCCGCTTTCCACGCCGATCCTCAGTGCGCACACGCTGGCCTGTTCAAGACCTACGCCAGACTGCGCAAAAGGTTTTACTGGCGTGGAATGTACACCTTTGTACAAAGATACATTCGTTCATGCACTCACTGTCAACGCCGCAAGCCTGATCACTTCCGCTCTCCCGCACCACTGCAGCCTTTGCCGTGCCCATCGCGACCTTTTGATCGGGTTGGAATAGACCTCTATGGGCCCCTGCCATACACAGCTGCTGGAAATCGCTGGGTCATTGTGGCTATCGACCACCTAATGCGGTACGCAGAAACTGCCGCTCTACCAGCCGCGACGGCTCGTGAAGTTGCCTCCTTTCTGCTGCAACCCTTCGTGCTACGCCACGGCGCCCCCCGCGAGCTCCTCAGCGACCGAGGTCGCGCCTTTCTCGCTGATGTTACTCAAGAGCTTCTCGCCGCATGCCGTGTTGTTCACCGTTGTACGACTGCATATCACCCGCAAACGAACGGCTTGACAGAGCGTTTTAACCGTACTCTTGGCGACGTGCTGTCGATGTACGTCGGCTCCAACCACACCACATGGGACATCGTTCTTCCCTTTGTCACCTACGCCTACAATACGAAACCTCATGCGACAACGGGCTTCTCTCCTTTCTTTCTTCTTTATGGCGGAGAACCCTCTACTCCAATCGACACCATTCTTCCTTACCGCCCCGACTCATCGGAGAGCACACCGGCATCCGAAGCCGCTCGGTACGCTGAAGAGTGTCGTCAACTGGCCCGCTCACTTACAACAGAAGATCAAGTACTGCAGCAATCTCGTCATGACGATGGGCACCCACAACAGCAGTTTTCTCTTGGCGATCTCGTATGGTTGTGGGTACCTCCGGCTTCTACACCTGGGATGTCGTCAAAATTTGTCTCGAGATATCATGGACCCTACCGGGTCCTACAGCGCACTTCGCCGGTGAACTACGTCATCGAACCTGTGACACCCGCTATGGACCTACGTCACCGCGGCCGCGAAACTGTTCACGTTGATCGCCTCAAGCAGTACCATGAGCCCTCCGTCCTCACGACGCCTTAGGTCACCTGAGTGACTCCGTCTTCAGCGAGGGGGGAAGATGTAATGAAGAACAAGCACACCGTGCACAGCCCCGCAGCCGTATCGCCAGCGCATGGCAAGTGCTCGGGCTGGACGTTGTTACCGCCTTGGCTGGGAGGCCTACGCTGTCTCGTCTTGTGTGAGCAGCATCCGCTGCGTCTACGACCGTGTTGGTCTTCTTTATTCTACACGTTGTAATATGCGCTGCTTATTTCTTGACCGGTTCAGTTCTTATTGCCGTTGTATTTTACTCCTTAGCGAATTCAAGATTGTTTGTCACCAATGAAAGAAAGATATAATATATGAAGGTAGAGAGGCCTGATCTAGTACGCCCCGGCCTTTTACTCTACTTTGGGGACAGCGCAAAAGGGGAAAAAGAGTGATGAAGCATGATGATGGGGATAAGAATGGGTGGTCCGTATATACATAATAAGACATGACTGCTTGAGCGAAGGGGACAAGGACGCTAGTAATCATATTTCATTACGCTTGATTCCAACTAGCCTAGCTGTCCGCCTTAACGCCTATATACCATTTGATAACTGTAATGCTAGCTTCCCTGCAATGCACTTAGCCCAACTTATGGCAGCTATTCACTTCTGAAAAACAGCGTGCTATCATGTGGAAAATGTCGACTCAGCTGTCTTGGCATAAACACTCATAGTAGTCGAACCCGAGCACGTGTAACTGGGACCTCACCTCCACTTGAAACGTCACAAGGGCCACCATCAGTTGCGAGAATATGCTGTGCAAGGAAACGCACTCGAGGATTATGAAAAGGTCTAATAGTCGCATAATGGAAATAAGCCACTTTTGCTGCATTGAACTTTAATTGTCGATTTTCATAATCCGCAACATTGCACATTGGTATACCGAACGTCTACATCCAGTCCATGTCTATTGAGAAAATGACCTTGTGGCATTTGGTAATTCTGTATGGTCGCCTATTTCGGGTGAAATACAACTTTCATCTATTACTCGTACTCCCATGTCAGCCAGCCTAGAGGCCGCCGTCTACTGCTGTGGCGCGAATGGAGGACAGTCGCGAAATACTATGTGCTCTAATCTCTGATACATTAGACAGCGCTCACAGTTCGAGCTGTACGCGCGACTGAAAAGGTGCGCGTAGCGCCGAGTTAAGTCGGCGACCAGGTGAAACCTGTGCAGTATACACTGGCACAGTTACCATTTATTCTAGCCAGGAGGAAAAACTCGTGGCACTGATGACCTGTTTGAGACCAGTATGTTGCTTGAGTGACCTCAAGGAAGAAGTGACGTCAGTTCGTCGTTATGGTATTATCGAGGAATTCCACAATATCTAACGGGCAAACCGAGAAATGTAGCCGTACCTACAAGAGCGAGCGTATTTAACGTTCCTTTCCTCCTCGTTTCTTTTTGTTACCTTTCTTGGGATTTCCTCACCTTCGGCCACACTGCATGTTTCCGGTGCGACTTTCCAACCAGCGTGGTCGCCGAAAGCGCCTCCGATTTAGGTTCGCTCTAGTTGGCATACTTCGAGGAAATACGACCTGCTGCCAAATCGTCCGTGGATCATGGCCACCCACGGAATCTTGGACCCTTGACAAAATCCAAAGACGACGGGCTCCCTGGGTTCAGTGGGCAAAAGTGCGAATTTTCAAGCAGCCGCTAACCCACATGTGATCTCTAGCACGTCGGATAAATACTTGTGTCGATATCAAACACAAGCAGCGCCTCTCCAACAACAACGAATCATTTTACAAGCATTTATAAAAAATGTCGATTAATCGATTAAACATCATAGCGAAAGCAATTAATCGATGAAAGGCGAAATCGACGAACGATTAATCATTAATCTACTAAAATTTAATCGACCATCCCTATTACAAGGGCTGCAGAGAATAGCGGTCTTTGCTTAAACAGGACCAGAATACAAAGGCGGAATGGACATGTAGCTTAAACACTCTGCTGATACCTTCCTAAGAGAACAAAGTTCGCGGAAATGTGTGTCCACTTGCGCGGTATTTGGATCCTGTAGACTTTCCTGGCCGGACTCTGGCGGCGACGCGACACACCAGCGCGCGTAGCATCAGCCTATAGCCCGGCCAAGAAAGATAAAAACACCCGTGTGCCGTAGTTGACACGTCGCTGCGTAGCCATTGAGGAAATGCGCAAGCGTTCATGCAGCAAAAGTGATGCATGCGTTCTCGATCACTCGGCAATTTTGATTACCAAGAGCACTGAATAATTTTACCCCCTTTCGTAACGCAGTGTTAGCTGAGGACAAATGTGTTTTGCAAATAACCGCGCGTAAATAAACGCGCACTTACCTATGCAAGACCATTTCTCGCAATGAAATACGTACCGCCTATAGCGGAACCACGTGGCCGATAATTTAGGGCGCGGCTTTCCTGTAGTTTCCACGCAGAGTGCGGGAACGGCTGAGGTAAAGACAGGTGTCCAACAGACGCAGGTATTTCACAAACAAAAAAAATGAAGGGTGGAAGAATAACAACGACAAGCGGCGCGTGAGTAAAGTTCTCCGTGCTATAAGAGGTTTCCTTGGCGTGTTACGAAAAGAAAGGTTTCTGTCGGAGTTCTTAGAACAGAGTTCTTTTTCGGGTTAGCGAACAAAAATAATTCAGATGTGTACGCCCTGCCGCCGCCCTTGCGGTCGAATGAATATCTTGCAGCCAACCTGCATGTAGCTACCTTTTCGACAAAATTGCGTGCGTAGACAGAACCTTTGTGCAGATCGTGCAAGCAGGGCCTTGAGGCTGTAGGCACACGAATAATTTGCCTTTGGTGTTCACCACGCGCGTCTCCCGCTGAAGACTACTGTCACATATCAGCTTCGCCCACTATACAGTACGGCAGCGCCACTATAGTTATGAATGTGATGTGTTTAGTACTTGCACTTTTTCTTGTACTACTATTAAGAGTGGTAGTCCTTGTTATCGTCGTCGCAGTAGTAGTCGTGGAAGTAGTACTACGCCTTTGTTTAGTGGTTTTGGTACTTGACTCCTGACCCGAAAGACACGTTCGATCCCGGCCGTGGCAGTAGCATTTTCGGCGCAGGCGAAAATGCTAGAGGGCCGTGTAGTGTGCGCGATGTTTGTGCACGTCAAGGAGCTTGAGGTGGTCACAATTTCCGGAGCCCCCCATTATGGAGTGCCTCATAAACCTTCCCTGAGGCACCCCATTCCTCTCCATTTTAGTGGGTATATGCCATGAGTTGTGCTTACCATCATTTTCATAGACAGCCGTTAGAACCCTCTGCCACCCTCTGCCTGTCCAATAATGTCGCGAATGCAGTCCACCAGCCAGCAGGCCCGCAGGTCTAGTGCTAGCCGAAAGGCTAGCGCACCTCTAACCTCGGTGGCGGCGACCACAGAAACAACCGAGGTATGTCTTTGCATCAACTTCACCAGCCGCCTTTGGTCTAGTACTGCTATTTATTTATTTATTTATTTATTTATTTTGAATTCCGCTAACCTCAATGATAGCGCATCTAGCGGGCCAGCACAAAAAATGTAACAAGGTCTGTTTGCACGCCTGATGAATTTCTCCAATGTGAAGTAGTGCAAGTCAATGCCAAAGTAAAGCACCAATGTTTTTCCTTCTAAACCAACTCACATACAAGCGAATCGAGGTGCAAAAATCAGCCGAGCAACACTTGGAAAGAGCTTGGAATCGGTCGCTGTCAACCTCAAAAATTACACGCACATAGAAATCATTCGATTCTGTTACAGCTATGGCGAGGATCACACAATCCTCACGACGTCGAGGCAATCATGGTGCCCTAATGTGAACACCAAAACACAGAAGTTGCGTTTCAAGATGTATACGGGAGAGACGCGTGAGAGTGCCTACGTATTAGAACGCCAAAGCGCATATGTATTTATATGTCTAGCTACGTGTCATGGGTAGTCACCGTACGCATTAGGCACGCATTTATTTCATTTACTCATCGCGTTCTCGATGTCCAACGGCATTACAGAGGGAAGTGGGAAACATGAAATGTGATCCAGGAGTGTAAAAGTAGTTCAACACATCATGAACCTTTGATTATGGATGTCCCGTGATGTATTGTGCGATATACTTTTAGAAAAACAAAATACATATCGACTACATAGGAAGTGAATGGTCCTATAAATACCATCTTGGCTGATAACTGCTGTAAAGACGAGGAGCGATCGTAGCGCAATCGAAGTGTAGTAATTAATTGGTAGCTCGTGTATGCTGGTTGGATTCCGGCCCAGACTGCGGAATCTTCTTGCGAAACCCATTACCTGACCTGGTTTGCTGACAACGCCCTGAGAAACTGAAGCTTCCTTAAAAAGATGATGACATCGGTGCAGCTTTTCGTCGACGACATCGATGACGTCGTCGCGTGTTCCACGTCTCGACGTCATCGCGAACTGCTTGGTCGTAACTTTTGCTACCATTAGTGCTCACGCTGAGACGTCGCACAACGGATTTCGCTCGGCGTAAGTCCTTAATGTTTCGGCATTAATAGGACAGAGCATTAGTATAGCGTGAACGAAGTGTAGTGTGCAGCATTTGTTACCAGTCGCTTTGTCGGTCGCAATGTTGTGCTACACAAGGCAGTGCATCGCACCGAAGTGCCAACAGCTTTGCCTTAAGTGTTACTCTATGCTATCTGAAGATGCAGTTGACAGAGGTAGCCAGTGCCGGTCAACAAAATTAGACACTGAGACCAGTCCAGCTTAATCAACACCACTAGCTACGAAACAAATCCACCTACCAGACAAGCTGCCCCGCTTCGCGTGTGCCCAAAGAAGTAACAATGTCATGCAAATAAAAAAACAGTCATACCTTTTATAGCTCAAACGCGAAGTGATTGAGTGAGCATTTACTGCTTGCGCATGCATATGCTGGGCTTGAATTTGTGCAGTGGTGCAACTAACGACCATTTGTAGTTTAAGCAACAGAGAAGGATAAGAATCGGAAACGTATAGGGTTTGTTGATGCAAGAAAACCACTTGCTGTTTTTAGTACAATTCCACTAAATAATTATATTTCTAGATTATTTTTTACCAAAACCACGACACTGCTGTCAGGGTCGCATACTGGATAAGTCAATGTAATTGTACCACCAAGGTTTATCTAGCAATCAGCTGGATCTGTATATATGGTTGTTCCTGTAACATGCCCCCACGAAAGTATGGCCACCGTTGATGGGAAATAAATACAGGCCCTCAACGTCATCAAAGGGGATTAGATAACGTACAGTTATATATTGTTATATCACCTCATCTAGCCGAAGACAGCGAATATCAAAGAAGGCAAGGGGTGCTCAATTAGAGTACCCTCGTGGATACGGCAGCGTATCTCACTTCGTATTTCAAACCTGATGTTGCACTTTGCTGCTAACGTTGCCACACTCTTGCCAATGTTTTCAAGATTTACTGAATACCTTATGTGTTCTGATGTGATACGAGAACTCAGAGAGCGTGTGCCCCTGATTCGCATCATGCCCACAAAAATCGGGTGAACTCAGCGCTCATGTCTCAAGCGCGGTTTGTCCCAGTACTGCGTAAATATTCATTGTCTCCCAAATTCACTAGGCGTCTCCCCCAAATTTCGGACACCTCTTGGTCGGGCTCTCCAACACACGTTAAAGAACCTCCCTGTCGCTTCCTTTCTATAAGTGGCCCATATTCAGCGTGACGCACTGTACCGCTCAAGCT
This sequence comes from Hyalomma asiaticum, assembly GCA_013339685.2. Classification (NCBI taxonomy): domain Eukaryota; kingdom Metazoa; phylum Arthropoda; class Arachnida; order Ixodida; family Ixodidae; genus Hyalomma; species Hyalomma asiaticum. The sequence goes on along the minus strand of CM023481.1, from coordinate 71,193,344 downwards.
GAAGCGATCAGGACGTACTGGAGAGTCGCTAAATTCCTAACATAATAAGTGTTGGAATTTTAGGCGCAAATACCACGGCATATGATTAGAAGGTAAGCCGTAGAATGCAGGGCTTCGGAAATTTCGACTACCTAGTGCCCTTCAACGTGCGCCTAAATCAAAGTACACGGGCCACTATTACGAATCCTCCATTAAACTGCAACCCGCAGTGGCCAGTATACAACCCACATATTTCGGGTCAGCATTAGAGCACCCGTTACCACTGTATCGCCGCAATGGCCCCTCAGAATTCCTAGACAATGCAATAAAGAGAGCTCATGACCGGCCCATGAGGCATCTACGTTTTGAATAGCGGGCTATTAGTTTTCGTTATGAATGTAGCTATCCTTTGGAAAAAACAATGGCTTTTCGGTCTGGCGCTGGACATTATGCACCATAAGCGAAGTGTTTGCCAGTATGAGCGAACTCATTCATGTCACGCTTCATGCAGACAAAGTACGCCGACACCAAGGATCCTACTACCATGATGTCCAGCATCAATTTCTTCAGTCCGTCGAAAAAGAATACTGGTATTCGACTTCGACGTCCAGGAGAAGTGGAAGAATGCCTGGGTGCTTTTTTCGGACGGTTTTCTGCTGGCCCTGCTGGTGGGTACGCTGGTGCTACTAGCCATCTACGTGTACGTCATCAGGCGCACGTACCCCGCTAAGATCACAATACCGGCCACCTTCACGCTGATCGACGAGGGTCACGAGGTCAACGTCACAAACGCCACGTGGTCGTCTCAAGCCGAGCTTCTGGAAAAGGTTCCAGACGGGATCCCTACAGCGGTGACGTCCTTGAAGCCCGATATGCTCCCGACGGATAACCCGGGCGAAGGCCTAAATTTAGATGCTGACTCGGAGAAAACGAGCGAGATAATACAGACAGAATGGTCAAGACCGCTTTTGTTGTCGAATACTGTGCGGCAGCGTTGTAACGGTCGACACTCCCGTGATTATGCTAATGGAGCCTATTGCAGAATCTGACGTCAGGTGTACCGATGACATCCTATTTTTGTCAAAATACACAAATGCGTGTTACTGCTAAGTGCGTTCTTCGGCGACAGGAGGATAAATTAATGCGAGTGGCAACCAGCAGCCTCGCTCAAGTCGCCAAAGCATGTCAAACTTCTCACTAAAATTATTTTTTGACCTCTATGCTCAGGCGACGTCAAGGGGCTGCAGATGAGTGTAAGTACTGGTATGCCTGAGCAAACCTAAATGGGCTTGAATATCCGTGTTGGTGAACTCAGCGAGACAAACTAATACTGAATGTGTCAGGTGAATATGATCCCAGGAAATCTATTCTCAACTGTACCAATACAGCGAACGCGCTACATATTTCCTCAAATGGCTAAGCTTGGCTTTAGAGCATTGAAATGAATCCTTGTCGTCACCTGGACGAAAAAGAAGAGCGGATTAGACAGCCGCATCGCAGTGCTGTTAACACGCCCATTCAATTGTTCTAACAACCACGACCTGAAGGAGAAACGGAGTAGCTGAGATAAAAAACATGATGTCGCTAGCGGAGATAGCGCCGTAACCCTTTTTTGGAAACCCCGAATGATCACTTGAAGTAAAGTTGCGCGACTCAGGAGAACTATTCGCGATTGAAAAGATGAGCTAAAAGATAATACTGCGCGCATTTTCATTTCATTTATTTACCTTAAAGACCCCAGAGGGGTATTACATAAGGGGTGGTATACAAATAATAAACGGCAAAACAAATAACTATAGTTGTCCACAAAATAATCTTGTTAGTTCTTCGATGAAGGCAGGAGAGGCGGTGATAGCTGCGATGTGGTTTGAAAGGCCGTTCCAGTCTTTAGCAGAGCGAAGGAAGAACGATGACAAGAAGGCCACAATGCGTGCACTTGGACGAGCGACGTTTAAAGGATGACCCGTGCGCAGTGAAATGCGTGATGGTGGGAGGATGTAAGGCGCGTGGTGAAGTGAACTGTGATAGAATTTGTGAAATAATGATACACTCGCGATACGACGACGATGTTCTAGTGTTTCCAGAGAAGATGCTGCCTTTAGTGACGAGACACTGACCTCGTATGAGTATGAACAATGATTGTATATTACTGCGCGATTCCGTATGGATTCTAAAGATTTGATAAGGTAAATCTGGTAGGGACTCCATATGGGTGATGCGTATTCAAGTTTCGGCCTGACCAATGTTTTATAAGCAAGTAATTTGACATGTTCAGGTGCACTGCGGTGGTTGCGTTTGAGGAATCCTAAAGTCTGGTTTGCAGATGACGTGATGTTAGCCACATGTGAGCACCAGTTGAGCTCGTGCGTGATTGTGATGCCTAAATACCTGAATGAATCGACATTGTCAATGGGAATGTTGTTAATTGTGAAAGAGAAGCGATGACGATTACGGCTGCGGGAAATTGACATGGATTTACATTTGTTAGGATTTAAGGTCATTAACCACTGATCACACCAGTTTTTAATGTTATCAAGGTCAGTCTGAAGGGAAATGCGATCATTAATGTTATTGATGGATCGATAAAGAACACAATCGTCAGCTAACATTCGGATGTGAGAGGAAACATGGGATGGTAGATCGTTAATATATATTAGGAACAGAAGGGGACCTAGGACTGAGCCCTGAGGGACTCCTGATGTTACTGGGACAAAATTAGAAGTAGTATTATTAATAACAACGGACTGTGATCGGTTACTCAGAAATTCTTTTATCCATGCTAGGACGTTACGGTGCAAGTTTAAGTGGGAAAGTTTTAGTATTAATAGTTGATGAGCTACTTTACGAAATGCTTTCGCAAAGTGAAGAAAGATCAAGTCAGTCACAGTGTTAGTATCAAGGTTCGAGTGAAGGTCATGAAGAAATGTAGCTAGTTGGGTGTCACATGATAGACCCTTACGGAAGCCATGCTGTGATACATGGAAGAAGTTATTGCTGTCTAGGAAATTCACTACGTTGGAAAATATGACGTGTTGAATGATTTTGCAAGGCACACTAGTGATGGATATGGGGCGATAGTTTAGAGGTGATTCGCGATTACCTGATTTGTAGACTGGAACGACCTTGCTCTTTTTCCATTCGTCAGGAAGGATGCCCGATGAAAGTGATTGTGAAAAGAGCAGGGTTAGGTACATTGCAGAGATGCACTTGGTGTTTTTTAAAAGCTTCGATGCGATTTCGTCCGTACCGGCTGATGAAGATAATTTGTGGTTGTCAATCAGTGCAGATATTCCGTCTGCTGAAAAAGTGATATCGGGCATTGGAGGCATGATAGGAACAGAATATGGAGGAAGCGGCACGGCTGATTCGGCTGTGAAAACAGATTAAAAAGCAACATTGAACAGATTGGCACAGTCAACGTCGGATAAGATTTCGTTGTCCTTAGAAATTCGGATACCAGAAGATGAATTGGGGTTGATTACCTGCCAGAATTTTTTAGGATTATTACTGAGCATGCGGGGTAGGTCTGAATAAAAAAAAATGAACGTTTCTGCTGTCGGATAGCGTTCAAGTAGGTGCGTTCAGCTTCATAGTATCTTTCCCAGGAGTTAGAACTTGGCCTAAGTTTAGCAGAGCGAAATAGACGCTTCTTTTTGTTCTCCAATTTCTTTAGTGTATTCGTAAACCATGGCCTATCGTGATTTGAGCGCAGTACGGTTGTCGGTATATACTGTGCAACAAGGTTAGTCAACTTATCTTGAAAAAGTTTCCAGTTTTCTTTTATCGTACGGTTTCCGAAACCTTCTACAAATGTTTCATAAAATGCCTCTAACTCGTTATTTATCGCGGCGTAATTTCCTTTGTCGTACAGGCGGATTGTTTTCTGATCAGAAAAATATTTTACAGGCGAAAAAGTGAAGACCGCATGAATTACCTTGTGATCACTTATTTCTTGCAAATAGCTAACAGAAGACACGCTATCAGGATGAGTGGTTAGTTTGAGGTCTAGGATGTTGGCTGTATCTTGAGTTACACGTGTGGGTTGTTTTACCATCTGCGATAGGTTAAAATTCAGGCAAATGTCGAGGAAATCGTTAACTCCCGTGTTACCAGTGACTGCGCTAGAATAAATATCCCAGTCGACCTGCGGGTAATTGAACTCGCCGAAAAGCAATACACACGCGTTCGGGAATTTTTCTACTAGAAACGTCAAATTATTATTGAGCTCACGGGTGAATCAGCTTTACTATTGGGGGGACGGTAGCAGACACCGGTTAGAAGCAGCTGGGGATTAGCTCGACATAAAAGCCGTACAATTTCTAATTTAGTAGCCATCTGGATAGCCGAACACATTAGCTCTTTTTTCACGGCAATGAAAACTCCGCCGCCCCGAGTATCCTGCCTATCTTTTCTGAAAACATCGAAGTTCGGCAGTTCACGCATAACTTCACTGTCTGCGATATCACTGGTAAGCCACGTTTCTGTTAGAATAAGGAAGTCACTTTCAGATGAAGATACTAGATTGGCTATTTGTTGCTGTTTCGAAAGGAAACTTCTAATGTTGGTGAAGATAACGGAGGTTGAAATGTATGTTCGAGGTGCAGGTAAAACATGGCGACGTGGCAGCTATATTTCCTTAACGGATTGGGAGGCTTCATCAAAAATGTAGCGCTTTGATCCAATCAATAAAGTTTTAAAGTGAACAGAAAAGGAAACTGATTTGCTTCTTGCAAAAGCGACTAGGTGTTTACGCGCGTTTTGCACTTTTTTAGAAAAATCCTCGCCCGTGCTGTAAGGAGTGTTCTTAAGCTTTCGTCCGTTCGACAGGATGGCTTCCTTTGTTTTAAAAAAAGAAAGTTTGACAATAGGTCGGTTTCGACCAGGACTGTATCGACCAAGGCGGTGTGCTCGCTCAATTTCCTTAGGTTCCAGGGAATAATTCAAGTGTTCGGAGTACGGACGGGTGACTAGTTCCTCTGACTGTGCAAATGATTCCCATTTGTTAGTATCATTAATACCATAGAAGATCAAGTTATTGCGACGAGAGCGGTTATCTGCGTCATCAAGGCGAGCTTCAAGATCACAAACCCGACGGGCCGTTTCAGCGGTATCAGTTTTCACTGTTCCGAGCTGCTGCCTTATGGGCTCAATTAGCTGGCAATTTGATTCCACATTATTTAGGCGTTTGCTCAGTTCAGACAGAGTATTATTCGTCTCAAGGAGCTCACACTTACGATCCTGGACCTCCGACAGCAGTTTAGATTGCCCGGAAGATAGTTTCTTTAATTCAGCCAGCAGTGTGGTTGTGTCAGGTCCGGGATTCTGTTCGATGTCACCCGACAGCAGCAGCAGGGAGCGCACTACATCAACACATTCAGCAGTCATCAGAAACATGCACCGGGGGCTCGGCAGCTGTACTAAGTAGTAATTGCTCGTTTTTTTAGAAAATAGACAGCGAGACGAACCAACCTGCATGGCGAACAGCAATCGGTTAGTGGACACTCTAGCAGCACAGCTACCGAGCCCACGAATCGACCAGCACAGATGCGGTGGATTTATAGCTGTCGCGACGACTGCCGTCGATGCCGATGGTGACTCCCAAGGTGAGCCGAGGATCAGAGACGGCGGGATGGGAACAGCCTGCTCAGCTGAGTCGTTGATAAGGGCCGCTTGAAAATGCGTTGCAATAGCAGCTCGGCTATCGTTTGAGTGTCGCCAGGAAGTACACGTACTAGGCATGCGTGGTGGAACGATGCCGCCCGGAGCACGAAGGAGCATCAAGATGACAGCTTCGGTAAACACCTGCATGGTGAACAGCAATGGGTTAGTGGACACTCTAGCAGCACAGCTACCGAGCCCATCCACTTCTGCATCCACTTTACCTCGCACCTGGGATCAAAGCAGTCACTCTGATAAACTGTGAAACGCAGCAACGACACCACGCAGTCGCTTCAACGGCCGCACGAGCGCTACCGTTGTTGCTTTTAAATGAGGACTGGATTATACTAGTTTTCGTTCTATCTGGCATTGCTGACCAGAAGTGCGCGGGCGGCATCTCGGCAGCGGCGGTCCCATTTGTTGACAGAGACGAAAATGCTACAGGACCGTGTACTATGCTTTTATAGGGCACGTTACAGAACCCTATGTGGTCAAAATGTCCGGATCGCCTTCCTCGTATTCACATCCCGGTTTTCCCCGTAGACCCCCAGCCATCATTATCGTCACATACTGCTTCAAAAATCGCATTATGGCGAATCTGAGGAAACTGGCGCGCAGAAGGCCCAGATTGCCCTTGCTTTCAAGTGTGCATGCAGTGTTGCTTTCTTTTTCACACAAACAGAATGCAGTCAGGATACAACGCTCGCGGCTTTCACTCCCAGCTACCACACGCTGTTTGCGCACATGCGCCAAGAGATACACATCCGCACGCTGAGGGAAACAGCGCATGCGTTTACCACGCAGTGTTCAAGGCATAAAATATCGCTCTTTACATATCCCCTCTCCAACACACGGCCATGTTCAGCTAGGGCAACCGCAGATACGCATGCTGTCGATGCAACGCCCTTTCTATCAACGAACGCGAAACCACATCTGTCACTGATTACGCCCTGAGCGAAAGGTTTGCTCCCTGAAAGGTGTACAGATTCCTCGGAACGTCGCGTTCTAACAAAAGCGTCGCTTCGCAGGCAACAGCGAGACGCCTAAGAGCCCACGCAGCGAGGTGCTATCGCACGCGATCACGCGGTGTCTCAAAATAAGTCGCTCTAGAGGGTGTAAAAAGGCTCAAATCCAAGGGGACTACTTGTCCTAATGACCCGTAGACACACACAGACACGCAAAAAAAAAAAGAGAACGATAGCATGGATGGTTCCAGCGGCTTCGTTTTTTTCCTTGTTTCTTGTTCGATTTCTTCCGTCTGTGTTCATTTTTTTTCCACGAAGCTTCCCTTGCAAGGTAGCGCTCATGTCTTCATTGTAATATTTCTAATTTAGCGTGTGACTCTATGTGTGCTCCTACATAGCCTTCTTCATGAACAAACAACTAGGAATGACTACGTGGGGCCTATAGGTAAGCTCTAGATCATGTATACAATATGTGATGACTAAATGTTGGCTAATTGATAGGCACTTGATAGCTCAACGACAATCGATCAATAATGCATAAATCTGGCAAAATGCTGGAAATGATTTTGCGGTGCTCAGCCCTGCAGCATGTCGATACCACCTGATAGCCGATCCTTAGCCAATATATGATTGATCCCTCGTCGACACATCTTGCGAATGTCTTGTCTGTACCTGGGTTGCTCATAGGGCATGTTGATACAAGGTCATAGCAGATCAGTAGCCGACGGATAATTGATCATTCACTAGTGAACTTTAGGAATGGTTTGGCGGTGCCTAGATCACACCCACGACCAGTTTTCATCTAGGGTGAAATATTGGTTGACTTTGCTATCGCATGATTGCCAAACATGTGTATATAGTAGCTTCGTTGTGTCTTACGGTTTGCATCACTTAGCACAAAGTTCCACGTATTTTTTTGTACAAAGGTATCAGGGAGATAGGTTCTGTTGTGCCCTACGTCGGATGTCTCCTGCTTCCAGGAACCCTCTGGCCTTCGATGCACCCTTTGCCCTGGCAAAAAGACGTCGTTGTTGCTCCAGTTCCGCGGAGGCGAGCTGGACCACCCACGCCTCACTGAGGTCTTCGCTTTTTAAGCGTGAAGCATTTCTTAGCGAACTTCGACGACTTTGAGCGTTTCTATCTATCTATCTATCTATCTATCTATCTATCTATCTATCTATCTATCTATCTATCTAGCCGCCTACGACTTTGTGCTCTCCTGGCCATTTCATTTTTGGGATATATAGGAAAATTGGTACGCCATAACATGACTGCATGACAAACATAAATGACAGGTCATAACATGATAATCATGATATGCATGTCATGATAATTTACATGCCACGGTCCTGGCACTCTCCTGACCCTTTCGTTAATGGGATGTATACAAAAATTGGTATGGCAGAACATGACTGCATAACGAACGTAAATAACAGGTCACAACATAAATCTCATGACATGCATGTCATGAGCGGCATTATTTACATGCCACGGTCTTGGTTCTCTCTTGGCCGTTTCGTTCATGGGATGTATACGAAACTTGGAATGCCATAACATGCATGAGGAACATAAATGACTGGTCATAACATGAAAATCATTATCGCATGTAATGAGCGGCATTATTTATATGCCACGGTCTTGGTGCTGTCCTGGCCGTTTCGGTAATGGGATGTTTACGAAAATTGGTATGCCACAACATAACTGCATGACGAATATAAGTGGCAGGTCATAAGATGAAAATCATGATATGCATGTCAAGAGCCTCATGATTTACATGCCGCGGTCTTGGTGTTCTCCTGGTCGTTTCGTTAATGGGATGTATACGAAAGTCGGTATGGCACAACATGACTGCATGACTAACATAACTGACAGAAAATCCAAGGGACGATCACCGCTCGACACACTGGGGCTCCAACACGGCACCAACGAGCATGAAGAGAAAATCATTAAATCGTTCTTTCCTCACGCCTGCAATACAGCACCCTCACCTCTTGAAACCCTGAAGATCGAATCCACAGGCCCTGATCTCGACGCTCCATTCACGCTGGGAGAACTTCAGGCCGCCTTAAAACAAGGAAGATGTGATTCTGCTCCGCGACACGACGGTATCACTTGGAAAATGTAACGCAATCTGTCTGAAGAAAGGGAATCAGCTCTGCTAGAAGTCATCCACAAGCAGTGGTCCACGGGAGCAGTTCCGCCACATCTCCGTCTGTCAATAATCAATCCCATACCAAAACCACGAAAGGATCCCCCAAATATTGGCAACCTTCGCCCTATGTCACTTACACCAACAGTGTCCAAACTTATTGAAAGGATGATATGCATGCCAGGATAACAAAATACATTGAATATCGCACCGCGGGCTTGCACCCTTCCCAGGCTGGGTTAGGACCAAACATGGGAACACGCAGTAACCTCTGGTTGCTTCGGAAAGCCCTCAATCGGATCTCGCGAGGTGGACCTCCAGATTATATTCTCGCAGTTTACATGCGGAAAACGTTTCATAATGTGAGGCAGGACCACATCCTCTCCAACCTACTAAGGATATATTCCAGCAAGAGAACGCTTGACTGGATCGCAAGATTTTTAGAAGCCAGACCAATACGACTACGCTCCGATTGCGACGCCCAACCTACTACCTACTACCTCGATCGAGGCACCCCTCAGGGCTCAATTCTGGGCCTTCTGCTCTTCAATGTGTCCGTGCTCACTGTAGCCGAAGAACTAGAATCGAAAACTGGCGCTCGTTATACCATATATGCGGACGATATAACCATTTGGACGGAAGCACAGGACTACGGTGGAGACATTAAGGATATGGCCAGCCAACTTCAAGCTGCTCTGCTTACGCTCGAGGGCACCTTCCTAAACTAGGACTCACATTAGCGCCAGAGAAAACTCAACTTCTCTTTGTCATTGGCACGGTCAGCACACTCCTGCCAGAGCAGGCAACAACACTGAACCCATAAAATCAAGGCCACACGTGGACATATTAGGATTTTGGGGATTCCTTTCCACAGCTCTAATACGGGAAATCTTTGGACCACTGAGCTTAAAAGACAATGGCCCAAGCTATTGAACACCTTATAGCGCATATCCAATAAATTTGGTGGCGCACGACAATCAACCTGCACCACAATCGTCAGATCCATTGTGATCAGCAAAATTACTTAAGGAGGCACGGTGATATCTTTATCAAGAAGAGCCGAGAAGAGAAAACATTGCTGGTGCTTCACTGACATATCATGAGGGCTATCACAGGCCTCCCGAGATTCACGAACATACTTAAAATGGAACAGTTAACGCCTATGCCACCAATCGAAGATGTTTAATCCATATCAACAGGGTTTTATAAAGCATTTTTCTTGTACAACACAATTAATTGAATTCACTCATGATATCAGCAGTGCTCTTGACAAGCGACTATCTATCGACTGTTTCTTTCTAGACTTTAGGAAGGCGTTTGACACTGTGTCTCATTCTCTGTTAATTGAAGAATTGCATTCCTACAACATTAACACGCGAGTTATTGCCTGGATTGTCGATTACCTTAAAATGCGCAAACAATACGTTGTTGTGAACGGCTTTCAGTCATCAAAAAGGGATGTCACTTCTTGTATCCCTCAGGGTTCAGTTTTGGGGACACTTTTGTTTCTTTTATTTATAAACGACATCGGGGAAAGAGTCATGTCACGTATGAGATTGTACGCTGATGATTGTGTTTTATATAGGCCCATCACGAGTGAAGACGATGGCCGCGTTTTACAGTGAAATAAACCTCATCAGTCAGTGGTGCCGCAAGTGGAATATGACTTTAAATGTAGATAAGACTGTTTTCATGTCATTTACCAAGAAAAAGAATGCACGTTTATGCCGGTATACTCTAGATAATGTTCCCTTATCCCAAGTGTATGAATACAAGTATCTCGGGGTATATTTTACTCATGACTTAAAATGGCATCGTCATGTTGATCACATAGTCGCCAGCGCAGGCAAGTCACTGGGGTTTTTACGGCGTAATGCAAAATCTTTCAATATGGCTACAAAAGAACTGCTGTTCAAGACGTTTGTTAGATCAATTTTAGAATATGCCTGCGAGGTGTGGGACCCGCCGATGGTAGGTGATAAAGAACGCATAGAAAAAATACAAAATTTAGCTGCAAGGTTCGTGACTCAAAACTACACAGTTACTTTTAGCGCTATCCAAGCGAAGGCGGATCTGAAATGGGAGACACTAGAAAATCGCAGGAAGAGACTTCGTTTAAAACTTTTTCACAATATTATACACTCAAAAGTTGGCATTGATCGGCAACAGTACATAAAAGAACCTTATTATGTATCCACACGGGGCGATCACTCACATAAGGTACGTGAAATGTTTTCCACCACAGAATCCTTCAGAATGTCGTTCTTTCCAAGAACAATATGGGAATGGAATAGATTACCTGCTGCTGTAGTTAATGAAATATCTAATGATGCGTTTTATGCCTTGTTAACTTAGTGTTTTATGACTTCGCATCATGTGTTTCTTTGTATACTGGCTGTGTATGTAATTTATTTATCACTTTGCCTACTTGTGTGTCTCTACTATTTATAAGTGATGTGTAAACCCGCTTATATTGTGTTCCCCCTCACTGTAATGCCTCTGATGGCGCTGTGAGTATTGCGTAAATAAATAAATAAAATAAATAAATAAATAAATAAACCTGAGAAATGCTCAGACATCATTACATAATCGTTTGCCCCTCACAATACAGGGATGGGACACCCTGCTTTGGGACACCACACGAATTCGAACGCATCCATGTCACACCGCAAATGAAGACATATTCCTTCCTTTCCCTCGCCTCTGCCCCTCCAAGACATTCGCTCCACTAGCGAGTGGGGCCCCTGCAGCTAGACACCAACACAGTCAATGCCGCAATGATGCGATATTTTCTGACGCCGCGCTGCGCATGACGGAGAGGTACCTGGCGTGGTACAAACCTTCGGCAGGCGAAGCTCAGCGCTACGTATGCACAATGGACCACGCAACTCCTACACATGCAGAACTTTTGGCCATTTGGACCGCCTTGCAGAACAACCCGACGCCATCAGCCCACAGAAGGCAGTTGAGAATCCCAATACAGAAGATATCACGGTTCTGCACTTCCGTCAGATTCTCCAGTACAAACAGAAGAATGGTATGAACGCTAGGGTTGCCTGGACGCCGAGACAGACAGGAATCTAAGGGGGAGGTAACGAGGTGGAACACAGTCTTGCCACCTCAAACGTTGGAGTTCTACCTTATCGTCTCCAACTTCTCCTGCGTGAGACTCCCGATCTTGTCGAGCACCCATACGTGAATGTGACGCTGAAAGCCCACTTTTACGTGGCAAGTCTGCGGGGCGATCTCAGATTCTTTAATCGCGAAAGACTCAAAGACGTCACGCCTCCACGCATCTTCAAGGATCTTTGCTTCAGTCAATCCCCAGAAATATTTATAAACAAAGTACTAGCAAACACAGCCACTACTTCGGACATAATCCATAAATGGTAGACTGTCGCAGACATGAAGAGGGGCATCGACACATCTGCCCGCTGTGTATGCACCTTTTGCCGCTGTTTCTGCACAGCAAACATCGACCACCTCGTTCTACACTGTCCTTCTTTTCGCCCTCATTGAAAAAACAGCGATATATTCTTACACTCAGCCCTCGGCGCTCTACAAAAGGATATACTTGAGCACCCAGATCGTCTCGTCACACAAGCTCACTTTGGAGTTTCTAGCGGCTTGGCGAGCATAATTTAGTGTTCGCCAACCCCCCCCCCCCCCCCACTACCCTCTATCTCTACCAGTGACCTTTGTCCTCCTTTTCTTAATAAATGAATTTTATCACCATCATCATCACAATAAATGACACGTCATAACGAGAAAATCGTGACATGCATGTCATTAGCGGCATGATTTACATGCCGCGGTCTTGGTGCTCTCCTGGCCGTTTTGTTAATGGAATGTGCACGAAAATTTCTATTCCACAACATGACTACTACGAACATAAGTTACAGGTCATAAGACGAAAATCATGACATGCATTTCATGAGTGGCATCATTTACGTGCCACTGTCTCGGTGCTGCTGGGGCCGTTTCGTTAACTTGATATATACCAAAATTGGTATGGCGAAAGAACCATGTCTGACGACCATGGGTAACACGTTCTAAGAACACGAAAATCGTGACATGCATTTCTTGAGCGGCATCATTTACATGCCACGCGTTTCGTTAATGGGATGTATACCAAATTGCTATGGCACAACACGACTGCATGACGAACGTAAATGACAGGTTATAACATTAGAATCGTGATATACGTGTCATGAGTGGCATGGTTTACATGCCACAGTCTTGGTGCTCTGGCGGCCGTTTCGTTAAGTTCATATGTACCAAAATCGGTATAGCGAGACAACAATGCAGATCCATTTTACGTTCCTGATGCGTGCTTCACATTTCCTTGATTCCCACTGCCCGTGGGATCTGCCATTTTTTTTTCACTAGCATTGCAGTCTTCCGGCTAAGGCAACGCGTCTGCGTGCAATGTCGTGGTCAGGCGAGAATGAGGTGCACCAAGGGGTCCGGCAAGCCGTAAATAGGGTGTAGATATTTGTGTAGAGTTGCGTGGAGTCTCCGCATGAGAGAAAATAAACATATTAATTTATCTGAAAACTGAGGTTCTCGCTGGTGGATTCACTATTCCAGGGCTCCGCTGTCTCGTTACCACCTTCCAGTTCTGAGTGGCTATGTCAAGCTTCTGCGTCTCCCAACACTCCATGACCTTCCGCATCTTCTGCACTCAATCAAGCGGTGGTATTACTGCCTCCAGCTTCCTGTGTTGGCGGTTCGCCGCCAGTTGCAGTATGGCGCACATAGCCTTCGCTACAGCTATCTTGGTTGGTACGACCGGCGCCAAAAAGGGCAGCATAGGATTGCGCTGTGCTACTTCTCTCTCATTACCGTCGGCGGTGTTCGAGCTGTCTGGATGATCCGCTGAAGGCGTGTCCCCGCTGTCAGCCACAGTACTTCTGCGGCCATTTATGGACGTTTCTCGGCTATCTGAACTAGTCTCTGAAGACATGTACCGAAGGTATTTTGGGAGAGTTAAACTGTTTGACGGCCCCGACCGTGATATCCGATTCGCTTACTGAGGGCCCTTTCGCACCTCCACGCTCGTCATCGGTGGTTTTAGAACTGTCCGACTCGTACGCTGGCGACGCGCGCTCTAGTTCAAGCCGTCGCAGAGAGTTGAGGACGGAGATGTGACATCCGCATCGCTGCTGCAATCGTCACCAATCGCGACAGTGCCTCTGTCTGACATTGAGTCTGTAAGCTTTCTCACAGCGAGTTCTGCCTGCACGCCCACATCAGTCGCCCCCGCGACATACTTATAGACGCTGTCTGTGCAGTTATTAGTGCCTATAGGGCCACTGGACGTGACACTTTCATTTCCGACGCTGCCGATGCAGAAGCCAACAATGTTGCTCTGCAAAAATGCCCAGTCTAAACAAGAGGGCACTGAATGCTTTCATCGGACGTGTCTTACGGCTCTCTTGCACCTCTAGTTTCCTCAGCACGTCTCCTTGAAGTGGGAGGTCGAACGATTTCTTCGTCAGTGGATTCGCTGCTGAGCCTACGCTTCCGCAGGCGCCGCAGGGAAACGGGCGCTTTCTTTTGCTCCGCGTAAGTGGCCGAGGGAGATGACATATTTCTCGGGACATTAGGCTCTGGTTTCATGGCTGGCTCAGCGCTATCGTCTGGAAGCTTCGTAGATAACGAGGCCTCTTCTAGGCGAGGTGGAGGTTGTTCCTCAAACGCAATTTTTCGCAAAATAGAGAAAGCGGACGTTCGGGATTGCATGAGACTTTTTTTAGAGGCCACAAATTTAATGGAAATTTTGAATACATGTAAAGATCACGCGGTGCTGGATCTATACAAGATCGCGAGTACTGGCCTTGGGGACAGTCTGGAACTCAAAAGGACAAAAAGTTGAGCGAGCTGGTAAGGATCCATAGTCAGTAGAAGAGGCGTGCAAGACACGGACACAAGGAGAAGAAGTGAACAACACGAACGCCGACTATCAACCGAAGCAGAGCACAGAGGCGAAAAAGAAAGACACACAGCTTATCTGCGCATGCTCAGGAACGGTAGCGCCACCTGTCAAACGGTTACACGTGCCGGTCTACGCTATAGACAACTGCCTAAGGCATTCTATCTCTTCTCTATTTAAGCTAATCAACGGCTGACTCACGCACGCACTTCCACTAATAATGATATGCCAGGTCTCGACCAATAAACGAGCCTCTTCATTCTTATGTCTGTACAGCATCTCGGTTTCGTCTAACTCGGGCGTGCAGTTACAGAGCTGGCAGTGGAAAGATAGATTAGACGGCGTTCCTGCGGATAGCGACCTTCTATCTTTGATTAATACAACGTGCAGTATGCCCTACAGTAAAAACTTCCGCAGCTAAAATGAATCTTATAAACCACACCCATGCGACACTCAGTAAAATTATTTTTGTCTGTGCGCTTTACCTGACAGATATCTGTTCGCTTCTTTCCTTCCATCAGCTCATTTCTTCTATGCACTGCAGCACAAACCCTACCTACCGGAGCAAATGCTGTAGCAGTGAGTAACATTAACAAGAAAAGAGTCGTGAGTAGTCCGTATATCCACGCAGTCGCGCACAGGCTTAAGAAAGTGGGAAGTAGATATGGCGTTAATGTTGTGTTTACGGCTACCAATAGGTTAGGTAGGGTTTGCGCGATCTAGAGCTTTCACAGTGGTTCGGGATGGCCGGCGACTCAGAAGGAAGGTCTCGAAGGCGTGGACCGGCTTCATTCTGCCCATTGTTTTCAGTGTCAGGTAACGGGGAAACAGTTCCATGAGACAGTGTCTCGTCCATGGTAAAAAATTGCGCTTAGCGGAAGTTGGTTCAGTTCCCAACAATGTGCTTGACCGCCTGGTTCAGAACTTTTATGTTCTGGCGACCAGCCGACTTTGAGTTGTTGGTTCACCTGATACCCATCGCCTTCTTTATTTTTTCAATGCCAGTCGGATGCGTGCGACCCGGCTGTTCACCACCCTCTCCCTCGACACTTTCATACTCTTTCCCGTCGGCTAGCGCTCGCGCTTGCTTCACGGTCGTAGGGGAGAGTACCCTCTATGTGGCGCCTCGTAGCCGCTTTCAGAAGAACTATTTTTTTTTCAAGTTGTATCTATATGCGCGGGGCGGCGCTTTGAAACTCGCTTGATTGTCATACTAGGCTGTCACGCTGGGTGTTGACGAGAAGCGACGTTTACAGGTGGCGCGCCTGTGATAGCCGATGGCGTGAGTGAGAACCGACAACTTTTTCTGCTGAAGCGAAGACAGACTTACTGTTATTTCGACCACACCATCTACACGTGCGAAATGATGTTCGTAAACAAGGCACCTGGGAATATGAACGCTACAAGGTGCAGCGCTTGATATGTTTAGCGATAAGCAGTCGTCAGAGTAACGACCACTGCGAACTGCGAATAAAGCTACCGTAGGATGCCTCAATGACAGAAAGCTGTCGTTCCTTCAAGTGCCGCTTTAGGTTACAGCAAACGGAAAAATTCGCCGCGTAGCACATACAGATAGAGCTACCAAGGAAGAAGTGCGAAGGAATAAATCTGACAGGCGCGTTGTATAGGAGGGGGACGCAGCGTATACCACATCGCCGAGGCAACGACACCGACGCGCTCTGAGACGCACGTGTGACGCAAGCAGCCGTACCCTCTAGGTGGCGTCGCACAAAGACAGCTCCTAGAAGAAAGCTGGACCAACGGTTCCCATTGAAGAGCGAGGGTTTGCACTGGCATTAAAAAATACAGGAGGCGCTGGCTGAAACAAACATATGCATATGATTACGAGGAGTATTAGAGAACAGTAGACGGCTACGACTTGTCTAACCGAAACTGCACGGAGCTCAGAGGGTTCAATCTCTCAAGGCAGCTTCAGACTCCGCTCAGCTTCAGACACTGTCGCTTCCGACAGTGTGACTAATATCAAGTGGTTCTCCTGGGGACAGACCGATGCGGTCTCCGCCTTGGTCAGCCTCCCTTCGCGCTGATGAGATGCCTCTTGAAGCTTCTTGATGCGTCTTGATACCTTTTGAATCACCTGAGACATGCAAACATGTCTCAGGTGATTGCAGATGCGGAAGAAAAATTAATGGCTAAGATGATACAATGTGCCATAGAAAGCGTAAGAGAAAGTTTGGGCGGGCTCATAGCGTCACATTTGGGAATAATAATGCGGGCAGGAATTGCGCAGCTAGCGGGTCATAGCATAAATACAGCTACGCTTACTACCGAAGAACCGAGTGACATTGCGACGACCTCTGAAAAGGATGCCCACGTCTAATTCAGGCTTGTCAAAGAAAACTGGTAGGTGTTTGGACAATACGGATGCAAAAGAATCCACAATTATAGACACCGACGCGCGTGCGCAGAAAAGCAGAACTTCTCTGAATCCTATCAATTTATCTTCAATCTCAAAATGTAAAAAAGTCTCCACAGCACACATAAGCCTAAACTTTGGAAGACGTAGTAACCACTGCGTTGCTCTCGTCATCGGAGGGTGGAAAAAGCGTTACAATGGAACTGTAGATCTGTTTTCGCTGCTCCTACAGATTTAGGCCTAAATGTTTTAGTTTCTAAAGTTGATCCGGATTTCATTTACTACAAGAAACTTGGTTATCTCCTGATAAGAACTTTCATTTGCCTATTTTAGAACATTTCGTTTAGATTGCCAGTCAAAAGGTGAAGATTTGCTTACTTTTGTCTCGAGCAGATTTTGTCACAAAGCGAAAATTTCTTATCGGTTAATGTATGGTTATAGGGAGATTCTTGGCGTGGAAATAAGCCTTTCAGCAGATCAAACGTTTTCAGTGGGTAACGTTTGTTTTCCTCTGGGTGTATTTGACACACGGCCTCTAGATCCAGCTTTTTTAAATTGCGGGAGAAGGATAGTATTAGCTGGCCACTTTAACTCTCACCATTTACCATGGGGATTTAATTCAGAACAATGTGGAAGGCTCCTATGGGAGTGGGCTACAACAAATAATTTTTTGTCATAATTCTGTGTCTTTAACATTCCTTTGAGGGCATGTGAGGTCTGTAGTAGACCTTACATTTCTGGGTGCAGGTCTCTGTGTATTACCACGGGAAACTGTTGATGTGAGTACAAGCAGTGATCATGTTCCGGTGCTATCTGAGATACTAGTTCCAAGGTACGCGGTGAACGATAAAACCCAATGCGTGATTGAATAAAGGAAACTTAAAAATTATCTAAGCGCTGCGTTTACATCAGTATATGGACAACGGCGTAATACGGATAATATTTGTACGACCTTGGACATTTTTAAAAATCAGCCTTAGGATAAAACGAAGCGAAGACTCTGCGGCTCACATTTTGTGGTATGACGAGTACTCGAGAGACTACAAAAGAAGGAAAGCCGGATGGAAACAGCTTATGCACATCGAGTGCCCCCAAAACTGGAAAAACTCTAGGTTGATTGCCGGAACATTCAAACGAACATTACCAAGGGCGAAGCACGAGTACAACGTTCGCCATTTTGATTTTCTTTCAGGGTAACGTAACAAGAACGCCCCATTTCGCTTCCTACAAGCAGTAAAAATAAACCCACAACCGTTCAAGATATATTCACTAGTGCTTACAAAACAGGAAATAGCAGATTTCCTAAACATAAGTGCCACAGAATTGAAGGCAAGATTCTAGTCGTGTCTCCCCATAACTTTGTTGAGGCAGATATGTACTGAAGATTTTGAACATTTCACGCTTGAGGAATTAGCCACTCTGGTGCCAGGATTACCAGCAACAGCCCCAGGTCCTGATGAACTCACCTTGAAGATGCTAAAACTTTTCTTTGAGGTCGCTCCTAAAGCATTGCTGGAAGCTATTAATTCTTCTTTATCGAAATTGTGGAGTTCTAGTACGTGGAAAACTGCTAAGGTTATGCCAGTAATTAAAGAAAAAAGCAGAGGGTACACTCTCGACAGCACTCGACCTATTTTACTAACATCTAATTTAGTAAAATTGATTGAGAGGTTACTACATGCCCGAATGACAAAATATGTAACTGAGAAAGAAATATTGAGTCCCTGCCAAATTGGCTTCTGACCAGGGTTGTGAATATGGTGTGCTCATGTTGATTTCAAAGGTAGACTCAAACTGGCAAGGCGTCAAAAGCGATTTGCAGCACTGGTTATTCTGGATATCTCGAAAGCTTATGATAGCGTAGAATGCCGGTTCCTAGTAGAAAGGATAAAAGATATAGGATTACCTGAATACTTTGTCGCGTGGATGACAGTTCTTACTGGACAAGGATTTTTACTGTGTACAAAGTGGGATTTCAGCAGGGAAATTTATACAGAAGTGTGGTGTTTCTAAAGACTAAGTATTATCTCCACTTTTATTTAACATCTTACTCAGCACCATTCCTTGTCGTAAGTACGTAAATACGTACGTTTACGCTGATGACATTGCTTTCCTTGCTTCGGCGAACAATATGCAGTCACTGTACAAGCAATGGCAAGGATATTTATGCTCATTAGAACATTGGCTAGACAGGATTTGTTTGACATTCAATGTGGAGAATTGCGCAGTCCTGGTATTTCCTCTACAAGACCCCGACAGTATTTCACTATCGTTCCGCAGTACGGGCATTCCCCCAGTCGAAAAATTTGAATACCTTCGAATTACTTATGATGGAAAGCTGAAATCGCATCTTCATTTTGAACGCACAGACACAAAAGCGTCAGGAGCCATGGGAATTCTAAAAAAACGCCAGTAATTGTCGGTGGGCACTGCGCAGAGACTCTCGGATGATGATTTACTCTATGTACTTCCGCGGTATACTGGGGCAGAATTCACAAATCTTCTCTTTAGTGAGGGCTTTTTGCCATTGGTCGGTTGGCTCCTGTAATGATATGTCCAGCGCCAGGACTGGCTGAAAGTTTCTCTTACGAACTTTGTTTGTGGTACGCTGTTTTCGTGAATACGTGCCCTGGAGTTTGGATGTGCCTTATTTTCTGGTTCTCCGGCTTGGAAGCTACGTCCGTTAGTGCTACTTGAACGGGGGGCGCTCCGCTTGTGTATTCGGCTGCCGAAGTTTGTAGCTAATGCAGTCTTATATAAGGAATCGCGAATTCCTTCCCTTGAAATAAGATTTAAAATTCTAGCGGTCAAAACTTTCTTAAGGATATATGAATCAACACTAGGACGAGAAAAATATGTATTTATTAGACAACCAGGTTTATTTTTTAGTGCTTCATGGCGCTGAAGTACCGTACCACCGGTGACTGTCACACAGAAACTGCTGTACCCTTTAAAGACAGTGCTCACTGACATAGCCATAAGTGTTAAGAGTTCTAGTTTATTGTAAATTTCATTTGACAACATATCCCAATAATGCCAAGCAACTTCCCTGGCGTCCTTAATGGGCTTCTACATCCTTAATGGGCTTCTACAGGATCACTTGAGTCAAAGGCACAAATGCTACCAGAGCAGCGGATGCTGCGCAGAGTGAGTAAAAGATAGGAGTAGAAATTTTTTCCTCAGAACAAGACCTGGTGTTTCTCTGTTAAAATGCCCTAATACACATCGGTATTTCTGGCAAGATTCTCGGCGGTTTCATTGGGTTTTCGTAAGCTTCACTCCTCCATGAACAAAGCGGGAATAGTCGCAGACTTTCAGTGCACGTTAAGAACCCCAGGTGGTCGAAATTTCCGAAGACGCCGTCTCTCATAATCAGAGCTGGTTTTGGGACACTAAACCCCACAGATCAAATCAATAGCCTCAGACGTGTTAGCGTTGTGTACTTCATTAACTACTCCAGGTGACTGGCACATTCTGAGAAATTTGCGCACTTGGTTCGAAATCATTTGTAAAAAATGCGGTTAGTTTGGGTGCCTCGTCACAAAGGATTGGTAATAAATGAATTTGCAGACACTTTGTCTCAAGCTTTTATTGGAGGTCCTGTTCGTTCTCTCCTTCGGAATACGCCGTTTGTTACTTCGCTCAGATTCAGAAAGTACACCTTATAGATGTCGACACCATGTCTTGCATCGTCACGTGATTTACAGCAATTTTAATACTGTTGGAGCAGGTCATTTTGCCATATAAGTATAGTGCTGTTTCGGCGTACCTTGTAAAGTGGTCTACGGCAGTGGCTATCCATCTCTTTTCGCCAGCAGATGTTGGTAGCGGTCCGTAAAGGTCGATCCCAATTACAGCAAATGGAGTGTCGGGACATGGAAGAGGTTGCAGCAGCCCAGCCGATGGTAAAGTAGGTCGTTTGCGGCGCTGACAGAGCGAACAAGAAGCGATGTACTTTTTGACGGAAGTGGCAAGGCCAGGCCAGGCAAAACGAATGCGGATGCGGTCGTAAGTTTTATGAAAGCAGAGATGACCAGCCGTGGGATCGTCGTGAAATGTATGCAATATCTGTGTCCTGGGTGACCGAGGGGCGACCGGAACCCAACGCTGTCCGTCGGGGTGGAAAATGTGACGGTACAGGATTGAGTTTACGACCTTGGAGGTCTGGCGACGGGTCCGAGCATTAGGAGGACGGGATGACCCATGAAGTCGTTCCATAACTGAGTGGCAGTAAGCGTAGTTGCGTTGGTGTACCGGGAACATGTCGGGGTTTAAAGAAGGACGCTCATCGAGCGCGGCGTGTGAAAGGACTGCTGACGATTCGTTCACAGGCTTGCTCACGGAGTGTGGTAGGCAGGGAATGTCGGAAGGTGACGGTAGCGCGCAACGACTTAGGGCATCCGCATCATTATGTTTCTTGCCACATTTGTACGTGACGTCGAAGTAATATTCTTGAAGACGTAGTATCCAGCGACCTAGACGTCCAGATAGATTCTTCAACATCGACACCCAGCACAAGGCATGGTGGTCGTCACGACCGTGAAGTGGCGGCCGTGGAGATAAGGTCGGAATTTCTGCATGGCCCAAACAACAGCGAGACATTTCTTCTCGGTTGTCGTATAGTTTTTTTTTCTGCCGAAGTCAGCGTCCGAAATGCGTATGCGACCGCACGTTCTTCAGAAAGTCTCTGTCGGCATCAGTCGGCATCAGTACGGAGTAGAGTGGCCGAGGTGTTATCGAAATGACAAAGCACTGGTTCTGACATGAGTGCACGCTTTAAAGTGTCAAAAGCCGTTTGGCAGTCGTTGGACCATACATACGGAGCTCCAGAAGGGAGTAGACCGTGAAGCGGGACCACAATCGTCGCGAAATCTCGGATGAAGCGGCTGAAGTACGATGCGAGGCGAAGAAAGCTGCGCAGCTCTTTGGGGTGTCAGGCCTTGGAAATCGGAGGACGGCAGTAATCTTCTCGGGATCATGCCGAATGTCGTCTTTTCTGATGAGATGGCCTAGTACTTTAAAAGTTTTGCTCGCAAAGTGGCCCTTCGTCTTGTGCTGAAGACCGGCTGCAGAAAGACACGTGAGGACTTTGTGTAGGCGCTGTATGTGTTGTGCGAATGTTGAAGAAAATATGACTATCTCGTCTAGGTAACGCAAACAAGTCTTCCACTTAAGGCCTCGTAGCACAGTGTCCATCATTCGCTGAAAGGTTGCGGGGGCATTTAAGAGGCGGCATAACATCGAATTCGTAAAGACCATCAGGTGTTTCAAAGTCAGTCTTTTCCTTGTCAGCCTCATGCACGGGGATTTGCCAATAACCCGAGCGTAGGTCAAGACTGGAAAAATATTCCGCGCCTTGCAATGAATCTAATGCATCATCAATGCGAGGTAAGGGGTATACGTGTTTTCAAGTTATCTTATTCAAGGCACGGTAATCAACGCAAAAGCGCACTGAGCCTTCTTTTTTCTGCACCAGGACGACAGGTGACGACCACGGGCTTGATGAGAGGAGGATGACATTTCGCTTGAGCATGTCGTCGACGTGGCTGTCAATGATCTCGCGTTAGGTGGAAGAGACGCGATATGGTCGGCGGCGCACAATAGCATTTCCTTCGACATGTACCAGATAAGTTGCCACCGAGGTCTGTCACAAAAGTGAAGAATCTGCATCGAAGACTTGTGTTTCGACAACAAGGCGAGCAAGTCATATCTTTGCAGCGGAGTCGGGTCCGTACTGATTGCACTAGCAAGGGTAGATGCAGGAGGACTATCTGCAGCTGGGCTTTGTTGCGGCGCAGCAGAGCTCACAGTAATCACAGGAACAGGCTGGGTGTCCGCACCGGAAACCACAACAGCTCCTTTAGGGAGCACAATCGGTTCACTGATAACGTTGAGTACGGCGAGAAGGGCCGCTCTGTTGATGAATCGAACAGGACGATGCTATTGTGATCGCTTTGGATAGGCAACACGCTGATGGAGATACGACAACGTCACCGCTGTTGATTACGTCAGAAGAAACCGTCAGGAGTTGCTCGTGGCGAGGTGGCACTACACAGTCGGTTGCGGTTCGAAGACGGTGGCGCGACTTAACTTCTTTGACGACATCATGAGTCTCTCACATGTGCACAAGACGTTGTCGGCAAGAGATGAAGGCAACAGCGTCAGAAAGAAACTTGCCATCCTATAGAATGAGCATATAGGCGCAGGAAGGTAGCACTACGAACTGAATGTGGTGGCGGATCCCTTAAATAAAAACTCGGACGGTCACTGTGCCGACGGTCGAATAGAAACATTATTTGCACTACGCAAAGGAGTCCCACTATAAGGTGTAGTAACCTTGCGTAGACGAGAACACAAGTCGGAGCGAATAACAGAAACTGCTGCTCCCGTGTAGATTGTACGGGCACAACTTCAGCATACGCTAGTAAAGAATTGCCCGGGCGCTCTGCAGGTATTGTGGGTTGCCCGAGCGATGCAGTTTTCCCTCTAAAAACTGCAGCATCTAATTTTCCGAGCGGTAGTCAGAAGCGTGGGTGACGGGTCGCAGGGGCGATGTTGAGCATCAAATAAGGGAAGGAGCGCGTCGGCGCCCTGGACGGTAGCTTTGAGGTGCGTTGGGTGGAGAAGGTGGTAAGGAGGAGCGTGTCGACGGGGCGTCAATGGTACTGGCTTGGAGAGGACACCCTGCCCCTTTCGTAGACATCGTAGCGGCGGCGTTAGTCCTGTTGGCGTTTGCGACAAAACCTGGAGATGTGACTTCGACTGCCACAGTAGTAAAATACTGGCCGGGACGCGCGCCAGGGTGCGTAAAATTCCGGGACTGGCGCACGGTGTGCAAATGTCGCTATGTTCTACACAGGAACAGGTGGCGCGCGCTGCGTAAACGCGGGTTGCATGGCCGCCATTTCTGCATAAGTGGTGGGCGGGGGTGGCGGCGTCGGGAGATCTGAGGCCACAGTGCAAGCCATAGCGGACGGCTCCTCTTTGATGATGTCGCAGAGAGCATTAGGGGAGGACGACGGTTGCGGAACGGGCGAACAAGAGTCCTTGTGCTTGTAGCGCTTCACGGATCAAAGCGCGAATCAGCGTACGCAAATCACCATTCGGAGAAGGTTGGATGTCAAAAGCGTCTGGCTGTAACCGAATGGTTTGCAGTTCACCCAGATGCTGACATGCTGCTATAATATCGTCCACGGTGCTGGGATTCCTGTTCGCCATAGCGTTGAACGCGACGTGCCCTATCGCTTCTTCTACTTTCAAACTAATTAGCAGCGCACACAAAAAGACACGGACGCAGAGAGAGACACGAACGCGGAGTGTGCGTTGCTTAGTTTGAAACTAGAAGAATGCAAGACCAACTAGCTCCACATCGTGTTCTGCTGTGTTCTATCTCTTTCAGAATATGTCGGACGTGATCCGATTCTTTCATGGCTGAGTCCACGCGGCGGCATTAGGCGAGGACGTCTTCGGTGTACGAAGTGTACGTCTCCCCTGGATGTTGCACGCGCCCGTCGAGCTTTCGCTTGGATGCTTGAGAATGAACGTTGGCTATTCCGAAAATCCTGCGAACTTGTTTGTGCAAATCAGACCAATCCGCGAAGCTGGTCTGGTGGTTAAAAACCAGGTTTCAGCGGCGTCGGACACAACGAAGTCGACGTGACGAAGTTTCTGAGGGTCGATCGTACCAGTGGTTCTACGCACCACGCTTTAGTAATCCTCCAGCCGCTCTTCTACGTCATCGCGCGGGAGACCAGAGAAGATGGTGGATTCACGCTTCCGGGCGGTGACGATCCATGGGGAGGGGGGGAGGGGGGTAGCCACGTGCGCGGAAGCGTTGATGCCCGAGGGGACAGGCTGCTGTTCGCTACTCATGGTAGTGCACAGCTGGAGCAAACGGCGACCCGAACGATGCTCCAGGAAATAACGTCGTCGTAGAGGACCAAGGGATTGAAAGCATCTTCCACCACTTTGTAAAGCAGGAGCACCGCTGTTTTGAAGCCTTTATTTGGCCGAGCCTCGCGGTGAACGAAGGTGATGCTCACCGTGACGATGTTTATATACAGGTGAAGAAGATGAACGGTGAATGTTTCGCTCACACAGTTAAGCATTAGCGGGTGCATTGTGCTAGTCAGTTGAGATAGATGCCGTTTTCTTCACCAGGACGGGTGGTTTTCCTCTGGTCCGCCTGTCTGTCCGCAGGACATACCTGTGCACCTCTCCTTTGGTGATGGCGTCACATCCGTTCCAATGGCTCCCGTCCCGACCACCGATGGCGTAATTCGGATGAAGAATCCTAAAGCCATTCAGGCAGAGCTCTGATCGGCCACAGCCCATTACCAGTCCATAACAGATGTCCGACAGTCTGGCAAGGGAGGTATTCTGTGCTTTTGACATGACCAGTCCTGTTTGCACGATCTACTGAAGTGCTCAGTGTTTTATTCGGTCCCCTTGAGCGCTTTTATCCCTCCACACATGGCGTGCATAAAAGGAATGATCCACGGCGCTGACGTAAACATGTCACCACCTGACGTATTAGACCTCTTAAATGCGAGGTGCAATGCCTGTTTACAGGTGAGGTCGCGTTGTTGAGAAGACCAAGGTTCCGACCGAGTCGATAATAGGTGACATTTGCCGGTGCATTTCGTCCTACAGAAATCAAGGAATGGCCCTTAATGTATAAAGCGGAGCCACTGTCACCTCGTCCCCTGCAGAGTCTAAACTGCTGTCGCTGTGGACACTCGATCAAAGGATGTAGGTCTGCTCCAAGATGTCGAGCATGTGGTGAGGCACATAACTCTGGTGAATGTAGAAGCACGGTAGAAGTACTGTCGCTGTAACGAAGCTCACTCTGCAGATGATACGAGCTGCTGTGCAAGGAATCGAGAAATGCAAGTTCTTCAGATTGTAGAGCGACGACCATGTTCTCGTAAAGGAGCAATATTGGATATTCAGGCTAGGACACAGAATTACGCTGAAGCAACATCGAAGCATACAGAGTCAATGGAAGCGTCCCTCTCTCGTGCTATAGCTGATGCGGTCGAAAAAAATGGAAAAAGCTATGGAGCGTAAGGATTCACAAGGATTCACAATAAGAAGAGTGACCTTAATTTCAGGTCGGGCGGTCCCATGCCGCCCATTTCCCACAAGGGTGGGTGACCTCCCAAGCGTAGAGCATACCTTTCAACAGCCGAGCACCAGGCCGGAAGCGCGCTTGTCCCTATTTTACCGGTAGGTACCCGGCGGCAGTGGCACATGCCTCCCTGCCTAGCACAGCAAGGCGGGCGGTCAACTCTTTCACCAAGGCCGTGGTGGGTAAGGTGTGCCCAGGGCACCTGTCACGTCCTTATGGGGCCACCTTTCGAAATAACTACACGTAAACCGAGCGCCAGGCGTGTACTGCTGTACCCGTTTTTGAGCCGGTGGGTGTCCGGCTGGCACTGGGATTTGAACCTGGTACCTACCGCATCGGAAGTGGACGCTCAACCATTGCGCCCCCGACGCAGTTCACAAAAAGGAGTGACCTTGATCTAAGGTCGGGCGGTCCCATGCCGCCCATTTCCCACAAGGGTAGGTGACCTCCCAAGTGTACAGTACCTTCCAACTGCCGAGCACCAGGCGGAGGCGCGCTTGTTCCGATTTTATCGGTAGGTACCCGGCAGCAGGGGCGGATGCCTCCCTGCCTACCACAGCAAGGCGGACGCTCAACTATTTCACCAAGGCCGCGGTGGGTAAGGTGTGCCCAGGGGACCTGCCAAGTCCTTATGGGGCCACCTTTCGAGATAAGTACACGTAAACCCAGCGCCAGGTGTGTACTGCTCTACCCTACCGGTGCGGTGGCGCAATGGTAGAGCGTCCGCTTCCGATGCGGTAAGTACTGGGTTCAAATCTCAGTGCCAGCCGGACACCTACCGGTTTAAAAACGGGTAGGGGAGAACACACATGGTGCTCCGTCGTTTACGTATACTTATCTGGAAAGGTGGCCCCATAAAGATGTGGCAGGTCACCTGGGCACACCTTACCCACCACGGCCTTGGTGAAATAGTTGAGCATCCGCCTTGGTGTGGTACCCAGGGAGGCATCCGCCACTGCCGCCGGGTACCTACCGGTAAAAAAGGACAAGCACGCTTCTGCCTGGTGCTCGGCAGTAGGAACGTGCTGTACGCTTGGGAGGTCACCCACCCTTGTGGGAAATGGGCGGCATGGGACCGCCCGACCTTAAAATAGGGTCACTCCTTTTTTCCGTGAATCCTTGTCACAAATCATTTCGAACTAACTGGCAGTGATGTTCAGCACAACGTTAATTCCATCACCGCAGGAGCCAGAGTGTTCACGAGCATCGAATGAAGTAGCAGCTGCTATAGCGCCCCAAGGTGGATAGACTACATTTTCATCGATCGGTGTTAGTCGAAGTCATAGTGAAAGTATTACTGATGAAGCGCAGGAGTAGGAAGAGATGGACCTAGATGCCCGAACATTAAAGCGGACACGATCTCCTGCATCAAAAAAAGTAAATTCCCTCGTACACTCAAAAACCAAGAAATATCTGAACGGCAATCTTTCCAAGTTTGATTTCTTAAAAGAAAGTGCATTAAGTAAGGCCGTCGCTGAGGCCATTGGTTCGCAACCATAGGACCCCTTCGAATTCTCCACTGGAATTCTACACTGCACACTCTGCAGTAATTGAGTTAATCTATTTGGCTTCGGAATTCTCTCCAGATATTATGGCGTTAGAGGAAGCATGACTCTTTGGGTACCAGTCCGTTCAACTAAACAACTATCGTTCTTTTCGACAAGACCGACCATCGAGAGATGGAGGGCTGACATTTTTTATCAGAAATAGGATTACCCTTAAGGCGAAAATTTGATAGGTACTTAGTCTTCCAAAAGTCAAATTTTAGCCTATAGTTCCCAGCTTGCCTACAGATAACATTAGTAAATGTGTACTTTCTGGGGGGTGTGCCAAAAACTCGACGTTTGGATTATGTGGTCTGTCCTTGTTGCAATTGCAAGGACAAAATTCTGATGAGAGATTTCAACTCTCACCACACAAGTTGGGGTTTTAGAACTGATTCCTGCGGGAACCGCTTATGGGATTCGTCAGCAGATAATCATCTGTGGTGTCTCAATTCGAGAACTCCTACTTTCATTTGCGATCGATACCGCTCAGCTTTGAATTTATCTTTCGTGATTGTCGCTAGCTTTTTCTGGACAGCTTTGGACTGTAGCTCTAACAGTGATCACCTCCCGATAATGTTCTAGATTGTTTGCCCGGTTAACTTATCTTGGTCCAAGGCTCGAGTATTTGAAATTTCAACAAATTTAAAGACAATGTAAAAGTTGCTTTAGCGGATTGTTCTGCAGATTCTTAAGATATGAGAGCCATGAAGCTAGTTGCTATAATTGAGAAAACATATGAAAGGTCTGAATTTCGAACGGAATCCAACACGTGAACCTACAGTCCTTGGTGGAATCCAGACTGTACTCGCGACCACCGACGACGGAAGGTTGCTTGAAGCAGCTTCTGTATAACCAGTGCCGGAAAAACGGGTCTGATTGTAAGCTCATTGCCGCCGTTTTTAAAGGCACTGTTGTTCAAGCTATTGGTCTTCGACAGGGAACATTACGATTACCTCTCGAAAACTAAACACAAGAAAGCCTGCTCCAGATATATGAGATCACACAAGGTTCTGCAACCACCAATTAACATGGTTTACAAATTCTTAACCTCTGACGAAATGTGTAAAACGTTTGAGCTCATTGGAAGAGGCCTCCAGACTAGATTCACGTTGTCTATGGCTCTAAACTTGAAAACACCAGTCCTCACGGCGGATTTCAATATCGCTACGCTACAGGAATCAGCCAAAGTGTTTCAGTGCTTACCCTCCTCAGGCCCCAGCTCTTATGGGATTAGGGTCTCAATAATAAAGATATTATTGGACTCATCTCCTGATATCTCCTAGACGCCATAAATTATTCATAACAGAAATCCTGGTTACCGTATGATTAGAAAATAGCCAAAGTAGTTCCCATAACTAAAACACAAGAACTAGGGCTATAAGGTAGATAATATCAGGCCCATTGCACTAACTTGCAATAAGGCTAAAGTAATCGAGCGAGTGCTTCACTGCAGAATAACACTTCGGATGATGGACAATGTAATTTTGAATCGAAACCAAATAGGTCTCAGGGATGATTTCTCAATATGGTGTGCCTATGCATATTCAGAGGCGCATCCAGCTGGCACGAAAACTAGCTCTAGGGACATTAGACATCGCTAAAGTATACAACAGCTTCAATCATCCAGTTTTACTGAATTCTCTACCCAGTTGTAATTTCCCCAAATATGTGGTTGCGTGGCTGACTGAAGTTTTGAGATCGAGAGAACTCTGTTGTTTTAAAGACGGCTGCACCTCGTCTAAGTCCATGCAGAGTCGTGGAGTCCTTCAAGGTTCCGTTTTATCGCCATTATTATTTAATATTCTGATGAGCTCTATCCCTACATGCCCGGGCGTAGAAGTTTATGCTTACGCCGATGATGCATTCTTCGTAGCTAAAAGTGTTGTTTCCTTGTTGTGCCAAACATTGCAGAGGTATATGAATATGCTGGAGATATGGCTTGATCAAGCCTGCCCGTCACTAAATGTAAGCAAAAGTGCAATCATGATATCCCCAATATCAGATCCGCTTGTTTTATCTATGAAGTGAAATTGCTTTATTAGCCATCCTGTGCACATATATATTCAAAGGGGGGTATACAGAGGGGGGATCGTAGAATAAAAGCTGGCCTTGGACAGCCTGACATGTCTACATCTTTCCCTTGGCAGGGCGGCAACATCACATACACGTACATAGATATCCATACTTATACACAGTTATTCATACACATAGTCAGACATATAGAAGCATACACATTATCCAGCATGATACTTACTGCACTTTCCTCATAGTGTCAGAGAAACAGAGAAAGAAAAGAAAAAAATAACACACACACAGGTGAAAATAACACGATACTACCTAGAAACCGCATATATAAGTTTTAGTTCTTCGGATGATGGCGTAAAAAGGACAAATCCTACCGGATTATAATAGTTTAGCAGTATGGCCAGTATGTAATTAAGCCATTCTTCTTCATAATCTGTACATGGTGTTTGTACTACCCGATCCTCAAAGTGTCTTTGTCATAATTTGGAGTTTTTCTTTGAATCTGGGCTAGCTTACGAAGGTTAGTGATACTTTGACGGATTTAATGCGTGTATACTTGGCTCGGAAGGTATCTGTAAAAATTATGGGCGGAGATCACACCGGAATGGCTAAACAATGTTATTGTCGATGCTGTGTAGGAGGCATTGTACGCGTGGCAAATGTATTTTTTTGCAGTGAGTGAATGCGTTTAAGATTGGTGTAGGTTGCATTACCCCACAATAATTCCGATAGCTATATATTATATGCAAAATTTGTTACCCCAAGTGAACTCTCTTAAATATTTGGGCATCATGTACCAAGAAAACTTAACTTGCGTTACCACATGGAACTTTTGGCATCTAAAGCACAATGGGCTTTAGGTATACTGCGTAGACTCCGCAAGAGACAATATGGGCTATGAAGGGATATGTTAGCCATCATGCACAAATATATATCCACCCAATGACGGAATTCGGATGCATCCCATTCTCGGGTAGCCCTGCATACAAAATTAAACCTCTGGTTCTGGAGCGTAAAGACCCGCGCCTGTGCCTTGGACTCCCAAGATTTGTAGCAAATAATGTCCTCCACCAGGAAGTGCGGCTACCATCACTGCCCTGCAGATTTGTCGGTGGTCTCAGCGGCGAGTACTGGAGTATCTCCGGACTTCGACTTTGCCCTCCATTATGCACTGCTTGCCGTCACTCTTCGAGTTGCTAGTGGCCCACTTTGTTCTCCCTCCCGCACAACCCTCTCTCCAGTATCCATCTCTCTCCAGCAGAATCCCTTGTAAACCTCTAGTACCACTCTCTTCCTTTTCTTCTTCTGATCATATTCTCAGCTGGCACCTCGCTTTCCTCCATGCCTTGAAAAAGATCGGTCCCGCAGTCGAAACTGTTGGCAATAAACTATACCTGCAAATGCGTCTGCTATTTTACACCAAATACATTTGACCCACTGAGCACAAATTCTTAATATATATATATATATGTATATATATATATATATATATATATATATATATATATATTCTTGGCGCGTCACTTGTTGCTACCGTTACAAGATACGTGGATGTGGTTAGGCCTTTAGCAGTTTCCCAAAATGGGCTGTGGAAAATAGCATCCCCTCTACCGATCCACATTAATCAAGGACGCGTTTGTAAGACAATCACAACTTGCTTTGTAACACCATGTACCCACTATGCATGCCTTAAGGTGAGCATTGTAGTTATTTGGAGGAAATAAATTCTATGCTAACACATCCATTGAAATGCATTCCTAATGTTCACGAGAGATTTGGAAAATACGGCTTATACGGAAGAGGCGATGGAGTCCACAGCGCACGGCTACCCTTCAACTTAAATAGTTCTGTGCGCTATGTCACGTGAGACTCAACCACAAGCGTCAACGGTGTAGTTCGTATCACTTTACCAAGGCCGCTGACTGTCCAAACCAATCAGCTCAATTCGAGTGTCTACGATGCACTAACTTGCCCGGCTTTCTTCCCTATACCGAATTGTGCCTGTGAAACAGCTAAAAGCAAGCTATGTAAACGCTATAGCCCAAGTGGTAGAAAGATAAACACTGTTCTGCTCACATTCTATGACAGTAGATGGCGGCAGAAAACTACTGCCACGCCTAACAGTGCACTCCGCTGCTCGCATGAGAAATGCACAACACCCTTTATTTCAGACACAAAAAAAGAACAAAAAGCACTGTGCACAATTCTTTTGCATTCCACGAGGAACGCAAGACGACCGTGGACAGTGCTCACGCCCCGCCCAACACGCGGGCGATGCGGGAGTGGACGTGGGGGATCGCATGACCACTTTCAGAGACATCACACAACACTACATATTGAACAGATGTAAGTACCCACCACCACACGCCAAGCTAAATAAGAAACAGGCGGTTGCCTGGAGACAACTACAGGCACACACATATCCAAACCCGGTGATCCTTCGCCTCTGCTACCCAGACATTTATACGTCTGACACGTGTAAAGTGTGCGGAGCCAGAGCGATGCTGCAGCACATGCTGTGGGAATGCACAGGGAGCGCACAGCAGGATCCCCTTATTAGAAACGGGGTAGACATGGCAGTCTGTGACCGCGGGGCGCGATGGGAGGCGTGCCTGCTCAGCCAAAACCTCGCTGATCAACTCTGGGCCGTCCGGCACGCCGAGGAAGCCGCCCGTGTCCAAGGGCTCGAGGCCGTCACCTAGGCTGGGGTGCTTGTGGCCCTACCCCGACACAATCGCCGGACCTATTTGTGGATTAAAGCCGACGTGCACCCGGACTTTCCCAACGCCAACGAGCTGGCGCACAACTGCGCGCGAGGACTCACGCACCGCGGCGACCGCGGCGAGCAAAGCGGCAGGGAGGGAGGGGAGCACCGAGACCCGCTGCTTACATTCAACGAAATAACGACGCACTACCAGCTGTCAAGGAGGGCCTTCCCGCTCCCCTACGCTAAACTCAATAGACCACAGTCGTCGATATTGCGAATGCTCCAGACAGGGTCGTTCCCTTCGACAGGCAGATTGAGCCTTTATTCACCAGACATACAGCCACACTGTCCGGATTGCGGCGAATCGTACTGCTCGCTATCGCACATGCTTTGGCAATGCTCCGCGTTAAGCGGCATCGAGTTGAGCACAGAAAAAGACTGGAAAGCCGCACTGCGAAACGGCGACCACCAGACCCAACTCTGGGCCATCCAGAGGGCTCATGAAAGGGCGGAGGCTCACGGGCTTCCTGTCCCAACGTGGGTGCTGCCCGCGACACCTGCCGACCACTAAACCAAGTGTGGGTGGGGAGGGGTTCCTCTGGACTAAATAAAATTATTTCCTCCTCCTCCAAAGGGAGTGGCCCAACGTCTTTAGACACGACTGGTTCAGTTGTCACGATTCAGGCTAGCTAACTGAAGTGCAGTATAATAACAGCACCTAGAAGCGTGCATAGAGATAACATACGCCATGACCGTACGTCTAGTGCTCGCCGATGGAAGCGCTAGTTTTGGCGACAGTAATCTCGGGAGAGCAGGCAGCTGTCCATCATGGTTTTCTACGTCGTCGTTAGCGTGGCGCGGTTTAGTTCACGTCGGAGCGAAATAAGCAGCTCCCGTCGCATGTGTGAGGTGGCCTAACTTGAAGGACTGCGGAATAAAAAAATAGAAACCAAGGAAACGCAGCCAATTCTTGTACGTTCCAAGTGCTCGATGGTTATATAATGGACAACGAAGGCAGTATATTTTCACCGTTCACATTTACCTGCCCGGCCGGTGCGAAGCTCATCTCGAAGCAAGCAGTTGGGTACTGATGTCTGCCAAGAAAGGCAAAAAAGAAAAAAAAGATTACCTTTCTTGCCTGGCTGGTTTCGATAGAGGTAAGCAAGGCGGCTGCATTTCCTTTCTCGAGCTAGACAAACTGTACGGCACGTCACACATAGCCATGAAAAAAAAATAAGCGTAATAGAATATTGTGTTGTGCTAGTTGGTGCGTAACTTGAAAGAAAGATATGGCTCAACAGTGAGGTGACAAGAAGAACAGAAACGTTCTTCTCATCACCTTTTTCATTTCATCGTTGCCCCAGATCTTGTTTAAGGTAAGCACACATTGAGTGATGCTCCTCGCAGATATTTAATTGTTTGGTAGCAGTCGCACACATGCGCTTTGACCTATTACACCTCTCTCAATCCTTATATTTTGTTTTTACTGCACACACAGGCTGATTTGGCATGCTCCATATTTTACGATTTGCAAAATGGGACCGGATATCTGCTCAACATGAGTGCAGCCGCCACCCCTTCCACTGTCTAAATAAGAAAAATATCTAGGACATTGAAACCATTACAAGACTAAAAATAAGTTTCGTAAAATAAAGAGTTCGTAGGAACTATCAAGATGCTCGAATGCAAAGCACGTCAAATACAAAGCTCATAAGGATTCTCGAGATGCTCGCCTGCAAAGCACGTCTAACGTGCCCTCGAGGCAAGATGCAAAACTTCCATAGGTAAATAAATCTCAAAAACAATGTTGGGCACAGCAGTCCCACAGACGATGCATAATGATATCTCCCGTAAAGTGACAAAGCAAATCAGCAGCTGTTTAACGGTTAACTTTTTTGTATATGCATGCCTCTTTACGATAGAAAAAATTCGAGACCTGCCATGCCCCTCTAATTTTCCCAGCGCTTTCCCGCCTTTAAGTATATTGCGCACATTCTGTTTACCGTAGCATCAAAAGAATGATGCTCATACTAGAGTTACGTGCGCATTTAACAAGGTTACCAGGACAGTTCCAAGTATTGAACACTGTAATAGGATGGTGTTCGACGAATGCGACGGGGTTGAGTCAGCGATGTTTTGCCAACACTCCCTTTTATACTCTAAAACATTCAAGAAGTTTTCCATTCCGAGTACAGGAACATTTATTAACAGCTGCACGATTGCTATTCTTAACACCACTTTCATGGCGATTCGAGAAGGCCACATCCAACGAGCGATACCAAAGGATGATTGATATGTCTTATTAATCAGCAAAACAAGGCGGCTACTTAGTACGAGTGCCACTTTGCAACTGGCCTTTGCTAAGCTGTTCTGTGGGACGCACATGACATGTCATGCATATGGAGTGAGTTGCCTTAACAATATGCATGTGTTCACTTTCATAGACGCCCCCGCTTTCTTGCAGTTATCACCACAAAAGCAGCTACCTAGAATGCCTAAAAAGCGGAAATCACAGCTGCGAAATTCAACCATGCCCGTTCCGCACTTGATACAAGGCACTGTATTCTGCTCGGCCTCCGTGATCACTGATCATGGCGGTCGTAGGGTGGCCATCAGTGGCGCCTCTAGAAGCGGTGCTCCAGGCGTATAACACAAAGCTAGCTCAACCTGAAACTGACTACAAATGGTCATACTTCAAACCGCAGTGTTTCCTCAAGG
Source organism: Hyalomma asiaticum (assembly GCA_013339685.2). NCBI lineage: Eukaryota > Metazoa > Arthropoda > Arachnida > Ixodida > Ixodidae > Hyalomma > Hyalomma asiaticum. The sequence continues at coordinate 71,158,154 of CM023481.1, read as the reverse complement.
GAAGTCAGTGCAGTGATCAATGCGTCAGCAAAGTAAGTCATGTTGTCCCCACTCGTGCCATGGAGTTGCAAAACACTGCAGAGAGAGCACAAGCAACTGTAATAACTTGAGCGTGCGCACCGAGCGTGCGCACCGATCAGTCGATGTGATCACTTCTCAAATGAATTACTTGATGAGGCCAATCCTAAATTTCTATTGGCGGTCACTCTACAGAACACAAGCACTATCCTAAAGAGCAGCCATACTTTTCTAAGCTTCTAGAAAAGGCAGAAAGTAGGGGCCCCAATTTTCAGAGGATGCTTACGAATCTGAGACGTTCCATTCAAGCATGCTAATGCCACAATGACAATTGTATTTCGGTTCGATTTGTGTATAAATTCCTGTTGCTCAACTCAAATGCTTCGAAGAGTCTGTGTACATGGATTTTTATTTCTGCATGTTTACACAGCTTTCTTGTGGGATTCGTCAGAAAGTTTGCACTTGAGATTTGTGCTTAGTACTTGAAAAACACTGATCATAGAGTAAGCGGTTGATCATGGGAGTAACTGTTCACTGTAAATGTGCATTGAATAATTCGCAGCTGCTCGATTGCAAGGAATGGAAGAATACGAAACCTTGCAATTATACATTTATCCAATGAAACACGTGGGCGCTATAATTTCATTTTAATTACCATTGCAATAAAGCTTAGCATTATTTATTTGTTTAAGATACTTTCAATGAAATTGTTGTTGCAGAGGGGAGTCGTATATGTACATTATACGATACCAAAACAAAGCAGCTTCGAAAGACGAATGGTCAGGGTTGATGGTGACCTAGGCGGGGCGGTGGTTCCCTTCAGACACTGTTTTAGACAGAAATGAACTGAAGAAAAGGTTTGTCTGGCAACTTGGCATACTGACTTTGTGGGTGTCACCGAATCGCGTTAACATGTACGTAGACAGTGGGAAGAGGTCGCTTTTGACTTGTAGATTGGCAAAATGTATTTTGTGAAACAGAGACAAATGGGCGAGCTTCCTGCCTGATGACAGACAGGGCAGATAAAGGCTACTTTCGACGGAGGATATACTGGGACTACGGGAATAATTGGAAACGATGAAATGCGCGGACTGGTTGTGAGTAGCTTCTAGCATATTTAATAACGAAAGGGAAGGGGTCAAGGGCTCGTTTGTTTGCTCATTAAGTTTGCTTGTTGCTCATTGCTTGTTGCTTGTTGCTCATTTGCTTGTTGCAAGTTTGCTTGTTGCTCATTAAGTTGCTCATTAAGTTTGCTCATCAAGGCTGTCTGTTTGCTCATTAAGTTGTTTCTAGCATATTTGTGGGATGAGATGCAGATGGGTCCAAAATTGATGAAGCATATTGAAGTTTTGACATTACAAGTGTTTTGCATATTATGCGTTTCAGAGAAGACCGGGGCACGAGAAAAGTTGTGATGTAAAAATCCAAGACAACGATTAGCAGAATTGATCATATTGGAAACATTGCAGTTATTATCGTGGAAATTCATTATATGGACAAAATTGGCATTCCTTGTAGCTTCACGGTTGAAAATATTTCATTTAAGACAACCATTCCAGTGTTTGTTAATTAAGATTGTTGACGCGAGGTCATCATAAAAATCTTCTGAATTGGTCAAGATGACAGAGAATAATACTAAGCTGGTTGCTTCCCCGTAAAGCCAAAGTGGATTTTTTAAGTGGTAGCTGACGCACACTGTATATAGCCGGACGGGAATGCTACAAAGCCTCACTTATCACACATGCTACATCTTTAAGTTTAAACTGACCCTTCTTCAGTTTCGAGTGTTTTTTTTTTTTTTGCAGTGTAATACCGTACTACGCTTCAAGTTCCTTCAGGGGTTCTGCACAACGCTTTAAGGAGCATGTGAACAACTTCAACGCAATCTCTTGACTTAGATGCAGGTGGACATAACCTCTCCCACACAATTTCCTAAGGTCCAATCCTCGATCATGCTTTGAGGATGTCTTGAAATTATTCCTTAACTTTTCAAGCTTTGCTTCTTGGAACAATTAGTATTTGCTGCTTCGACTCACGATGCCGAGATACATTCTTCGGCTACTAATTTTCTTAATTATAGATAGGATGATCCTATACCTCTTTTAGGAAAGTTCATAAACATTCCCTCGAAATATTGCCTCCGGCTACTAACATCATTTTTCATCCACTGTACTTACAGACACAGTGCTCATTATGAGTGCTTTCGTTATCTTTGCACCATGGATGTTCACACGAACCTCTTCAGCCTTGTCAGCTTCATTGCATTCAATATTCAATCTGATAAACTTCCATTGCATTCAATCTGATAAACTTCCACTAATAATTTTATGAAACGGCGTGCATAAGTAGCTGCCCTGCGACTTCAGAGCAGACGCTCATATTTATTGTGGAAAGGAACCCCATCGCTATGGACTCATGTGCGATAAAACAGACACTTACAGGTAACCACAATACAGCGCGCCCGTGGTAACTCAGCAAGCATTAATTACAGCCGTTGAGCCCTGATGATTGCAGAACACACTTCCTTTATCGTCAATAAATCAGTTCGCTGCTCCGTAAAAAGCGCTTTCCAGTAAATAATTGCTGGGTTTTATGCGCGTAACTTCGACACATTATGAGGCACACCGTAGTGGAGGGATCCTGAAATTTGGACCACCTGGGATTCCTTTTATCACCTGTCCACAGAACGCACAGTAGGCGGGCTTCTACAGCATCTTAGCCTTTATCGAAATGTTACCGCAAGGGCCGGCATCACAGCCATGTGTTTCTCGTCAACAGCCGAGCACCGTGGTCACGCACGGTATGACCGCGCCGACGTGCATGCCATCATCACGGAAACATGTTCACGATGGCCAGCTGAAGGCTAATCCCTATGTCACGAATTGATGAATAGTTAATATTCACGACAACCTTGCAAAAAAAGCGCAACATTTGCATAGATACACATGCCTGCAACAAGCAATACTTTATTGCACTTATACTGTACGAGAACAAGCTCCTGGAATATTAGTGAGCTATGAATCACCTGATCAGGCAAGCCTGATAAGACAAGTAACAATAAGACAATATTTGCGCTATCAACGCAGCGCCCCTACACGAAGTGCTGCTCTGTGCCAGTTTACTTTAACTCCTGGCCCACTATGTGTAACGTTTCATTTACTCGTAACATGTCACAGCTTAACCGACCGTGTGATATATTTTTTTGCCGGACTAACGTTTTCGCTAAAGGTGGAAAACAGATTTGAATGTGTTGTGGCACTTACGAAACATGTAATCGAGCACGAGCACTTCAATCTCATAAACCTTCATAATGAATGGAAATTCATCCCGGTATGCACTTCGAAAAGGTACGGCAGCTCGTGCTTGTGGTCTACGTGCAGTTTCGTGCAGACACTCCCACTGCAAAAGGAGCACCATACTTTTAAACCCAATGACATACCTGCACATATCAACGCATTGCTCCAAGTACTACGAATAATTTCTCGTGTTTTATGTCTCAAATCCATGTTATTATTATGAAAGTCCCCGCAGTGAAGGGCTTCCTAAATATCGACTCCATAATTTTAACTATGCCCGTCTACATATACCTTTCTCTCTGTGCTCTTATAGAGGACATATAGAAAGGCAGTCTATAGACCAGACAGGAAGAGTACTTCCTATACTGGAAATATCTAAATACATTACATAAAGTTTCCTCTTCATGCTTTACTAGATATGATGTTAATTCGTCGCTTAAATAGCGGGTATGGAGAACCAGTCTAAAGATAGGTGGTGTTGGAAGTTCTAAAGGTGTTCTTTAAAATACACTTCATAGAGTTCAATGCATATGACGTCAACACGCTTTCAGTAGCGCGTGAAAAGACGTGTTTCTATAGATGGAATGTCTTAGAATTTGTCTAAATGTACAATGGAAAATACCCTCCAGAATGCGAGCTCCTGTGGAGCTCCTTCAGACTCTATGTGGACTCACTAGGAGTTCTAAAGGAACTCTAGACACATTTTCGTAACCGATCTAGCATTTGCCCCCATCACAATGCGGCCATCAGGGCCTGGATTCGGTACGGCGATCTTCGTGCCAGAAATCGAGAATCCGAAACTGAGCGCATCACCCTATACTGCGGCGAGTTTTTATTGCTTGACACAAAGGAAAAACGCTCGTGGGGAGAGTGTCAGAAAACCCTTGAGGTAGGCTCGTATCCCCGCTGAAGGCACTGCAGCCTTATATGGAAAATAGATCCGAGGAAAGAAAACGGTCGAGGCTGACTAGCAGTGGATGATGATCACCCTTAATTAAATAGTCTTGGTTTGAGCTACCTCGTGTTGGTGCATAATTTAAAAGGCCTTTCCCTGCAAACTGAACTGCCCGTTATTTCTTGTTCGTCCTAGTTCAAGCATGGCACCAGGAGGCTTTTACCTACGCCACCGATTCCTGTCACAAACTCAACGCTAATAAGGCCTCTAACAGCGATGAGTGCTGCGGCAGGCTTTTTTTGCGCTTCGAGCTGCTGCTTCAACTGTTACTTTTTGTATGGGCAGCTGTTGGACGACTTCTTAAAGGGGCACTGACACCAAAATTTCGCTGCTAAGATAGCCTGCGAGATGGCTTTTCGTGGACATACAGATGTCATCTACCAAATCTCAATGGCGAACACAGCTCCGAAGATAAATGAATATTGAATTCGCATGCGCAATCGAGCGCTAGACGCCGTACATCGCGACATCGACAGCAGCAAAGGTGACCTGAAGGGGACCCCCAACTTCCGCGACGTCACCACGGCAGCCGAGCTCAGCTAGCAATGATGACGTCATAGCCGCCATTGCTTATTCGCTGCGGCTGCGTTAGTAGACTGCCGACGACGCCAGACCTCAAGAAAATAGTTGCCACCCAACAACGATGACAGCAACAGCGACAACAACGCGCAGGACGTGCGACAGGCGAAAAAAAACGAGCACGCGGCGGCTGTCGTGCGGAAGTGCGTCACAGTTATGTGTGCTCACGCGTCCGAACTCGTCCACTCCATCGCGAGCGCTAGATGGCGCCAGTTTCACCGGGCGCCTCGTCGTTGTTTGAGCTCTCCCAAACCAAAACTGAAACTAGTGGGTAATAAACAGGCCGTAAATAATTATCTGACGCGCGCTGGAGCAAATGATGTGCCTTGTTATGGCTAACAGGTCCCCAGCTACGTATTGCAGCGAAAAAACAGCAGACGAAAATTTTGGTGTCAGTGCCCCTTTAACTACCAGGGACGACACGGAGATGTACTGCAACTACAAGATTCTGTGACCGCGTGGCGGCTACATTTTCCCGCTTCCCTTCACTTTCAGTGCAAGGCATATTCATGGAAACTATACGGTCGCAGTTCAGATTACAGCCCAAAGGCATCAAGCAGCTTTTGGCGTCCAGGGAACTGGTCTAACTACTCACAGAGCACTGCTTCAGACACATATCTGACAACTTAGAAATAACAAATGCTAGTGAATTTCACATCTGTCTATTGTTGCAGACACCGGAAACGATCACTAAGTGCGTGCAACAAAATTTGAACGTAGAAGCTTGCCTATATGGAAAAAAATATGCCTCCATCTCCAGAAAATCAAGAAAATCCCTCGTAAACGGGAACCTGCAACTTTTTTACAGCGTTCAGCAATTTCAGTACGTATGTGCTCTCAGACTACCACTGTATCAATTATACTCTGTTAGTATCACTGTCTACCACAAAAATCAAATTAAATGGCTTGACCAGTCGCAGCATCACACTGTCACACTGCAGATTCGTTGGCCTTGCAGTACCCGCTTTATGCAGATATTGCTCATAAAAAATGTCTGAGCGGCTACACAAGGAACCATAAATTGTTCGCAAAATAGGCAAACTTCGTTTGGCCACACTAGCACTTCCAAACGAGCCGTAAGAATGACGGCGGAGGCCACCAGTAATCTTGACGTGCGCTGCCGGTAATGTGGCTGTACGGCGATCTGGACAAGCTCTAACATGGTACTAATACATTTAATTTCAGATCAAGAGATTTCAGCAGTGGGAGCGCCCTTAGAGAATACATGCGTACTTGCAGGTACTGTAGCGTGCCCAGATTTTGTAAGATTTACACGGGGTTTGCAGCATCGCTTTCTTTTTAAAATATGGAGGAAACGACGAGGACAGGTTTTCCAATTAGGCGTTCATTCCTTCACAAATCAAAGGCAAATATCTTAACAAACCGCATTACTTAAAGTGCTCTCCGGCTATTCGAGCGATGTGCAAGTTTTGTTTCGCGTTGTGGTCACCTACTAAAGGTTCGTCTGCTTCTTTTTATATGCCGTATGGTGTGACAGCTAAGCGTGAAAGCTTTGTTAATGATTAGGTGGATTGCCGTTACAGTGAAGTGCCCGTAAGTTGGAGTGCCTTTACGGAGTGCAGACTGCGTTCAAAAATCTATGGAGTCGGTAGGCCTACCCATTGCCCGCTTCGCTGGTCTGGCGGCAGCCACACTGCATTGAATGGGGGACGAACTCTTAGGGAGGAATGATTACCAGTTTTAAGAAAGAACACAGCGAACATCGCCATTTCTCCCTTAATGGAGCAAGTGAGACCCCCTTTTTTATAACAGTCTAACATTCATCCGTTACAAAAATGAGGAAGTTAAGGGATCGGGCACACATCCGATACCTATAGCGTTCCGACCTTTTCAAGCAAAGTACGGTTACAGTGGCTAGAATAGGGATGTGTGCCGACCGCGCCACTGGCTCTGACGCCACTCCGCGTTGCACGGGAACAGGGAAGTCAAGACAGCGCTGAAACCTTTCACGTAAATCCCGTAAATCTTGGCAAACTACCGCTACAGTCTGTACTCACCGCCAAGTGCACGATCTCCCCTCTCCCTCCTTGCCTCTTTCACACCCTCATGTTCTCTACCGCTTTTTCTGCACGATTGGTCTCCATCGCGATTGCCCTAAGAGACGCGCAGATTTTTTTTATTTCGGTGGTATTTTCTTTTTCGTTGGCGTCATTTTTCTTTGGCGCTTCCCACATCCCGCATGGCGGTAATTACGCTACTAATATTCTAGCCACTCCATTAAGGTGATGAACAACGTGAAAAGCCTTTCAAATGTAAAACTAGCACAGACTACTGTTTCCCTGCATTCGTATTTATCCAATATAAATTTTTCAGCTACAATGGCAAAGTGAGTGGATTGCTTTTTCGGAAGCCCTCATGGGCAGAATGTACAGACAGGAGGCATGAAGCACCTCCAGATTAGGCTGTGCACGGCAGTAAAAAGACTCGTGCCGTCTGTTTCGTTTCGTCTGTTTTCGCGTGTGTATGTGCTGTTTGATTGTGTAGACATACGAACTCGCCAAACTTGCTGCTACAAACCTTTCGCAGTGCTTTTTTGGGGGTGATGCATATTTAGCACAGCCCAACGACGGTTATGGCGGCGCCCAGGGAGCCTTTTCTGAAAAATACCCTTTTCACGGGGCAAGGAGGTGCTCCCTGGCGTGTGCCAGGCGGTTAGGTGCGCGCATGCTCATGCTTGGATATGTGGAGATGGAGAACAATTTCTGCATGCTGTGGGCTAGCGGCCTTTTTTCTTTCATAGTGATGACAGACAACATATAAGGTCAACAGAAAGCCAGCGCGCACTTTTTATGCTTGTGCTAAAAACTACGAGACAAGAAAACTCTTGTCGGAGGAATTATGCGAGGTGCATGAGCGGACATGGAGAGTTCGCGTCTGCGTGTTCTTTAAGTGGTATCGTTTTCCTCTTGACAAGGAGCAGCAGCATTCATGGATTACGTGCTTAAACGTGAAAAGCTCTGTACACCCAGAAGTTCTCGGGAATATCGGAGCCTTATTATTTCTGGCGAACACACCGATGCTCAACCTGGTCAATGACCGCAAGAACCCTGCCCGACAGGTCTCACAATGGTCAGTCAGTTCGGCAAAGCAAGGAAAACGGCAGACACGTACTTTTTGAATGATCGAATAGTGTTCCTTCAGCAACTTCAACTTAGCTTTGCCCATTACAGGATGAACATTGCAACAACAGTACATTCAGTAGAGGAGAACAACAAAACAGACAGTTCACTCCCGAGGCTGATCATGGGTTGTAGCACGGGTGCACTGCTTGATATAGGGTGCCGCGATGTGCCGCACAGGAGGCAGAAGTCACAGCTTTCTTCACTGTTAGGTGTGGTAAAAACAAAAGGGGGGGGGGGGTCATGCCCCGCCTAGCAGTTCGCCAGAGCTGATGGCTGATCGTGGCATTCCTTTTCACACTCGTCCCCGCCTCTCCCGATCCTTTCTCGTGGCACAAACACTAACCCATACCTGTGTGTCCTGTGTGTCCTGTTACTGAGTGAAAAAAACAACAAAAAAAAACAGACGAAGGACGGAAAAGCCGAGACAGCCAGAGGGATGTAACCGAAACCAACAAACGCCGCGGCCACGCACGACAGGCGTTCACCCCCCCCCCCCCCCCCCACTAAAATACCACTAAGGAAGAAAAACTTCACTGTATCCCCGAAGGGCGCTCCTGCCCTTTGGAGATACAAAGCGTGAAAACATGCGTGCACTTTGCAAAAGGAAAGAGCTTGCCGTAAATATAGGGCACCGGGGTACTTTCATGGCATCCTCTCTTAAAATCAATGGCTATCACAGGTTCAGAACGTCTTAGGACGTTGCACAGACTCATTTCCTATATACAGTGCCGAAATTTAGGCGAAATTCAGTGCACCAGAACTAAAAAAAATCCACGCATATCCACGGAGTGAATGATGATGAGTGGGTGAAGCTCCGGAAGTTCATCGTAGATCGTGCCGAGTTCCGGATTAATTTAGTTAACGCGGACGCTACGAATCCTTATGGTTCAACTACGCACAAGTGAGATCTCCCACCGGAACTTAATTGCAAGTCAAGATCCACTGCCTATATATATATATATATATATGGGTGGCCGGTGAACGGTTCTCCAGCGCGAGCAGTCGGTATTTTTCAATCTAGAAACTCGCTAGAAGACGCTGCCTGCGTCAACGATGTCTCTCGCGGTTGAGGGCGCGTTCTCCTTCTTTGCGAGCTGGTAGAGCTTTCATCGAAGAAAGAGCGTTTCCATAGTCAACGCGCGCCTTTCGCTCTCTCTCTCTCTCTCTATCTCTCTCTCTCTCACACAAGACAGCAGATGGAAGAGTGAGAGAGCTCGCGCGCCGAGAGCGAGCGCGAGCATGGCTACGACGCGACAACGAAACAGCGAGCGCTGCAGCGCCATCTATTGTTCAATTCATGTACTAGCTAAGCAGCACCGCAGCATCATCTCGTGATCATTCTGAGAACTAGAGGTGGCTACGACAACGGCGAGGGACTAGGCTATGCCCTAGGGAGCTTCGCCTCTAAAAATGATGAAATCTGCATCCGCCCCCATACCGACCATGCAAAAGCAAGCATTTGCACACGCTAGTGGGTTGCCAGATCGGAGACTGTTCCGCCCGCTAGGCATCATGGCGGCACCCACGAAAAAAGGTCTAGACGACTTTTCGCAGCTGGTTTGTTCAGTGAAATCTCGGCAGCGCCACCACACAGTGGCCGCCCTGACCGCGGCCTTTTGCGCGAAACGGGCGACGCACGCAGGCGGGAAGAACCATTCCACCACCGGGAAAGCGTAGCGAACGATACCCCGTTAGCACTGCTTTCGGAGCCCTTTGCGCTGCCCAGAATATCTAAACAATGGTGTGATGTAGATGAAAAATTTGTATTGTGGTCGTGTGCAACGTCACCGAACGCCATGCGGCCACACTAAAGCAGAAGCAAGGGTCAAGGGCGGCAGGGGGAAGGCCACTCAGATCACATGATCAAACCCGGCAGAGCCCCTGCGCCGCTGTGGTAAATCCTCTGTAGATCATAACGATGGCCAAGCGATGACAGGCGCCGCAAGATTTTTCGCTTTTTGTTTTTTAAAAACCTTAAGTCCTTGAAAACGTTAAGTGAACGAGAAAAACGCCTGCCATCAGTAGGGACCGAACCTACGACAATATAGTTAAGGCGACCGAGGCTCAACCAGAAGTTGTTGAGGGCTGACAGTGACACCTGGAACAGGTATTTCGGTCGATATGTGGACCACGGTATCTCCACTTGCTCTGGTTGGGGCTCTACGTAGAATGGCAGAAGACCAGGCAGAGCCATTTTAGCTTCAGAATCTAGTGGCTCCTCGGAAGACATTTCCTTTAGCAATTCAGCTAGACCTAGCGGCACGTAGTCGATGGGCAAATGATCGTAGCACTTGTTCCTGAGGGCTATCGACTTCGAGATCATTGCTTCGTGTAGCGGGCACGGGCGAGTCAGTGGCAGTGTCATCCTGCGAGAACACAGAAACGGCCACCGATACATATCTCAAAATTTATAAATTCCATGTGGAAAACCAGCACAGTGAACTTCGCGTCTATTGACAGGTCCAGAAATTTTTAACGCAAAGTCTCTCTTATAGTCGCTGCGATAGTCTCCACAAAAGGTCTCAGGCTGGATGCCCTCCCCAAAGCTCCACGCCTCAACCCCGTGTTAGACACCCAAGGGGAGCGAACACCTGGTGCTCAAATATTAACGTGCGTAGTTAATTATAGGTTCAAATCATCTGCACGTACGTGCTCTATACTACTGGAACAAATGCAGCCTAAACTCATTTCCGATTTTGATCGGCAAAAGGGGTGATCTATTGCGCCGTTCTCTGTACAGAGCTACTTCGGCTGATGCAGCACCCATGTTCAGTCATTTTTTCATTTTCGCTCTGAAACAGATTTATTGTTTTACAGTAGAATCCCTTTCCAATGAACTAAGTAATTCGGTATGTAGTACCACTAAATGCAATCGGCCTTTTGTGCGCGCAACCAACTTCCTTTGAACAAAGTCGTGACTGCGTGCGACCACTGTGTAATATTACAGTATTTCGATATCCCGCGATACTCCTTTAACATGGAGAAAGAAACAGACAAAGAAAGGAAACTTCACGAAAACTTCAGCACGACCACGTAAAGTGAGAGAGAGAGAGCAAACATTTATTTTAACGAAGTGAGGGATCTTCCTCGTAGGGTGGAGCCCTTAGTTCAGGGCCCCATTGGCTCGCGCCACTCCACGTGCTCGCTGGATCAGCCGACGCTGCTCCTGCGGCGCTGAGCTGGTCAGCGCAGTCTCCCAGGAGTAATGTGATGGTGATGGGATAAGGGAACAGCCCGGTGGACATGGGCATTCCCGCGTGCAGTGATAAACTGTGGGCTTCGCTCCACAGTAGGGGCAGTATGAGGGATATTGTGTGGGATGAAAGAGGTGTAGGGTGAAGAGACATGGGAAGGAATTAGTCTGTAGTTGCCGCCACGCGACAGCTTCCTCCCGGGTAAGGGAATGGTGTGGTGGGGGGAAATAACGTCGGCTTTGTCAGTAATGTTCTAGAGTGTCAGCGTAGTTCAATGGTTCTGTTGGTGCGTCGTCTGGATTGGACAGCTCTTCCGATGGCGCCCGGTTTGTGAGCTCTCGGGCTACCGCATTAGCGCGTTCATTGCCATGGAGAGAGGCGTGTCCAGGTGTCCAAACGATACGCACCCTGTGTAGTAATGAGGGGTGTAAAGATGTCAGAATACGGTGTGTGTACGGTGTCACCATTCCTTGTGCAGTTTGCGAGTCAGTGACCACTGTCGTAGGTTCGTCCCGTGCTGGTAGGAAAGAAGCATGTACAATAGCCAGGGCGACAGCCGCCTCTTCCGCCATGGCACTGTCGTTAGTGTTAAGCGTGGCCGAAACGCTTACAGTGTCGGTGTCGTCTACTACGACAAGACACATGGCCTGTCTTTGTGGGTACCGTGCCACGTCAGTATAGAGGACTGGCGTATCAGAGGTACCATCGCCTAGAACGCGCATTAAAGCCTGAACCCTTGCACGTCTCCGGCCTTTATGACGGTCAGGATGCATATTTCGTTGAATCGGGGCCACCTGAATTTTGCTTCGAATCTCGAGTCCAAGGTTCTGGCGTTCTTGTAGCGCTTTGTTCGGCAGGGTGTATCCCAACCGGGAGAGAATATTAGTACCTTGCCGTGTTCGTTGGAGGCGTTGAATTTGATTGTTCAGGTGGCCTTCCACCAGTTCTCGGATCGTGTTGTGGACCCCAAGTCGCAGTAGGAGCTGCGTTGACGCGTATTGGGGTAGTCCCAGAGCCGCCTTTAGTGCCGTGCGAAGGAGGGCGTCCATCCTGTTCGTCTCAGTTTGAGTAAGGTTGTGGTAGGGAACGTGGTAGGTGAGTCTGCTAATCACTAGAGCTTGCACAATTCGGAGGGTGTCTTTTTCGAGAAGCCCATGTCGGCGGTTGGTAATGCGCCTTATCATGTGCGTTACTTCGGCAATTTGCTGGCGTAGTAGTCGGACAGTATATGTAGCCTTGCCGTTGTGTTGGATGTGGAGCCCTAGTATACGAAGTCTATCTACCCTTGGAATTTGGTTGCCATTCAGATGCAAGGTCACGTCTGGCGGATTGTCTGTCTTTTTCCGTTTTTTGAACACGAGCAGAAGTTCCGATTTTTCAGCTGCGCAGGTGAGTCCTCCGGCAATGGCGTACCCTTGGACTACATTGACGGCTTCCTGTAGTGCATCTTGAACGGCGCCGTCCGACCCTTTTGTCACCCAGATTGTGACGTCATCGGCGTACAGCGCGTGCTGCACATTCGGAAGTTGTTCCAGGAGCGGTGGTAGCTTTACCATGGCAACGTTGAACAGGGTAGGCGAGAGAACGGAACCCTGCGGAGTACCTCTGCCAGAAAGCTTTATTGTGTCTGACCGAATTTCACCAAGGCCAATGGTTGCTGTGCGGTCAGATAAGAAGGCTCGCACATAATTATAGGTGCGTTTCCCGCATCGCGAGGAGGCAAGGTTCTTTAATATGAGGTCATGCGAGACGTTGTCGAATGGCCCTTTGAGGTCCAAGGCCAAAATTGCCCTCGTCTGCGCCGCACTTGGGCCATCCACAACATCTTCCTTAAGTTGTAGAAGTATGTCTTGTGTAGACATATTTTTGCGATAGCCAAACATGGTGTTAGGGAAGAACTCTCTCGCCTCAAGGTAGTCCTGCAGACGCATGAGAACAACGTGCTCGAAGAGTTTCCCGACACACCAAGTCAGGGATATCGGTCGGAGATTTTGAAGGGACAAGGGTTTGCCAGGTTTTGGAATTAGTGTGATGTCGGCGTGCCGCCATTATTGAGGGAGGGTTCCATTTTTCCAATGCTGCTTGTAGAAATTAGTGAGCTGCCACGGCTAGTCCCGCGCCGCAATTCAAACTAGCCAAGCCAATTGATCACCGCCTTCGCTGTAACTCGGCCCCGAGTTATTGAAGCTATGTGGTTCTTTTTTCTTTTTGTATTCGAACAACGAAGCCTCCCTGCAGATTCGTTACGAGTCATGCTTGGCCATGTTTGTGCATGCGCAGCTTGCACATGTATGCACAAAACTGAGAAGCAGCCCATGTACGCGATGCCCTGCATGGCTCTCAAACCAACTTGCTTGCTTGGTCACTCACGGGCGCCTAGCCACGTGGTACATTCGTACATTACGCGGACTTTGTCCTGTAAAAAAAAGAAACAAAAAGAGTCGTGTAATATGAGCCAACAACACATAAGAGCTGTAGGTGTTTTATATCTCGCACAAACGTCATGTTTCCGTTAGCGCCCATAAATGCCGTAATTATAACGACCACTAATAGCGTGAAAGCAGCAACATAGCATGCACACACTCATAAAGTTATGGGTTGGGAGGCATACTAGGATACCTCACTGCCTACTACGCGAACTAGCGAGGAAACGAGGCTTCACCGCGGCTACACGGCCGTATAAAACAAAGGCCATCAACCCTGAAACGATCTACATTGCGGTAGAAATGCACTAGCAAGATTGATCGATTTCTGGGGTTTTACATCCCAAAACCAGGATTTGATTATGAGGGACGCCGAAGTGCAGGCCTCCGGAAATTTTGACCAACTGGGGTTCTTTAATGAGCACTGACATCGCGAAGCACAGAGGCCTCAACGTATCGCCTCCATCGAAATACAGCCGCCGCTGCCAGGATTCGAACCCACGACCATCCGATCAGCAACAGAGTACCATATCCACTAGACCACCGTGGTGGGGCATGCACTAGCAAGTGAGAAAACAATGATAAACCGATCGTTCGCAAAGCACAGGTCCGCAATGACACAGTAAACGCTAATAGTGTTGCATATTTGGCGACTGAGGAAAAAATTAATCTACATTGGGAAAGCAGGAGCGCCATATCGACGTTGTGAAGTTGTAGTAAAACTGGAGAAGAACCCATGGCCACGGTGGTCTAGTGGTCTCGGCTGCTGATCCGAAGGTCGCGTGGTCAGATCAGCTGCACAGCTTAACTCAGCTGCACAGACCTTAACAATCTCACCGAAGGCATTGCTAAAAAATCCACGCATCTCCAAGAGATGAATCATGATGAGTGGGCGAAGCACTGGGGATCGTTCTGTGTCGCCATAAACCACCCGCGACAATGCCTATTCGCGCATGTATGAGTGACAACGCATGTCTACATTTATACCCGCGTTTTCAATCATGCTCCTGGTCTTTATGAGGTTCCTGCGCTCCCACGTTGTAGATAGTGCTGAGTTCCGCATTACTTTTAGTTAATGCGTTCGCTGCGAATCTTTATTGTTCAACTACGCACAAGAGAAATCTCCCAACGGCACTACACTGCAGGTCAAGATCCAGTGCCTAATTATATGGAGTAGCCGGTGAACGATTGTGCAAGTTGTGTTGCTGTTGCACAAGGAACTTAACTTCTTATCACAAATGCATTACCTTGGATACTCGGATTTTGGTTGTTTGCTCTGCGTATGCTTTCCTGGTTTTCCTGCAAGATGCTTTTTGTTAATAAAGCAGAGTTTTTAGTCCAGCCGTTGTGTGTCACTTCTCTCTTCTGACCGTCGGCCTTTGGGCTGATTTGCGTATTTAATATTAAAACACATTCACAAATTTGCAAAAACCCCATCTTTGACACTCTCACTCATCACAAACGCGACTTTGCAAACAATGATACAGAATTCACCACTATGTGATTACAGCACTATCTCCTCATTTCACGCTGTTTCATTGTGCTTTAGGTGCATTGTTTGTGCATACAGTGCTTTCTTTCTATGTATACTGATTATATAGGGCAACTGCGAAAAAACGTGGGCAGAGAGGACAGAACAGCACAGTCATGCCTTACATATTTGTGCTTTTGATTATACATAATTCTCCTTATACTATATTTTCCATTTTTTTTCAATAAAGAATTCAGCTGTTAGGATGCAGTTGTGCTGTTCCCTCCTCTCTCTATGATTTTTCACACAGTTTCCCAGGTAATGGAATACCAACTCGCCCAACAGTCTATTATTTGTCTACAGTGTAAAATCTCTCAGCCAATCTCTCCTGTCCCCATTCGTTTAATCTGGCTTCATATGAAACGGAGACCTGTTCAAACTTAACAGAACAAAAAATGCTACTACGAAAATGCACCTGCAGCATTTCGGAAAAAATTCACAGTTTGGAGTGCAGTTGTCCTGGTATTGCTTGACGCAATATTTTCCAATTTCACTACTGTGTTCCACGCAAACCAAAAACACTGTGTGGGGAACCTTTGCGGTTTATTTCAATGTGCTTATTTGTAAGTTACCCGCATGTTTCTGTTTTACTATGTACCAAATAACGTGGTGGTAAAAAATTATGAACTTGGCCCAACTTGGAAATGTTTTAAAGCTTTGGTGCAGCTTGATGCATTTTCCCTTTAACAAAGGAGCTGAAAGAATACAAGAAACATCGACCACTGTGCTAAGGTCATTGTTGAAAATGGTTGTGTTTCTGCAAAAAACACAAAGGAAGAATCCAACAGGGAAAAAGAATGCCCATTTAAAAGAAATAAAGGCACTTCTCTCCTAACCCAAGAAAGAAGTCTGCTGGGAGTTATAGTGAGCTCCTTCACTTTTATGATCCCTAACTATCATGAGCCAAAGTCAACCATGGTGAGGGTGCTGGCTGCAATGCTCTTGTTAGTTTTCTGCGAGTTCACACTCTATGTAAATGCCTACACTTCTTCAATCAGCTGAAACAGAGATACATATTATCAAGTGTGATAAGGGCATATTATCTGCTAGCAATGTGAAAAACATGTGATCAATGAACAGAGCGGTTCAGTAAATGACTCGTGTAACTTGTTTGAGAAAGGCACCGTGCAGTAATTTCAGAAGGTTCGAGTATTGATTTCATATGTGGGGGACAGGGGTGAAGTACCATCTCCATAGTGGCATAACTGCTAGTTAGTCACGGAAGCACTTCGTACGTTTCCAGCCTTGGCATCACTCAGAGGTGTTTTCCTACGTGCACCTGCTGGGTACTGGAAAGGTTAGCCAAGACATCCACCAGTACTTCTTGCTCTGCTGCTAATAATGGCAACAAACGCGTGGTGCCTTAGGACATAATAAGCTGGAAACTGCATACTTAGCACTTGAGTAGGCACCAAACCTGAATACAAGGACAATCAAAGTGAGATAAATTTTGTTGTGAACAAGCAGCCAGAATGGTGTTCCTTTGCAGCAATGAAATGAACACTGTAGATTTAAGGACAATGCAGACTGACAGATAACCAGCGAAGTAGCACGTCACCATGGGGCTCTCTAGCCCATTATATTTTGCAATCAAAGCAACTGAGGACACATTACATTACACCCATGTTTTGCCTGATACAACTGTGCTTCCGTCTAAAATATCCTTTTAATAGGGACTGCGAATTCTCAACTGTTCAGCATGGAATTCTTTAAAAATCTCATTTATTAAACCTGTTATTTTCCTCTCGCATTCCTTCTAGGAAGACTATTCTTTGCAGGAAGTTGCCTGGAAAACACCGTTAATTATACTTGACATCTTTACCTGTTTTCAAGTTTCTGTATGACACAGAAAATACACCAAGGTGCATGAAAGTTACGAATCATTCCTTATTTCGGGCATGTTCATAATTTATTTTTCGTTTTTTTTGTTTACGGACAACACAAAAAACAATACAACAATGTGTATGAAAATGTGCAGGAAATGTTTTCAAAAAAACTTATTTTTTTGCATAGATCGCAGCTGTTAATATCAGAAAATATTGCTGTAAACAATAGCGGATACACATACCACAAACCTCACTCTCCTTTTCAGGCTGCTAACATTTTTAGGGAATAAATCTTTTGGTTCTGGGCAGCTGTCTGCATATCATAAAAACTAGGCAAACCAAAAAACATCAGGTTGGCATGCATGTTAAGTCTGTCATCGATTCACCCAAATGCATTTCATCAACTCGGAATTTATTCTCTCGATAAAAACATGCAGACTGATCTATTTTGGCATTATTCAATAGGCATCGCAAAAGCAAAAAAAGGAAGCGCAAAGGTTTTTTTGAACGTCACTTCAAGAAGTAATTTTCCTGATTTCATTTTAATGATAGAGTATCTCCAGTGAAGGCGTGAGTGAGTTAAGCCAGCCAATTGTCGAAGCACAGCACAGTAATGAATTGTAACATTTGCGTTGGCAAGAATATTTTTTCACAATACCATCATCAGAAAAAAAAAGTTTTTTTTTCCATGCCATCAACGCTTGACACAAGCTAGATGCCATATATGGCGAATCGTGGCACTGTCTTTGTTATAAACATGAGTTCTCCGATGCATGTAATGGAGGTGTGCATCTGTTGATTTTACGTCACAAATAATTTTTCAAACTGCACACTACGACTATATCACTGTTCTGTAATGTGTGAGGCGCATTAACCTATGACTTTCAATGACATCATGCAGAGAAAGTCCAACTTGCACCTTCAGGTGCACTGGAGATTCCATGAGTGACACCATGCTTGTGGGTGGAACGGGTCGAAAGATCACATCCAGTGCAGCAGGGTCCCTAAGAAAGCATTGTTACATGAGGCCATTAAAATTCTTATTAACACTCACAGCTCAAATCTGTACACGTGCACTATTGCAGTAAAGAAAAGCATAAAAATGCAGCTTTTTAAAGACATTGTAAACTAGAAAAAGACAGCACTTGGTACTCTAGACAATCAAGACATTCTGACACCCTGACATTAATAAAAACGTACGTGGTTTTCCTCAGTCTATCCATGGAAGATGTGATTCTAAGATAAGACGCTGGGTCATCTGTATTATGTCAGGAACACGCAGATATGTGTAACTGACACATGGAGATTGAATTATAAATGCAAGTTGCTGGCCTTGAAACACGAAAAAATAATCGCAAGTTACAAAGCACTCTAACTAGTATATAGATTGTCTAGAAGCAGTTCTGGGTCTCGGCAAGTTGTTTCCTAGTATTTTGGTCATCTGAGATTTGTTACTGTCGTGGACTTCAAGCTCCACAACTGTTATTCAATCAAAAATAAGGAAATAAAAGATGACATCATAATGCGCTGTAACCACAATGACGCGTTCCTTGGTGCTGTGTTTGCCTAACTGCTGCGTCGCTTTCTTGTGATCCCAACCACACTAATTCCATGTATTATGCTCCCACTTGATATATCACAATCTATGGTAGTGCTTCCACTAGTGACATTATGCTTCTTAATCAGCACCTACTTTTCACATCGGTTCCGAACTGCTGCAGAAAGAAACAAAAATCTGGGAAAAAATACTAACAAAGAATGTTCCGCAAGTTGTATGAAGTAGATGTGATGTCAGAGCATAAGCTTAATACAGGAGAGAATCCTTTAACCAATAAATAATTAACAAACACATCGATGTAGGTGCACAAGCATCATATATATGGATATGTGCCAGAGACATGAAGATGTGAGCGACACTTAATGTACAAAGGAAGAATGGAACCAGATTGGGCTCATAACGCATTGCAGATTAGGTAAGGGCAGTCCACCTAAGGTTACCTAAAAGTGTACCCCAGTCAACCAGAAGTCCACCTCAGTTGCCCAGAAGTGCAACAGACTCAAGGTGTCAGTTTCATTCATGACGTCACTTATGTGAACATTAAGCTCACCTTGGGAGTCCTTTGTTTTTTATCAATGCAGTTAGAAAAAAAAATATTTAAAACGTGCTGAAGGTAACTTGCTCTGTGGAAGGAAAGGGTATGTTACTCATGGCAGATAAAACTCGGACTAAAGCACAGATCCCGTAAAATGTTTAAGCCATAAGCAGCCAAAGTGAAACTTAAGAACTTCCAAACAGGTGTGACTGCACATTCGCTGTAACGCGTGAGCGAGGGAGAGAGGGAAGGGGGAAAGAGGGGAAGGTGCCACGCCACGCCAGATCCCACAGTGCAGAGAGAAAAACATCACTTAAAGCAAACTAGCCGTGATAGAGGTACGTACATCGTGTAAGATGCTCCACCGCCCACGAAGGCGCAGCCGCGGCACAGTTCAAATCTCCCGCCGAATTCTACCACCAGCGCATGCGAAATCGTCTGTCAGCTCGAAACCATTGAAAAAAAGGCTCCCCCTCCAAGAACTTCGCGTTCTACGTATTAAAAAAATACACACAAGCAAACATGCTGCCACATTAAGAGGGTGTTTTCTTATCCTGTACTAGGAAACAACTGTTTTTCGGCGGAGTGTTTACTCGCACCTACTAATCGCCGCATTCGAACGTCCGTTGGAGAAAACTTCAGAGCGCTGACGGCGATACGTACCTGCTTTGGTGGGTGCTTGCTCCAAGGCACTAAATAGCAGCTCTTCGTAATAAGTAGCACCGGAAGAAACATAAGGGACGAGCACACGGGGCAAACAACACTTGTACTGGCGAGAAAAAATTCGCACTCGAGCAAGAAATCTTCAACGCGACCGCCAGCACAACGGTGAAATACCAGGCGCACACGGTCGTCAGATCGTATGCCAAGACCGCTTTTTTGCACAATTGTTAGGACAACCTAAGCACAATGCTTGATTATTGTCGAAAATATTACGCACAACAAAATAACTACGGAACACCGAAAGCATTATGCAGAAGAGGCCTTACTTTTCAAACTGCATATGACAACATTGCCTGTCACTGAGGCACCACTAGGGCTCAAAATTTAAAACGTCTTGTAGGCAACCGATATCAGATTGGTGCCAGATCGTGGTTAGAGTGTACTAGAACCTTCTCCAGTACACTCTATCGTGGTGTTACCTGCAGGGAACGAAATTGAGAACGTGCGGGCATATACGACAATGCTAATAATTATGTTAAAACTGACACTTACAGCGAATTAAAGTTATTAGTCGGCACAGAGAATGCATAGGGTGAACTTTCGAAGTATATACATGATAATGTTGGCATAGTTAACTTTTGAAGCAAATGAATTCGATATTCTTCTTCATATTTCCAGGGAACATCTTTGACAGGATGGAATTTAAAATGGCTGATGAGATAATATCATAATAATACAAAAACGTCATAAAATGATTAACATAACAACCATAATAAAAACGTGGACGGCAGATTCTTTTCAAGACGAGAAAGACTTGCCCTGCGTGATGCTTGTTGAGAAGTACATGGGGATTACTGTAAGCGTCCTTGAATGCCCTGTCACGTAGATTGTAATTACTGAATCTTCTTTATAAAATTTACTTTGTCTAAGACTAAAAATGTGACATTATTGTAACCATGAACGCGCTCAAAAGTTGTTAGGCGCACTTAAACAGGTGCCCTATATGCCCGGCGAGCCAGCATAAGGCATTTTTATAGAGCATTGCCGAGATTTCATGTCATCCGAGACAGCAGGTTCGTCGGGTGTCCTGTGGACGACCGACCCAAGACGTCGGTGTATGGTGATTCAGCGGAGGTCTGGCGGACGTCCAGCACGGGACCGATGAATTCGGATAATTGCTGGGTATCCGACAGACGTCCGACATTGGCACTGGACGTTGGACGTTCGGGCCTTATGCGGACGTCCGCTGAAAAAAACGTGCCGTCTGGGATGGCGTCGAGTTCCTCATTCGCAAATATATAGCGGGCAACGTGGTCCAATTCCACAGCATTAACGAAAAGGCGGCATGACCGGAAAAAACTAAATAAGCGGCATAAACCTATGATAATCCGTGTCAACAACAAGCTGCGACGACGAGCAAGTAGAACAGTTCAACGACGATATCGAATTAGCTATACAAATATATACGCACACAATACAGAATAGTCATCGGGGATTTCAATGCAAAAGTAGGAACAGAACAAAGTGGAAAACAAGTGATTGGCAACTACGGTTTCGGCCAAAGAACTAACCGTGAGTAAAGGTTAGTACAATTGCAGAAAGAAAGCGACTACAAACATATGGACACGTTTTTTGAAGAAAGACGAGGATAGGAAGGGGACGTGCAGAAACAATAATAGAGAAACGACAACGAAATTGACTTTATAATGGGCGAACAACCAGGCATAATTCAAGACATGGAAGTTGTGAGGAAGATAAAATGCAGCGACCACAGATTAGTAAGGACGAATATTGCACTTAATCTAAAGACAACACGAACTAAATGAGTTACTCGAAGACACGAGATAATCAAAGCGAAGAACGAAGAACTTAAAGTCACCCTAAAAAGCAAGTTCCAAGCCTTAGACCGAAATGATGAACATTTAGAAAAAATAAAGAGAAACATAACAAAACAATCTTCGAAACCGGCTCGGAAGTCGGGGTAAAACAACAAAGCAAGATATAACTAAGTTGTCCCAATCCACAAAAGACAATAAAGAAACGCCAGCAGATGAAAGTGACTTTGTCAAAAAATAAAATATAATTCGCAGATTGACCAAAGCTGATCCGTAAAGGCAGGCAGAGATCGATGTAAGGAATGTTAACTCGAGAGAAATCGATAAAGCACTATAGAGAAATGTACCGTCTTTAAATCGGCCAAAAAGAAATTTAATTTAGGAGAAAACAAAATGAATGCGCTAAAAGGTAAACAAACTAATGTTATCAACAACCTCAACGAAATATTAAAGGTAGCAGAACATTTCTGCTCAGTATTGTACAGCTGACAGACAGACCATTAAACTTTAGCAGAAATCGAATCAGAGAAGGATACTGAATTTCCATGTAGAACCATTGATGAAGTCAGAAAAGCCGTCAAAGGTCTCTCCTGCGGAAAAGCAGCAGATGAAGACGACATAACAGCCAATTTGATCAGAGACGGAGGATACATTATATTTAAAAACTTGCGTCGCTCTTCACAAAATGTATCAAGACGTCTAGTGTATTCAACTGGAAAAACAGTAACATAATCCTCATCCACAAGAAAGTAGACATAAAGGATTTAAAGAATTATACCTTACGTATACGTGCAACCCATATAAACAACATATACACAGATTGCACAGCCATACTACTCCAACATGAGAGAAGCAGCAAAATCCCACTAAAGACAGGTCTCAGACAAGGGGATACAATCTCGCCGATGTTATTCATTTCATGTTTAGTGTAAGTGTTTAAATGTCTAGACTAGGAAGAAAAGAGAATTAGCATATATACGGAGACTATCTCAGAAATTTAACGATCGCTGACGATATTGTGCTCTTTAGCAATGGTGTTGGCGAACTACAAAACATGATTGATATCCTAAACGGGGCAAGTAATAAAATAGGATTAAAAATGAATAGCAAAACAGAAAAATTATGCCCAACGGCCTAACTAAAGAACGGGAATTTAAAATTAGCAATGAATCCCTAGAACGTATATGGATGAATTCGTCTACCAGGGACAGCTACTAACAGGGACGCCTACCCATGAAAAAGAAATTTTCAGTAGAATAGGGATGGGCTAGAGCGCATTAGGGAGGCGTTGAGAAATCATGACTGGAAACTTGCCAGTGTCACTAAAGCAAAAAATACTTAATCAGTGCGTAATTCCAATACTAACGTAAGGCGTAGAAACGTGGAGAATAACGAACGATACTAGAGATCAAATTAAGCAGCACGCAGCGTGCAAAGGAAAGAAAAATGACAGGGGGTGACGGTAAGAGATATAAAAGGAGCATAATGGATCAAGGAACTGACAGGGGTAGCTGATATTTTTTAATGAATTAAAGCAAAGAAGTGGACTTGGGCAGGACATCTTATGAGGAGGACAGATAACAAATTGGTAGTAAGAGCGACGGAATGCATACAAAGAGAGGGAAAACGCAGTAGAGGCAAGGAAAAGGTTAGATGAAGCGTTGAAATTAAAAAGTTCGCGGGTATAACGCGGAACCAGCACCCTCGGGGTAGGGTGGATTGGCAATCGTTGGTAGAGGCCTTTGTCATGCAGTGGACTTAAAATATGATGATGATGATGACGATACATACAATACGCAACTCACGGTGGGAGACACGTACACGCATGTCAAAAATACACACAAGGCAAACGAGTAACACAGTCAGGCACGAGGACAGGGATAACAATTACCACATAACGAGGCCGATGAGCGCCTGCTTTCTTTCCGTGATATTCTCGCGTACTACAGGGACAAACTGAGACTAAATACACCCCCAGCATCATCCCTAACCATAACGCAGGCCGCACATTGGCGACGCTTACAAACTCGGACCGCTCCATATTTCACACTCTCAATCGCCCAATACGCAGACCAACTCCCCTCTTCATGTAAACTTTGTGGCAAACCAGCAGATTTTGCGCGCATCCTCCTCACGTGCCCCGCCTTTCACCATCACTGATCACCAGCTGTGGCGGTGTCTTACTGCGAGACCACAAATACCAGTACTTCTGCTCTCGATCAGCGCAAGCTCATCTCCTGTGCAATGAAAAGGATTGCGCTTCAAGACGTTTGCGTTGTAAGGGTGTCTGCTCATAGCGAGAGAGCACCCAGGTGGCATGTAGGGGGGAGCTGGGGGACCCGCCCTCACATCCACACATCAGCAATAAATATTTTACCACCACCACCGAAAAACTGCTGCAATCGTTCACCAGTCACATGGTTAGAACTATTCATCGGAAATGTCCGCTCAATGTGCTTTAACGCACGGGACCTTAAATACTATGTCGAAGGTGCTAATGCTAGAGCATACTTCCACGGGCCTCAGTGAGTTTGACATACTGTTAAATATACCGTGAATATTTTCCCTTCATCAGTGAGTGCAGTAACAAAGGGCGTGTACTCAAAGAGGGGCTGTAGTTAACATCTGCTTATAAACGTAATTATATGAAAACAGAACAATGTCTTGTTTAATCGAAAAGTGACAATTTTTAGAACTAGCACAAGAATGGCTGGTTAAATAGAAGGACATTTTGCCTGGGAGGCTGCGTGACTGACTGCATGGTACCTGCAAGGATTTATACACTCCCCCCCTGCCCTCAATTTGGATCCTGAAACTACCGAACAATTCTCCAGATGAGCATTGACTTGGTATCCATCCACACACCCCGCAACTCACACGTGACTCACACGCAACTGACACATGTATTTCGCGAAATGGCCACTGGTTAACGCGATATAATCGAGGAGGGAAAGAGGTGACGCAAAGTTTAGACCACGGAGGAAGGAATAAGCGAGGATGTTGTTGACTTTCAGGCTTTGAGTCAAAGAGATCGAGGTGGGCAAGTGTGTTGCCGTCTTCATGAGGGAGGCCGCCTCGTGCGGCCTCACTAACAGCTAGACGTGTTTCGTGGATGAGGGAACGGAAACCGAGAACATGCTCATTAAAATAAAGTAAATTCAATCTGAAAGGGATGGAAAAAAGGAACGCTCTAAACTACTTGTCGGAGGAAATAAACAAGGTCGGGGATAGTTAGACAAAACCAACCTGTCCTTTTACCTCCGGTTTTGCAACTGAACCCCGCCCGTAGCGCGCACCGTACCGTCCACTTTGTCGCTAAAACACAAGGAGGGTCTTTCTAACACCCTCCTAAAGGTCGGCTCTACTCCTTTGCTATAAATCAGCAAAGGCGACCCACGCCCGTTGAAGGAAAGCTGCTTCTCCGCCGCCTTGGTGTGATCGCCTTCGATTAGAAAGCGAACAGAGCGGCAAGCACAGGGAGAAGTAAAAAAGAGGAACGAAAAAAGAGAGATAGGGAGAGATATACAGAATGGTGATATGGATGGGTGTAGCCAAATTTTTACTCCATTTCACACATCAGGTCCAACGCTGTCAAAGCTAGCGTTCGTGTTTACGCTGTGTACTGCCGCCACCAAAATGTAGTAGTTGTTTATTGCGGTGAGATAAAAACAATAAATGCCTCGTTGGCAGCCTTCAGTCGTCATGCATTCCTCATCAGCTTCACGAAATACGTTGGCATCGTTGGGAAACAATCGAAAGCTGTGACTGTTATTCATGTTTGTCGGAGTGACACACATCGCTTTTCCAAAAAAAAATATCAGATGCGTCTAGTAATTGATGATCTATTGGAGTCTCACTGCGACTTATCTTACAAAAATGCTGCGTCTGTATCAAGTGCGCGCGAATTTGCTACATTCGTAAGAGGAAGCATTATGGCGACCGCCACTGATACAGGGGCAACAATATTAGGCCTAATAAGTACAGTTTATTTGGCAATCCGCAGCTTACTTCAGTAAGATCCAAATTACATTTAAGGATTGTGAATTGCATTGCGCATGACTTGAAGTGCCTTTTGTAATAAACTGGTACAAGCGACCAAAAGCATCACAAGATTCAATATATCTACTATTGCGAGGTGGCAAGCCGTACAGAAAGCTGTTTCAATATATATTTTACTACATTGCACTGCTTCTTCAGTGTGCCGGTATAATTATTTGTGAAAAGTTCAGGATAGCGGTGCTTGTGGATTTACACGACACAAGACCGTGTTGCTCGAGGCTAACTAAGCTGTTATCAAGAGTGCATTTTTTTGTGGCGAAATGCGCTTTATACAAGAATGTTGGTAGTATTAAAGAAAGATATCTCTGCAACTGCTTGTAGACAGAATCGCAGGCAAGTTTGTGCTCTTCGTGCGATATCTCTAAAAGGTTGGTGAAAGAAGCGAACGTAGAAAAGAGTTAACTTCTTGCAAAGGAGGAGGAGGAGGAGAAAAGAGGGAGGAACGACAGGGAGGTTAGCCAGTGCTGAGACCGGCTGGCTATCGAATCATAAATATGATATACATGCTAAAATGTCGTGATGTTTACTATTATGCGATGTCGGAGAGAGTCTTAAGGAGTGTGCTAGTTCAGCGCCAGAATCAGTGCATAGGGCGTTACACAACAATCTGTATTTCATATCACGGCATTGTAGCTTTTCCACCTAAGGCATGTTGCCCCCTGTCCGATTCTGTGCCTGCTATCATGACTTCCTTACTACATTTATTGCACATATGTACATGTATCCTTGTTTTCACATATCAAGGTAGCAGCGTGTGCAAGTGCGGTATATATATGTGCATATATAGCTTGCAGGAAAGACTCGATGGGTCCGGGTATCGTCTATATTGAAGGGGTCTTCTACTGGGACAGAAATTTCATCGGATTTGCAACCCTGTCCCTATAGAAGACCCCTCCCACACCCGAAAGATAATTTTTGGCTACACCACTTATTTTGGGGTTTAACGTCCCAAAACCAGCTGTGATTATGGGAGACGCCGTAGTGGAAGTCTGAAAATTTCGGCCGTCTGGGGTTCTTTAAAGCGCACTGACATCGCCGAGCACACGGACCTCAACACTACGACCACATAGAAACGCAGCAGCAGCGGTCGGGTTTCGACCCCGCGACCAGTGGATCAGCAGCCGAGTGCCATAACCACTGGACCACCGTGGCCGGGCGTAGATATATATATTTCTCGTTGCTTCCCTGGTTGCTACCAGTACAATGTCACGTGCATATGGTTAGGCCTTTAGCACTACTCCCAGAATGTGCTGCAGAAAATAGCCTCCGCTTAACCCAACCCAAAGAATTAAGGACGCGTCTTTACGCTGATCACGTAACAATTTTCAATATCCTGCACCTCCTATGCCTTAAGCTGAACGTTGAGGTTATTGGAATAACAAAATTTCTGTGCCGACACATACTTTGATATCCACAACAAATGCCCACAAAGAGACATCTGGAAAATGCAGCCCACACCGAGGAGCCATTGCAATCGACAGTGCACGCCTGCCTTTCATCTTAAATAGTTACGTGCGCTATGTCACATATGAGACCTCACCGCAAACGTCAACCGCATAGTTTGCATCACCTTACCAAGGTCGACACTGTCCAAAACAATCGGCTCATTTCGTATGTCGTTGAACTACGATGCACTAACTTGCCTGGCTGTTCTCCCTATACCGAATCCTGCTTAGAGCCGGTGAAGCACCTAAAAGCAAGCTATGCAAAAGGAAGCCCAAGTGGTAGAAAAATGATGCTGTTCTCCTCACCTTGTACGATAGTATGTGGCGGAAGAAAACAACTGCTGGTCCTAACAGTGGACACTGCTGCTCGCATGAGAAATCCACAAGACCCTTTATTTCAGACAAAAAAAAAAAGAGGCACCGTGTAAAATTTTTTTGCAATGCACGAGGAAGTTGACCGAATTGACCTTCGCAGACACGGTGCTTGGACCACAGCACACTTCAGCCGCATTTGAAGAAACTGCTGGTTCAACTGCTGCTGCCCACACTCCCTGAAGACACCCCCTTGTCAGTGGCGGGTTTAGTTGAAGGCAAGACGTGGAGGGCACACATGGAGAGGCTGTTGTGCATAATCGAGATTTCCTCTTTACCACGACGAAAAATAAACCTGTATGGGCAAAAGTAGAGTATTAATACAGTCCTGCATCGCATGTAGAAGTGTATACAAACGACTACAAAGACATTACAAGGAGCGCTTTCTAAAGAGGCCCTATAAAGTAAATGTATTAGTCTTCATCCAGCGACCAGAATACTAGACCGGGCTGATAAATTTACACAACTCAGCCGTGCTACCTCCCAACGCCACTCATCTGAAGTGCACCGACAATGAGCAATCGCAGCTCAAGACGAGATGATTGGATGGATATATTATAATTTCATTTCAATTATTGTGCCCTTAGGGCCGCATTATTACAGAGGGGAGTGGTTCAGTAATGCAATACAGGTAAACATAAGGAAATAATGAAAAATAAAAAAAACATCAGGTAAAACTGAACTAATTAGCAGCTTATATATAAACCAGTCCGAAAATGTTCATGATCAATAAATATATGCGATGAAATCAGGAAGGTGGTTCCAGTCCTTACAAATCCTAGGAAAAAATGAATTATGCAACGTAGAATTTCGGAAAAATGGTACTGCAACCTGATAGCGGTGATCAATTCTTGACGATAAAAACTGAGGAGGAGAGATGAGGTTGTCGTGCCAATAAATGAAGGATGATGAAATATGCAGTGAAAAAGATGCAGGCGGTAAATTTTTTGGCGCCATGATAATGGCGGCGGTTCAAGGCCCTCTTTCTTGCTACTAACCCTTGCGGTTCACGCATAGTTAGACATAATGAAGTCTGTCGAATTGCTCTGAACCATTTCAAGAAAGGAGGCAAGGTTATCTTGGAAAAAGTCCCAAACTGAGGCGGCATATTCCACCTTTAAACAAATTGGTTTTTTTGTACAGTAAAATGTTTGGTACCTGAAGGGAGCATGTGAAAATTATCTTCCATGATACACAAGTTTCTTATTAAAGCTAGTGACTATGGATTCAATGTTTTCATACGAAGTTACTTTCCACGGTGTAGTAACGTCAAGGTGATACTTCTAGAGCAGAGTCGTTAAGAATACATGAAAATGTTATATCAGTGGATCGAGTTACGCGCATAACCTTACATTTCTCCATGTCTGAGTCCATCCACCAAGTTTTACACCAAAGGGATACAGCATCCGGATCGGATTGTAAAATAGCAGAATCGTTAGGGCTGGTTCTTTAGCGAAATAATACGCAGTCATCTGCAAACAGTTTAGATTTGGCACGAAACACAAGGAGGTAAGTCATTAATGTATATTAAAAAGAGGAGGTGGTCAAACACCGATCCTTGGGTACAACTGAGGGAATAGGACTCGGAGGAGAGTCACTATTATTAGCACAGACGAACTGGGAAGGAATTACATTTAAAAAAACATTCAAGGCATGCATGTAGCTTTGAATTCAACTTGAGTAGCTGTAACATATGCAAGAGCGGGTTCTGGCACACTCTGTGGAAGGCTATTTAAAAACCTAAAATATCCAGTCAGCTAGAAATCAACGATCGAAGCCGGCATCAAAATGGTCAGTAAAACATACAAGTTGGAATTCGCACGAGAATGTCTTGCGGAAATCATACTGTGAACATGAAA
This sequence comes from Hyalomma asiaticum, assembly GCA_013339685.2. Lineage (NCBI taxonomy): Eukaryota > Metazoa > Arthropoda > Arachnida > Ixodida > Ixodidae > Hyalomma > Hyalomma asiaticum. Next base: position 71,128,863 of record CM023481.1, on the reverse strand, counting down.
AAAAAGGAATTTGTCTGAGGGAAAGACACAAGATATGAAAGCAAATTATGCTCTATTTAGAGGCGAGTGCTTGTTAATAGATTTGTGAAGTGGAACAACCATCGCGATCTTCTAGTCACTGGGAAGGGACCTTTGTCAAGGCATTGTTAAACAATTTTTGGTCAAATTATTGATGAATAGCCTGATGTGTATTAGAAACCTCAGAGTAATGAAATCGCATCCAGGGAAGGCGGATGCTGGCGAGGTGAGACGGAAAGATCGATAATATCAGTGTCCCCTTTGGACTGGGATGGCGGCTATAGTGTCACCGCATTTTCCATTAGGGTTCCCTAGGCTCTTCTGCTTATACTGACAAACTGTCCATTCTGATGTTCCATAGAGACAGCTGTACAGCTGCAGTACTTACACTACGACAGGCTATATTGACACACGGCTGTCGTGCGCAAAGTGCATGCGCTCGCTAATTGCATGACGTGGCTAGACTGGTTCCCAGCGCTCATGGTTTCGGTGGGACCGGACTACGCGAATGTCTGGAGCTGACAAGCTTTGTCACCCACAAGCTTTACCAATGGTTAATGTCTATAAAATCCAGATTGTGATTTTTCGAGTGCTTTAAATTAGCTGGATACGATGTGTATGCCAAGGGGTCTACAAAGGGAGGTGCGCTGAAGACTGCTGGTATGCACTGATGATGGTATGTACGCGCGGGTTTGGAAATGTGCATGGACTAACGTGGACGCAGCGACACGCAGAAAGCACAGAAGTGAAATAATTGATGCTACGCAGCTCACTTGTTAAGAGGTTCCACCAGGTAGTCTAACATATCCTCTTCCTTTACTTGCCAGACTCTCTTTTCGTCTAGGTGCTGAAAACAATGAAAAGTATACTCAAGATTACATGCTGCTCATTAGGAAACATGCATTCGAGAGTGGATCTTGAAGCAGCAACACTGCGTCGGTTAAACTGCGTTAAACAACACAGCGTTAAAACAACACTGCGTTAAAAGGATTATTCGAAATAGAGAATTCATTTCTTGTTCGTTTTCTTGTTACGCACATCGATGTATTGAGACGAAAAGCGAGAAAAGCGAGCGGAAAGCGAGCACAGTGAAGCATTTGTTTAAGGTGTACATGGAATGTAAACGTGATATCTTTACACGGAAATAAGAATGGTGCGCTTGTGATAAACTCTTGGCCAGTTTCTTTTCTCGTAAGTCAATGAAAGGAAAAGTCTAACTGCGTGGGCAGCCTTACAGCGACCACATGTAACGTATGCATTTCTGGCAGCGCTGCACCATGCAAATGTGTTCTGTAGTCCTGAGACATACACGAAGGAATAGAAACCACTGAGAAGTGAGTGGCACAAGGTCTTTAAACGTGATTTGCTTGGTTGTCGCGAAACAGCCTATCTAACAGAGTGCAGTATAACAAAAGCGGCACCTATAAGCATCCATGTGGGGATTATACGTATTATGACCTTTCTACTGAACGCCTGGTGTTCGGCGATGAAAGTGCTACTGTTGGCGACCTCGCTAAGTACCCTCAAAAGAGTGGGCAGCATGGCCAACAGCGCCACAATAAAAACGTCGTTGTTAGTGTCGCGCCATTTAGATCACGTTGTCGGGGCGAAATAACCAGATCCCGTCGCATGCATGCGACGGTCGAAGCTTCTAGGAATGTGCACTAATAATTAGAAGTCACACAATTGCAAATGATTCTTATACGTTCCAAGTGTTCAATGCTTATGTAAGGGACAACGAAGGCAGTATATTTTCATTGTCCACCTTTACCTGGCTTACAGTTGCAAACCTCGTCTTGAAGCAAACAGTCAGGTACTGATGTCTGGCAAGTATGGCAAAAGCAAAAAAAGAACCTTTTTTCGTGCCTCGTTTCGATATAGGTGAGCAAGGCGGCTGTGTTTCCTTCCGTGAGGTAGACATTTTGCACGGCACATCCCACATAGCCGTGGGAAAAAATTACGCGTAATAGAATCCTGCGTTGGGTATAGTTGGTGCGTAACTTTAAAAAATATGTGGTTCAACAGTAAGATGACGAAAAGAACAGAAACGCTCTTCTTGTCATCTTTTTTCATTTCATCGTTGCCCCAAATCTTTTGTTTAAAGTAAGCACACTTTGAGTGATGCTCCTCTCAGATTGGTAACAGTCGTACACATGCGCTTTGACCCGTTACACCTCTCTCAATCCTTATATTTTGTTTTTATTGCACACACAGGCTGATTTGCCATCCTCCCTATTTTACAATTTGCAAAATCGGACCAGCTATCCGCTCAACATGAGTGCAGCCCCCTCCTCCTGCACCCCTTCCACGGTCTAAATAAGAAAAATTTCTAGGAACTTGAAAGTAATAAAAGACTAAAGATAATTTTCGTAAAATAAAAGAGTTCGTAAGGTTTGTCGACATGCTCGCCCACAAAGCACGTCTACCGTGCCCTTGATGCAAGATGCAAAATTTGCATAGGTAAATTAATCTCGAAAAAAATTTTGGGCATAGCAGGCCCACGTATATACGACACCTCCCCTAAAGTGACCAAGGAATTCAGTAAATGTTTAACGTTTGACATTTTTGTACATGCATACCTGTTAACGATAGAGCACATCCGAGGTATATCATGTCCATTTAACTTTCCCTGCTCTTCCACGCCTTAAAATATATTGCGCACATTCTCTTTACTTGTAGCATAAAAAGGATCATGCTCATACTACAGTTACGTGCGCTGTTAAAAAGGTTACCAGGAAAATTCCAAGTACTGAACACTGCAGCAGGTTGGGTTGTTCGACGAACGCGGCGGCGTTGCGTCAGTGGTGGTGCGCCAAAGCTCCCTTTGATGAGCTCGCGCGTTCGGCGATATCCATCACAAGTGCATGCACCTTTATTAAAAACTGCACAGTTGCTGTCCCTAACACGACTTCCAATGCAATTTGAGGATTTCACATGCAAGGAGTGATGACAAGAAATGATTGAGATGTGTGAGCAAAAGAAGGCGGCTTCTTAGCACGAACTCCACTTTGCAACTGGCCTTTGCTACGCTGTTCTGCGGAATGCACCTGGCACGTATATGGACTAAGTGTGTTCGCTTTCACAGAGGCCTGCATCTTTCCTGCAGCTGTCACCACAAAAGTAGCTGCCTGGAACGCCTACGAAGTGGAAATCGCAGCTGCAAACTTCAGCCATGCCTGTTCCGCCCTTGCTGCGAGGCACTGTAGTGTTCTCAGCCATCCGAGACTACTGACCATGGCGGCCGCTAGGTGTCCACCAGTGGCGCCTCTAGAGGCGGTGCACCAGGCGTGTAACACAAAGCGAACTCAATCTGAAACTGACTTAAAAGACCATACCTCAATCCGCAGTGTTTCCTCGAGTGATATCAGTTCACGGATCATTGTGTGAGCAAGATCAGCCATGTTGTCCCGACTTGTGCCCTCCAGTCGCACCACACTGCAGGGAGAGCGCAGGAAACTTATAACTCAAATGCACTCGCAGGACGAGTGCATACAATTATGCGACATCTGCATCAGTAGAAAAGTTTTCGACATGAGCAGGTATAGTAGCTCCACGTACGTATGGGTGCGAGACATTTCATTGTAAAGAATGTGCAATGCATGTTGCACATAAATGCTTTTCAGCGTCAAATTGTTGCTGGCATGATTACGCAGACTGAACCACATCAATGCTTGCAAAACAACATACAAAACCAAACATGAAATATACTCCTTTACACAGTGTATGTTGTGGCTTTTTCTAAGGTATTTTACTGAACAGAAATGACTCGATAATACTTAGATTAGCCGGCTTACTCAAACCACACTGAGTAGCAAAAGAGAGATTATGACCTTTTATTGAGTCCCATTCACCACGCGCGCCTACCCGTCTACAAAAGGCAGAAAGTAGGCGCCCCAATTTTCAGAGAAGGCTTACGAATTGGAAACGTTACATTCAAGCGTGCTAATGCTACGATGAATATTGTATTTCACATTGACTTTGCATATAAATTGCCGTTTCTCAATTAATATATTTGAGTCTGTGTGCAGTAGTTCGACTTCTGCATGTTTTCACAGCTTTCTCGTGGGATTTGTTCGAAAGTTCGTGCTTGAGATTTGCGCTTAGTACTCGAAAAGCACTCGTGATCATAGCATGAGCGACTGATCATCGGCATTCCTGCTCACTGTGACTGTGCATTGAATAATTCGCAGCTGCTCGATCGCAAGTAATGGAAGAATTCGACACCTTGCTATTCTGCATTTATCTATAGAAATATGTGGACGGTCGTATTGTATTTGGTTAATTAACTTTGGAATACAGTTTTGGTTTATTTATTTATTTATTTATTTATTTAAGATACTCTCAATGCCATTGGCATTGCAGACAGGAGGGGTTGTATGTGTACCTTATACAATCTCACCAAAGCAGTTTGGAAAGACGAATGGCCCGGGTTGTTGGCAACTGAGGCGCGGAGGTGGTTCCATTCACATGAGGTTTTTGACAGAAATGAATTGAAGAAGAGCTTAGCTGACAACTTGGCACTCTGACTTTGTGGCTGTGATCGATTCATATTGACATGTACGTAGATAGTGGGAAGAGGTCGTTTTTTATTTCTAGATTGGCAAAATAAATTTTCTGAAACAGAGATAAACGGGCAAGCTTACTTCTTGATGAAAGGTCGGGCAGATCAAGACTGCTTTTGATGGAGGATATATTGGCACTACGGGAAGAATTGGATACGATCAAACACGCGGACTGGTTCTGAGTGGCTTTAAGTATGTATGAGGGATGAGATGCAGATGGGTCCGAAATTGACAAAGCATGTTCAAGTTTTGATGTTTCAGATACGTTTAAGATAAGATGGGGTACAGACAGTGATTAGCAGATTTGGTCACGTATTCAATCTGGTACTGCCACGAAAGGGCGTTAGTACTAGTGAACCCCTAAAAATTTATAACACGCGGACAGAAGAGAGAACAGAGTTGTCAATTGTGTACGAAGATGCAAAAACCGGACTGGGACGATGAAAAAAGCGCCCCCATTTTGCATTTAGTTTCATCAACCACTGGATACGTCATGAAAAAATGGTGTCAAGATTACACTGAAGCAAGAGGGAATCCACAGCATTAGTAATTTCCCGACAAATAATGCAGTAGCCACCATACAGCTGGTTGCAAGATGCTACATTGTCTGGCGCATCGTTAATATAAATAAGAAAAAGCATGAACCCAAGTACCAATTCTAAGATTAAGCTTAGCTCTTCAATATAATGCTTAATAAAGCTTAAAAGAAAGCTGAGCCCATAAATAAAGCTAACGTATTAAATAAATAAGTACCTAACGTAGGGCTTGGAAAAGCAGTAAGTGGTGATACGAAATCTCGTGCACTTTCCTAGAATGCGCCCGGAAAAATTGAAAGCATTCCATTCATTATCCTGCAAATTCATTATATGGGGAACAAATGGCATGCTTTGCAACTACGCTATTGAAAATATTGCATTTAAGACTAACGTTCCAGCGTTTTTAGATTATTTATGCGATATCGTCAAAAAATATTCTCAATTGGTCAAGATGACAGTCAATAATACAAAGTTGGTTGCTTCCCTGTGAGGCGCAAGTGGATTTTTAAGGGGCAGCGGATCCACACTGTATATAGGAAGATTAGAAGGCTTCAAAGCCTCATTTTTCAACCATGAAACATCTCTAAAGTTAAGCTGGCCCTCGTTCCATTTCAAGTAATTTTTTCACAGTGTAATACTGTATGACCATTCAAGTTCTTTCCGGAGTTATGCACAAGGCTTTACAGAGCATGTGAACAACTTCAACGCAGTCTCTTGACTTAGACGCAGGTGGACATAACCTCTCCCATACACTTTCTTATGGTCCAATGCTCGATCGTGCTTTGAGGGTGTCTTGAATTTATTCATTAAGTTCATAAAGCTTGCTTCATGGAGCAATTAGTATTTGCTGCTTTTATTCTCTATGCCAAGACACAATCTTCGCTTAATAATTTTCTGAAATGTGGTTAGGATGATCTTATGCCTCTCTTAGGAATGTTCATAAACGTTCTCACGAAATTTTGCCTCTGGATGCTAAAATCATTTTTCATCCACTGTGCATACAGACACAGTACTCATCATAAGTGCTGTCGCTTTCTTTGCACCATGGACGTTCACGCGAACCTCCTCAGTCTTGACACCTTCATTGCATTCAATATTTCCATCTGATAAGCTTCAACTAATAGTTTCATGAAACGGCGTGCATTAGTATCTGCCCTGAGACTTGAGAGCAGACGCTCATGTTTATGGAGGAAAGGAACACGATCGCTACGGACACACATACGATAAAACATACACGTACAGGAAACCACGATACAGCGCGCCTCAACAGGTGTCAGTTGCCGCCGTTGAGCCCTGATGGTTGTAGAACACACTTCCTTTAACGTCGATAAATCAGTTCGCTGCCCTGTAAAAAGCTCTTGCATTACAATAATTCCTCAGATTTACATGCTGAAACCCGATATCTTATGAGGCACGCCGTTGTGCAGGGCTCCAAAAATTTGTATCACCTGGGATTGTTTTATCACCTACCCAAAGAACGCATAGTAGTCGGGCTCTGCAGTATCTTAGCCTCTATGTAAATGTGACCACAGTGGCAGGATTCAAAGCTGTGTATTTCTAATAGCAGCCGAGCAGAGTGATCATGCATCGTATAACTGCGGCGACGCGCATGCCATCATCCCCGAAACATGTTCACCATGGACAGATAATGGCTAATTCCTATCTGGAGATTGGTAAATGGTAAATTATCGCGACAAAACTTTGGAAAAAAATGCCAACATTTGCATAGGTACGTGTACCTGCCACAAGCAATACTTTCCTTGCACTTAGACTGCATGGAAACAGCTCCCGGAGTATTAGAGAGCTACAAATCACGTTAATGACCCTCTCAGAGTGACGAAGGCGGTCAAAACAAAAAGGTGTCGACAAAATGCAAGGGCCGTTGGACACCAGAACGAACGGGCACCTCTAGTGCAGCATATAGCTGTACCATTGAACCATTCAAGACATGCAAAAGCCCTTCCGCCTCGCTAGGCAGAATTTAGACTGTCCAATAAGGGGCTATACACAAACCACTTTGGCTATAGGCACTTTGCAGAATAGCGACAGTAAACAGCACATGCTCAAACATGGCTGACCAGTGAAAGTGTATGCTTTCCGCTACGACCTCTTCATCAAGTGGGCGTCGTGCGCACTGTATAGTCACCAAGTTTATAATTGGCCATTGTACTTGCCTTAGCTTTGGATCATGAAGCTGCGACAATAAAGTATCCGTGACAACTCCACGCCGCTTCTGAGAGCAGGACTCAAACTGCCGAGGCTCTAGGCTTAGCTG
>CM023481.1:70983605-71121372 GCA_013339685.2 Hyalomma asiaticum | reverse complement strand
ACTACGGGAAGAATTGGATACGATCAAACACGCGGACTGGTTCTGAGTGGCTTTAAGTATCTATGAGGGATGAGATGCAGATGGGTCCGAAATTGACAAAGCATATTCAAGTTTTGATGTTTCAGATACGTTTAGATAAGATGGGGTACAGACAGTGATTAGCAGATTTGGTCACGTATTCAATCTGGTACTGCCACGAAAGGGCGTTAGTACTGTGAACCCCTAAAAATTTATAACACGCGACAGAAGAGAGAACAGAGTTGTCAATGTGTACGAAGATGCAAAAACCGGACTGGGACGATGAAAAAGCGCCCCATTTTGCTTTAGTTTCATCAACCACTGGATACGTCATGAAAAAATGGTGTCAAGATTAGACTGAAGCAAGAGGGAATCCACAGCATTAGTAATTTCCCGACAAATAATGCAGTAGCCACCATACAGCTGGTTGCAAGATGCTACATTGTCTGGCGCATCGTTAATATAATAAGAAAAAGCATGACCCAAGTACCAATTCTAAGATTAAGCTTAGCTCTTCAATATAATGCTTAATAAAGCTTAAAAGAAAGCTGAGCCCATAAATAAAGCTAACGTATTAAATAAATAAGTACCTAACGTAGGGCTTGGAAAAGCAGTAAATGGTGATACGAAATCTCGTGCACTTTCCTAGAATGCGCCCGGAAAAATGGAAGCATTCCATTCATTATCCTGCAAATTCATTATATGGGGAACAAATGGCATGCTTTGCAACTACGCTATTGAAAATATTGCATTTAAGACTAACGTTCCAGCGTTTGTTAAGATTATTATGCGGTATCGTCAAAAATATTCTCAATTGGTCAAGATGACAGTCAATAATACAAAGTTGGTTGCTTCCCTGTGAGGCGCAAGTGGATTTTAAGGGGTAGCGTATCCATACTGTATATAGGAAGATTAGAAGGCTTCAAAGCCTCATTTTTCAACCATGAAACATCTCTAAAGTTAAGCTGGCCCTTGTTCCATTTCAAGTAATTTTTTCACAGTGTAATATATGACATTCAGTTCTTTCCGGAGTTATGCACAGGCTTTACAGAGCATGTGAACAACTTCAACGCAGTCTCTTGACTTAGACACAGGTGCACATAACCTCTCCATACACTTTCTTATGGTCCAATGCTCGATCGTGCTTTGAGGGTGTCTTGAATTATTCATTAAGTTCATAAAGCTTGCTTCATGGAGCAATTAGTATTTGCTGCTTTATTCTCTATGCCAAGACACAATCTTCGCTTACTAATTTTCTGAAATGTGGTTAGGATGAATTATGCCTCTCTAGGAATGTTAAACGTTCTCACGAAATTTTGCCTCGGATGCTAAAATCATTTTTCACCCACTGTGCATACAGACACAGTACTCATCATAAGTGCTGTCGCTTTCTTTGCACCATGGAGGTTCACGCGAACCTCCTCAGTCTTGACACCTTCATTGCATTCAATATTTCCATCTGATAAGCTTCAACTAATAGTTTCATGAAACGGCGTGCATTAGTATCTGCCCTGAGACTTGAGAGCAGACGCTCATGTTTATGGAGGAAAGGAACACGATCGCTACGGACACACATACGATAAAACAGACACGTACAGGAAACCACGATACAGCGCGCCTCAACAGGTGTCAGTTGCCGCCGCTGAGCCCTGATGGTTGTAGAACACACTTCTTTAAGGTCGATAAATCAGTTCGCTGCCCTGTAAAAAGCTCTTGCATTACAATAATTCCTCAGATTTACATGCTGAAGCCCGATATCTTATGAGGCACGCCGTTGTGCAGGGCTCCAAGAATTTGTATCACCTGGGATTGTTTTATCACCTACCCAAAGAACGCGTAGTAGTCGGGCTCTGCAGTATCTTAGCCTCTATGTAAATGTGACCACAGTGGCCGGATTCAAAGCTGTGTATTTCTAATCAGCAGCCGAGCAGAGTGTTCATGCATCGTATAACTGCGGCGACGCGCATGCCATCATCCCCGAAACATGTTCACGATGGACAGCCAATGGCTAATTCCTATCTGGAGATTGGTAAATGGTAAATTATCGCGACAACACTTTGGAAAAAATGCCAACATTTGCATAGGTACGTGTACCTGCCACAAGCAATACTTTTCTTGCACTTAGACTGCATGGAAACAGCTCCCGGAGTATTAGAGAGCTACAAATCACGTTAATGAGCCTCTCAGAGTCACGAAGGCGGTCAAAACAAAAAGGTGTCGACAAAAATTTTGGGCATAGCAGGCCCACGTATATACGACACCTCCCCTAAAGTGACCAAGGAATTCAGTAAATGTTTAACGTTTGACATTTTGTACATGCATACCTGTTAACGATAGAGCACATCCGAGGTATATCATGTCCATTTAACTTTCCCTGCTCTTCCACGCCTTAAAATATATTGCGCACATTCTCTTTACTTGTAGCATAAAAAGGATCATGCTCATACTACAGTTACGTGCGCTGTTAAAAAGGTTACCAGGAAAATTCCAAGTACTGAACACTGCAGCAGGTTGGGTTGTTCGACGAACGCGGCGGCGTGCGTCAGTGGTGGTGCGCCAAAGCTCCCTTTGATGAGCTCGCGCGTTCGGCGATATCCATCACAAGTGCATGCACCTTTATTAAAAACTGCACAGTTGCTGTCCCTAACACGACTTCCAATGCAATTTGAGGATTTCACATGCAAGGAGTGATGACAAGAAATGATTGAGATGTGTGAGCAAAAGAAGGCGGCTTCTTAGCACGAACTCCACTTTGCAACTGGCCTTTGCTACGCTGTTCTGCGGAATGCACCTGGCACGTATATGGACTAAGTGTGTTCGCTTTCACAGAGGCCTGCATCTTTCCTGCAGCTGTCACCACAAAAGTAGCTGCCTGGAACGCCTACGAAGTGGAAATCGCAGCTGCAAACTTCAGCCATGCCTGTTCCGCCCTTGCTGCGAGGCACTGTAGTGTTCTCAGCCATCCGAGACTACTGACCATGGCGGCCGCTAGGTGTCCACCAGTGGCGCCTCTAGAGGCGGTGCACCAGGCGTGTAACACAAAGCGAACTCAATCTGAAACTGACTTTAAAAGACCATACCTCAATCCGCAGTGTTTCCTCGAGTGACATCAGTTCACGGATCATTGTGTGAGCAAGATCAGCCATGTTGTCCCGACTTGTGCCCTCCAGTCGCACCACACTGCAGGGAGAGCGCAGGAAACTTATAACTCAAATGCACTCGCAGGACGAGTGCATACAATTATGCGACATCTGCATCAGTAGAAAAGTTTTCGACATGAGCAGGTATAGTAGCTCCACGTACGTATGGGTGCGAGACATTTCATTGTAAAGAATGTGCAATGCATGTTGCACATAAATGCTTTTCAGCGTCAAATTGTTGCTGGCATGATTACGCAGACTGAACCACATCAATGCTTGCAAAACAACATACAAAACCAAACATGAAATATACTCCTTTACACAGTGTATGTTGTGGCTTTTTCTAAGGTATTTTACTGAACAGAAACGACTCGATAATACTTAGATTAGCCGGCTTACTCAAACCACACTGAGTAGCAAAAGAGAGATTATGACCTTTTATTGAGTCCCATTCACCACGCGCGCCTACCCGTCTACAAAAGGCAGAAAGTAGGCGCCCCAATTTTCAGAGAAGGCTTACGAATTGGAAACGTTACATTCAAGCGTGCTAATGCTACGATGAATATTGTATTTCACATTGACTTTGCATATAAATTGCCGTTTCTCAATTCATATATTTGAGTCTGTGTGCAGTAGTTCGACTTCTGCATATTTGCACAGCTTTCTCGTGGGATTTGTTCGAAAGTTCGCGCTTGAGATTTGCGCTTAGTACTCGAAAAGCACTCGTGATCATAGCATGAGCGACTGATCATCGGCATTCCTGCTCACTGTGACTGTGCATTGAATAATTCGCAGCTGCTCGATCGCAAGTAATGGAAGAATTCGACACCTTGCTATTCTGCATTTATCTATAGAAATATGTGGACGGTCGTATTGTATTTGGTTAATTAACTTTGGAATACAGTTTTGGTTTATTTATTTATTTAAGATACTCTCAATGCCATTGGCATTGCAGACAGGAGGGGTTGTATGTGTACCTTATACAATCTCACCAAAGCAGTTTGGAAAGACGAATGGCCCGGGTTGTTGGCAACTGAGGCGCGGAGGTGGTTCCATTCACATGAGGTTTTTGACAGAAATGAATTGAAGAAGAGCTTAGCTGACAACTTGGCACTCTGACATTGTGGCTGTGATCGAATCATATTGACCTGTACGTAGATAGTGGGAAGAGGTCGTTTTTTATTTCTAGATTGGCAAAATAAATTTTCTGAAAGAGAGATAAACGGGCAAGCTTACTTCTTGATGAAAGGTCGGGCAGATCAAGACTGCTTTTCATGGAGGATATATTGGCACTACGGGAAGAATTGGATACGATCAAACACGCGGACTGGTTCTGAGTGGCTTTAAGTATCTATGAGGGATGAGATGCAGATGGGTCCGAAATTGACAAAGCATATTCAAGTTTTGATGTTTCAGATACGTTTTAGATAAGATGGGGTACAGACAGTGATTAGCAGATTTGGTCACGTATTCAATCTGGTACTGCCACGAAAGGGCGTTAGTACTGTGAACCCCTAAAAATTTATAACACGCGACAGAAGAGAGAACAGAGTTGTCAATTGTGTACGAAGATGCAAAAACCGGACTGGGACGATGAAAAAGCGCCCCCATTTTGCATTTAGTTTCATCAACCACTGGATACGTCATGAAAAAATGGTGTCAAGATTAGACTGAAGCAAGAGGGAATCCACAGCATTAGTAATTTCCCGACAAATAATGCAGTAGCCACCATACAGCTGGTTGCAAGATGCTACATTGTCTGGCGCATCGTTAATATAAATAAGAAAAAGCATGAACCCAAGTACCAATTCTAAGATTAAGCTTAGCTCTTCAATATAATGCTTAATAAAGCTTAAAAGAAAGCTGAGCCCATAAATAAAGCTAACGTATTAAATAAATAAGTACCTAACGTAGGGCTTGGAAAAGCAGTAAATGGTGATACGAAATCTCGTGCACTTTCCTAGAATGCGCCCGGAAAAATTGGAAGCATTCCATTCATTATCCTGCAAATTCATTATATGGGGAACAAATGGCATGCTTTGCAACTACGCTATTGAAAATATTGCATTTAAGACTAACGTTCCAGCGTTTGTTAAGATTATTTATGCGGTATCGTCAAAAAATATTCTCAATTGGTCAAGATGACAGTCAATAATACAAAGTTGGTTGCTTCCCTGTGAGGCGCAAGTGGATTTTTAAGGGGTAGCGTATCCATACTGTATATAGGAAGATTAGAAGGCTTCAAAGCCTCATTTTTCAACCATGAAACATCTCTAAAGTTAAGCTGGCCCTTGTTCCATTTCAAGTAATTTTTTCACAGTGTAATACTGTATGACCATTCAAGTTCTTTCCGGAGTTATGCACAAGGCTTTACAGAGCATGTGAACAACTTCAACGCAGTCTCTTGACTTAGACACAGGTGCACATAACCTCTCCCATACACTTTCTTATGGTCCAATGCTCGATCGTGCTTTGAGGGTGTCTTGAATTTATTCATTAAGTTCATAAAGCTTGCTTCATGGAGCAATTAGTATTTGCTGCTTTTATTCTCTATGCCAAGACACAATCTTCGCTTACTAATTTTCTGAAATGTGGTTAGGATGATCTTATGCCTCTCTTAGGAATGTTCATAAACGTTCTCACGAAATTTTGCCTCTGGATGCTAAAATCATTTTTCACCCACTGTGCATACAGACACAGTACTCATCATAAGTGCTGTCGCTTTCTTTGCACCATGGAGGTTCACGCGAACCTCCTCAGTCTTGACACCTTCATTGCATTCAATATTTCCATCTGATAAGCTTCAACTAATAGTTTCATGAAACGGCGTGCATTAGTATCTGCCCTGAGACTTGAGAGCAGACGCTCATGTTTATGGAGGAAAGGAACACGATCGCTACGGACACACATACGATAAAACAGACACGTACAGGAAACCACGATACAGCGCGCCTCAACAGGTGTCAGTTGCCGCCGCTGAGCCCTGATGGTTGTAGAACACACTTCCTTTAAGGTCGATAAATCAGTTCGCTGCCCTGTAAAAAGCTCTTGCATTACAATAATTCCTCAGATTTACATGCTGAAGCCCGATATCTTATGAGGCACGCCGTTGTGCAGGGCTCCAAGAATTTGTATCACCTGGGATTGTTTTATCACCTACCCAAAGAACGCGTAGTAGTCGGGCTCTGCAGTATCTTAGCCTCTATGTAAATGTGACCACAGTGGCCGGATTCAAAGCTGTGTATTTCTAATCAGCAGCCGAGCAGAGTGTTCATGCATCGTATAACTGCGGCGACGCGCATGCCATCATCCCCGAAACATGTTCACGATGGACAGCCAATGGCTAATTCCTATCTGGAGATTGGTAAATGGTAAATTATCGCGACAACACTTTGGAAAAAATGCCAACATTTGCATAGGTACGTGTACCTGCCACAAGCAATACTTTTCTTGCACTTAGACTGCATGGAAACAGCTCCCGGAGTATTAGAGAGCTACAAATCACGTTAATGAGCCTCTCAGAGTCACGAAGGCGGTCAAAACAAAAAGGTGTCGACAAAATGCAAGGGCCGTTGGACACCAGAACGAACGGGCACCTCTAGTGCAGCATATAGCTGTACCATTGAACCATTCAAGACATGCAAAAGCCCTTCCGCCTCGCTAGGCAGAATTTAGACTGTCCAATAAGGGGCTATACACAAACCACTTTGGCTATAGGCACTTTGCAGAATAGCGACAGTAAACAGCACATGCTCAAACATGGCTGACCAGTGAAAGCGTATGCTTTCCGCTACGACTTCTTCATCAAGTGGGCGTCGTGCGCACTGTATAGTCACCAAGTTTATAATGAAAGGCTTTGAAAGAGTGTACGTTTAACGAGGCGAAGCCGCTGCAACCGGGACCGTCAAGGGTCGCAGGTTCGACGCCCAATCCCCCCCCCTCTCTTTTTTTTTAATACTCCTCGAGATTACGTCGGTAGGGGGGCCTGGCGACGGTTGGGGTATGTGAAAGGCTTTCAGTCATTCAACTGCCGTTTACGACTCACTCCTACACCAGAACAGGAATTGGCCTCCCTAGTGAAGTACTTGGCCACCACCTCCCACACGATGTCTACAATTAAACCCACGCCCTCAGTGTCCAGCAGCTGCAGAACATCTGTCCACGGCGGCGGTCAGCTCTGTGAAGCAGCAGAGGGCGGTAACAATCACTGGACCCGGACAGGCCGCCACTGGAAACTAAACATTGGAACGTTCAATGCAAGATCCCTCTCCAGCGAAGCTAGCCTAGCAGAACTACTCGAGGAACTAGAGGGAGTTAGTTGGGACATCATTGGCCTTAGTGAAGTTAGGAGAACAGGTGAAGCTTACATAGTCTTAAACAATGGGCATGTCCTCTGCTATAGAGGATTACCCGAAAAGAGGGAATATGGCGTGTGGTTCCTAATTCACAAAGATATAGCGGGCAACGTAGATGAATTCTACAGCATTAACGAAAGGGTTGCATGCGTCGTAATAAAACTGAATAAGCGGTATAAACTTAAGATAATCCAGGGATATGCGCCAACAACGAGCTACGACGACGAACAAGTAGAGCAGTTCTACGAGGATATCGAATTAGCAATAAAGAAAGTACAGACACAATACACAGTAGTCATGGGGGATTTCAACGCAAAAGTAGGGACAAAACAAAGTGGAGAGCAGGCGATTGGCAACTACGGCGTCGGCCATAGGAATAACCGTGGGGAAATGCTAGTACAATTTGCCGAAAGAAACCGACTCCGAATAATGAACACCTTTTTCAAGAAACACAAGAATAGGAAGTGGACGTGGAAAAGCCCTAACGGGGAAACAAAGAATGAAATCGACTTTATAATGTGCGAACAACCAGGTATAATTCAAGACACAGAAGTAGTGGGGAAGGTAAAATGCAGCGATCACAGATTAGTATGAGCAAAGATTGTACTTAACCTAAAGAAAACAAGAACTAAATTACTTACTAGAAAAATATGTAATTTAGAGGTAATCAGATCCAAGAACGAAGAATTTAAAGTAGCCCTAAGCAACAAGTTCGAGGCCTTAGACGAAAACGGTGACGATGTAGAGGAAATGAAGAAAACCATAACGAAAACAATCCTTGAAACAGCGCTAGAATTCGGGGGTACAACAACTAAGCAAACAACAAGTAAGTTGTCCCAATCTACCAAGGACTTAATAAAAAAACGCCAACAAATGAAAGTAACTTCGCCAAAAGATAAGATTGAATTGGCAGAACTATCAAAATTGATCAATAAAGCCAGGCAAAGAGATGTAAGAAACTTTAACACGAGAGAAATAGAGAAAGCTGTAGAGAAAGGCACCAGCATTAAAACGGTCAAAAAGAAACTGCACTTAGGGAAAAACAAAATGCATGCGCTAAAGGATAAACAAGGTAACGTTATCAACAGTTTCAACGAAATAGTAAAAGTAGCAGAAGATTTCTACTCTGCACTGTACAGTTCTCAGACAGACCATACAACCTTAATAGAAATAGAATCTGAGGAGGACAATGAAATTCCATGTATAACCGCTGACGAAGTCAAAAAAGCTGTCAAAGGCATGTCCCGCGGTAAAGCAGCTGGTGAAGATGGTATAACAGCCGACTTGATTAAAGACGGAGGAGATATTATACTTGAAAAACTTGCATCGCTCTTCACGAAATGTGTGAAGATGTGTAATATACCACGCAGTTGGAAAAATACGAATATAATCCTTATCCACAAGAAAGGTGACATAAAGGAGTTAAAGAATTACAGACCAATTAGCCTACTCCCAGTAATATACAAGCTATTTACAAAAGTAATTTCTACAAGGATAAGAGAAACACTCGACTTTAATCAACCGAGAGAACAAGCTGGTTTTAGGAAAGGTTACTCGACAATGGACCACAGCCACGCTATCAACCTAGTAATTGAGAAGTACGCGGAATATAACCAACCTCTTTATATGGCGTTTATCGACTACGAGATAGCATTTGAATCGATAGAAATACAAGCAGTTCTAGAAGCTCTACGTAGACAAGGGGTACCTGACACATACGTGAAAACCATCAACAACATATACAAAGATTGCACAGCCACACTACTCCTACATGAGAAAAGCAGAGAAATCCCGATCGGGAGAGGTGTGAGACAGGGAGATACGATATCCCCGATGCTATTCACTGCATGTTTAGAGGAAATCTTTAAACGTCTAGACTAGGAAGACAAGGTAATTCGAATAGACGGAGAATATCTCAGCAATTTAAGATTCGCAGACGATATTGTGCTATTTAGCAATGATGGAGACGAACTACAAAACATGATTGATGACCTAAACAGGGAAAATATTAAAATTGGATTAAGAATGAATAGGCAAAAGACCAAAGTTATGCTCAATAGCCTAGCTAAGGAACAGAAATTTAAAATCAACAATGAACCCTTACAATGTGTAAACGAATACGTATACCTGGGACAGTTAATAACAGGAACTCGTAACCATGAAAAAGAAATTCTTCGTAGAATAAGGTTGGGCTGGAGCGCATTCGGAAGGCATTATGAAATCATGACTGGAAACTTACCGCTCTCACTAAAACGAAAAGTATTCAACCACTGCATTCTCCCAGTACTAACGTACGGCGCAGAAACGTGGAGGATAACGAAAAAACTAGAGATAAAACTAAGGAGCACGCAACGTGCAATGGAAAGAAAAATGTTGGGGGTAACGCTAAGAGATAAAAAACGAGCGGAATGGATCAGAGAACAGACAGGAATAGCCGATATTTTTATATCAATTAAAAGAAAGAAGTGGACCTGGGCAGGACATGTCATGAGGAGGAAAGATAACAGATGGACAGTAAGAGCAACGGAATGGATACCAAGAGAGGGAAGACGTAACAGAGGCAGGCAAAAGATTAGATGGAGCGATGAAATTAAAAAGTTTGCAGGCATAAAGTGGAACCAACTCGCTCAGGATAGGGTGGATTGGAAATCGTTGGGAGAGGCCTTCGTCCTGCAGTGGACCTAAACAGGCTGATGATGATGATGATGATGATGATGATGATGATTATAATTGGCCATTGTACTTGCCTTAGCTTTGGATCATGAAGCTGCGACAATAAAGTATCCGTGACAATTCCACGCCGCTTCTGAGAGCAGGACTCAAACTGCCGAGGCTCTAGGCTTAGCTGCCTAAACCTCGGAAGACATAGATTACGCTGGTTTCCTTATTCTGTTGACCATCCACAGCTGGCGCCACATGACGGCGACAACCAGCGCTATATCCCATCCAGTGTACTCTACGCCTTTACGTATACCAGGGTACCGGACCACGCCAGTCAATTTTGATTACTACCCTGACTGTTAACTTGCCTTTATCTTTAGTAATCTTATCTCCTATGCCATCTGCATCCTGCGCAACTCTTAACTTGAACCATTACGGCATCTTTCATAAGGGTCATCCCACGCCAAACGACGCATATATTATGAGGCCATCTGAAATGTATTCGACATTTTTATTTACTACATCGAATGTAGTCGACTGCTGGAATATTTCAGGCTGAAAAAAAAGTTTGACCACGTGGGTGCGTTTCGAATTTTGCAGAATGTTGTCTGAGCGCACATCAATGTACGATTTATTTTGATCAGACCATTCATCAGGCCAATACCAAATTTGGAAATAATATGAAGGAAAGTTGACAGTTGAACGTGTTTTGGCCTGACTAAAATTACTGTTGTTTCTTGTAATACATGCGCCCTCAGATACTGTACCAAAGGGCACTCTATTCAGTGTCGTGTCGACAAGCATTAGTAATTTTTCTATTGGTGTGCACTTTACGAAAGCCATATTTTATGCTAATAGGATTGAGACCGTTTGAGCCGCTACAAGGTATGCAAAAATGTCACAAAATCGAGAAAATGGGCATAATGTTTCGACAAGTGTTTTTCCATAGTTAGAAAAACCATGAAAACTGCACACTGGATTTCTGCCCACCTTATATGTTGACTGACATCATAATAAAGAGAAAAATTCACCAGGTTAGTCTAAAACACACACAAATTGTTCGACAGCTACATCCAAGCATCAGCGCGCTCGCTGCAAACTTAATCGAGCACACCAGGAGAGGACGAAGGAGATTGCCAGCAAGTACCCAGAGTGGCCCTTATCGCCCCGTTAAAACGGTGGATACATATAGTCCAACCTATATAGCCCTACTATAATGGCCACTTCGTTAGCTTGAAGTGGAAACAGTGAAAACTGACGCGATTCAGGTTCCTTACTTCCCATGTGTTTACTCTTTTACGAAAGGGGAATATGCTCGGAGAGGAACGAAAAGCTATAGCACAATAAATATCAGGACGAGGTTTCAACCCATGCATTGGCACATAGAGGATCGGAAGTAAACCACACAATTATAGATCGGATGAAGCACACGCAGTTGAGCCAACGCACCATTGAAATCTCTTTATCCAATCCAACTATGCTATCATAAACATTGCCACAAAGGAGATGACACAAAAGAGAAAACATCCGTGAAAATTATTTCCCACACATAGAAGAAGTCTACACAGCAATACGCAAAAATATTCAACTCGAATGCGTTCATAAAAAACAGATTAGTACGATTATTTCATTAGCACAAATGATGCGTATTCGACTCAAACTTCAATAACGTCAACGTATATTAATATTGACACTTTGTTGTGTCAAAAGGTAAGCCAAGGAATGTACAATAAGTCAAAATTTGCGCAGTCAACTCAGCGCCCCTACATAAACTGCTTCTCTGTGCCAGTTCATTTTAACTCCTGCCCACTATGTGCAGCGCTTTATTTACTCGTAAAGTGTCACAACAGAACCATCCATGCGATATAATCTTTGCAGCCTTAATGTTTTCAGTAAAGGTGGAAAACAAATCTGAATGCGTTGTGGCACTTACGAAAAGATGTAATCCAGCAGCAGCACTTCAATCTTATAAACCTTCATGATGAATGGAAAGTCATCCCGGTATGCACTTCGATAAACAAACGGGAGCTCGTGCTTGTGGTCCACCTGAAGCTTCCTGCAGAGACTCCCGCTGCGACAAAAAAGAAATCTGGAGTTTAAACTCAATGGTACAAACTCACACATATCGACGTATTGTTCCAAGTACTACCAAGAATTTCTCGGGTTTTACATCTCAAATCCATGCTATGATTATGTACGTCCCTGCAGTGAAGGGCTTCCTAAACATCGACTACATAATTTTAACTATGCCCATCTATATATACCTTTCTCTCTGTGCTTTTATAGCAGACATATAGAAAGGCAGTCTATAGACAGGAAGAGTTAAAATATCTAAACACAGTACATAAAATTTTACTTTTATACTTTAGCAGATATCATGTTATACATCACTTATAGAGCGAGTCTGAAGAACCAGTCTATACAAAGGTGGCGCTAGGAGTTCTAAAGGCGTTCGTTAATAGCCACTTCTCAGAGTTCAATACATTTGTTCTCAATATGCTTTTAACAGTGCGTGGAATGTCATGTTTCTATGGACAGGTTGCTTTAGACTTCGCAGAAATCTTCAATGGAAAACATTCTATGGACTGCGAGTTACTGTGGGGTTCCTACAGACCCTATGGAAACTCATTAGGGGTTCTAAAGGAACCTTTTCTTAAGGGATCTCGGATTTGACCTCCATCGAAATGCTAGATTCCATGGAATTTTGGATTCGGTACCGCGATGTTTATATCAGAAATCGAGAATTGGAAGCTGAGCGCATTACCCTAGAATACCCGGGCAAGTTTTTATTGCTTGGAAATAGTTGCTAGAACATAAAGGAAAAACGCGTGTGGGGAGAGTCAGAAAACCCTTGTGGTCACCTCGTATCCCAGCTGAAGGCACTGCCGCCTTATATGGAAACTAGATCCGAGGAAAGAAAAAGGTCGAGGCTGACAAGCAATGGATGAAGTTCGCCATTAATTAAATAGTCTTGGTTTGAGCTACCTCGTGTTGGTCCATATATGAAAAGGCCTTTCCCTGCAAATTGAACTGCCCGTTAATTTGTGTTCATCCTTGTTCAAGCATGGCGCCACGAGGCTTTTCACTACACCGCCGATTCCTGACACAAACTTAATGCTGATATGGCCACTAACAGCGATGCATGCTGCGGCGGGTTTTCTTTCTTGCGCTTCGAACTGCTGCTTCAACTGTTGCTTTTTCTATGGGTAGCTGTTGGACGACGTCTAACTACCAGGCACGAAACGGAGATGCACTGCAACTACAAGATTCTGTAACCACGTGACAGCTACATTTTCCCGCTTCTCTTCAGTTTCAGTGTGAGGCATATTCATGGAAAATATACGGTCGCAGTTCAGATTACAGACGAAAGGCATCAAGTAGCTTGTGGCGTCCAGAGCACTGATCTGGCTACTCACAGAGCACTGCTTCAGACATATATCTGACAACTTCGCTAGTGAATTTCACATCTGTGTATTGTTGCAGACACCGTAGAAGCTTGTCTATACGGAGCGAACTGTGCCTCCATCTGCATCAGTCATTCCCCAGTAGGTCAAGGAAATCCTTCGTAAATGGGAACCTGCAAATTTGTTAACAGCGTTCAGCAATTACAGTACATGTGCTCTCAGACTACCACTGTATCAATTTCACTTCGTTAGTATCAGACGAAATGGCTTGACCAGTCGCAGCACTGCACATAGGTTGACCTTGCGGTACTCATTTTATGCAGAGACTGCTCTTGAACAATGTTTGAGCGGATACACGAGCAAACATAAATTGATAGCAAAATAGGCAAACTTCTTTTGCCAACACTAGCACTCGCATGCGAGCCGTAAGAATGATGGCAGAGGCAACCAGTAATCTTGACATGCACTGCCGGTCATGTGGTTGTTCAGCGATCTGGACAAGGTGTAACATGGTATGGATATATTTAATTTCAGATCAGGAGAGTTCAGCAGTGGGAGCGCCCATAGAGAATACATGCAGATGCTGTAGCGTCCCCAGATTTCTTAAGATTTACACGGGGTTTGCGGCATTTTTTTTTTAAATATGGAGGACACGACGAGGACAGGTTTTGTACTTAGGCGCTCATTCCTTCCCAAATCAAAGGCAAATATCGAGAAAAATCGTATTACTTAACGTGCTTTCCGGCTATTCAAGCGATGTGCAAGTTTTGTTTCGCGTTTTGGTCACAATGGTTCGTCTGCTTCTTTTTATATGTCGTATAGTGTGACAGCTAAGCATGAAAGTTTTTTTAATGATTACCAGTAAGACAGTAAGATGGAGTGCCCTTACGGAGCGCGCACTGTTCAATCTATGCAGTCGGTAGGCCTACCTATTGCTCGCTTTGCTGGCCTGGCAGCAGCCACATTGCATTCAACGGGGGACGAACTCTTCGGGAGGAATGATTAGCGCTTTTAAGGAAGAACACAGGGAACATCACCATTTCTCCCTTGATGGAGTAAGTGAGATCCCTTTTTTATTTTTAACAGTGTAACATTCATCCGTTACAAAAGAAGAGAGTTAAAGGATCTAGCGTGCGTACGATACCTATAGACGGTTTCGCTGTTTGTAAACAAACAGGAATGCGCCGAACGGTGCGCCCAAGAAGACTTCCGGTGCGGTACTTCCGGTAATACTTTTTCAATGGGCTCGACGGTGTTTGCCTGGTGCATTTGATTTTGTTGCTCTATTCATTCTGGCGCATTCGTTCAGATGTGTTTAGAGCGATGTCTAGCGACTACATGAAGGGGCTCGACGACGTCGCACGGGAGAGGTACAAACAGAAACTGCAGTGGCGAGGAGAAGAGTTGCCTGATCCGCTGGATAGGGAAGTTGTAGCCCGAAAGGCAGCTGTATGAATTGACAAACGATCTGTGTGACTGCATGTCAGCCGATGTTGCTGAGAAAAGTTATGTTAACTGCAGGATTCTTGCGAAAAGTAAGCAAGATTGCTCAGTTTTATCTTATAAGCCTGTTAAACAGCAGTAAAATGATAATAAAAGGCGACAAGAGAGCAGGTCGAGTTTTCTTAAAGTCACAGGTTAAACCGATGGCTAACTTTACTGTGGCATCACCATTTAAAAAGGTCGTAATAATGAACATCTCTTTTTTACATATGGGGTGGAGTTGTATACGGAACGCCACGTCGCATAAACGCGTAACGTATACGTTTTATCACACGTGTTCTAAGCTGCCTGAAACGGGCTAGTTGACACACGCAAAGGTTTGTTCTAGGTACACATCACGATCGAACATTACATTAGTGCGCTCGTGTCACACCGGGTACTTTTTAATTCGAGAGATCGCCGCCGATTGGAATCGATCGCGATCTAAAGTGTTCGGTGCGACTGAAATAATATGAAACGTACTCATTAAGTAATAAACTCAGGTGCGGCTGAGTCACGCGAAATACTATGGTTTGCTTACGAGTACACTATTTACGAATCAAACTTTAAAGTTAACCTTCCCACATCTATAGTCCAAGCTCACAGCGAAAGATAAATTAGCGAAGATGCGACGATGTCCATTGGCGGCAACACGACAGGCGACACCAACGCCAAACCACTCGCATAAAAAAAAAAAGCAAATGTACGGCATCACTGTAATTGGCAATAAAACGTGGGCGCCGCGACGTATACTGCGCGGCGATTTATTCTGAGAGCGGCTGCTTTGGCCCTCAATGCTGCTTCGAACAGTACACATCACTATATAATAAGGCTCCAACTACAAGAAACACCTTTACGATGGACGGTTTGCTATCCACTTCAGGCGTCAGCACGATTGTCTGTCGTGGGTGGAATGCGACGGCGTCCGATGTGTACCCTGTAATTGGGGACCTTACACTAACGCCTGAGCATCGCCCCTGTGCCGTTAGAGTATGCGCTGAGCTTTATTTGCCTTTGATGAAGTGGCCAGAACATATCTGGGCGCTCTTTGCGGGATTCCAGTTCTCTCGCTTGTCGCTGCGCTCTTTCCGCTTCATCCGCCGGGAAACATAACGTTTTGACTTGCGATAGCGAATTAGTTGCGGACCGCAGACTGCATCCTGGCACCACACAACAGCGCCCGAGTCGCGAGCGCTTCATCGTAATAATTCTATCAGCTGAAAACATCGAAACACAAGCAGCCGCGGCCACCGACGCACGCTGAAACCACGCAAAGCGAGGTAAACAGGAAGTTTTCTAGGGCACGTTTCCGGTGAACGCACAATGTTGCCAGAGAACGGCAAGCGCTGGCGAAACCGTCTATAGAGTTCCGACCTTCTCCGACAAAGTACGGTTACAGTGGGTAAAATAGGGACATGTGCCGACCGCGCCACGGGCTCTGACGCACTCCGCGATGGGCGGGAAATGGGAAGTAGAGATGGCGCTGAAACCCGCTTTCACGTAAAGCCTCTCACTCTTGCTAAAGTACCGCTACACTTTGTACTCCCCGCCGCGTGCGCGATATCCTCTCTCCCTCGTTGCCTCTTTCGCGCCTTCACGTTCCCCGTCGCTTTTTCTGCACAACGAATGGTCTCCATTGCGACTGCCCAAAGAGACGCGCGGATTATTCATTTTAATTTTGGTCGCATTTTCTTTTTCGTTGGTGCCATTATTTCGTTAATTACACTGTATTAAGGTAATTAACAAGGTGAAAAGCCTTTTAAATGTAAAACTAGCGCAGAGTACTGTTTCCCTGCATGCGAATTTATCCAATATAAATATTTCAACTACAATGGCAAACTCAGTGGATTGCTTTTTCGGAAGCCCTCATGGGCAGAATGTACAGACAGGACGCATGAAGCACCTCCAGATTAGGCTGTGCACGGCAGTAAAAAGACTCGTGCCGTCTGTTTCGTTTCGTCTGTTTTCGCGTGTGTATGCGCTGCCTGATTGCGTAGACATACGAACTCGCCAAACTTGCTGCTACAAATATTCGGCAGTGCTTTTTTGGGGGGTGATGCATATTTAGCACAGCCCAGCGACGGTTATGGCGGCGCCCAGGGAGCCTTTTCTGAAAAATACCGTTTTCACAGGGGCAGGGAGGTGCGCCCTAGCAACGAGCGCTCCCGCTCCTTCCTCTCCTGGCGGTTAGGTGCGCGCATGTTCATGCTTGGATATGTGGAGATGGCGAACAATTTCTGCATGCTGTGGGCTAGTGGTCTTTTTTCTTTCATAGTGATAACAGACAACATATAAGGTCAACAGAAAGCCAGCGCGCACTTTTTATAGTTGTGCTAAAAACTACGAGACAAGAAAACTCTTGTCGGAGGAATTATGCGAGGTGCATGAGCAGACGTGAGAGTTCGCGTCTGCGTGTTCTTTAAGTGGTATCGTTTTCCTCTTGACAAGCAAGCAGCATTCATGGATTACATGCTTAAACGTGAAAAGCTCTGTACACCGAGAAGTTCTCGGAATATCGGAGCCTTATTATTTCTGGCGAACACACCGATGCTCATACCTGGTCAATGACCGCAAGAACCCTGCCCGACAGGTCTCACAATGGCCAATCAGTTCGGCAAAGCCAGGAAAACGGCAGACACGTACTTTTTTAATGATCGAATAGTGTTCCTTCAGCAACTTCAACTTAGCTTTGCCCATTACAGGGTGAACTTTGCAGCAACAGTACATTCAGTAGACGAGAACAACAAAACATACAGTTCACTCCCGAGGCTGATCATGGGTTGTAGCACGGGTGCACTGCTTGATATAGGGTGCCGCGATGTGCCGCACAGGAGGCACAAATCACAGCTTTCTTCACTGTTAGGTGTGGTAAAAACAAAAAAAAAAGGGGGGGGGGGTCATGCTCCGCCTAGCGGTTCGCCAGAGCTGACGGCTGATGGTCGCATTCCTTTTCATCCTCGTCCCCACCTCTCCCGTTCCTTTCTCGTGGCACAAATACTAGCACATACTAGTCCTGTTACTGAGTGAAAAAGCGAAAAAAACCAACAAACACAAAAACGGACAAAGGAAAAAAGACAGAAACTGCCAGAGGGATGTAACCAAAACAACGACAGCACGACCACACATGACGGCATTCACCCCCCTCCCCCCCTTCGCAAAAATACCACTAAGGAAGAAAAAGTTCATCAGATCCCCAAAGAGCGCTCCAG
Source organism: Hyalomma asiaticum (assembly GCA_013339685.2). Classification (NCBI taxonomy): domain Eukaryota; kingdom Metazoa; phylum Arthropoda; class Arachnida; order Ixodida; family Ixodidae; genus Hyalomma; species Hyalomma asiaticum. The sequence goes on along the minus strand of CM023481.1, from coordinate 71,103,103 downwards.
CCCTTTCGGGATACAAAGCATGAAAACGTGCGTGCGCTTTGCAAACAGAGACAGCTCGCTGTAAATTTAGGCACCATGGTACTTTCGCACGTCTTGTTTAAAATCAATGGCTATCACAGGTTCAAAACTTCTTAGGACATTGCATAGACCCATTTCCTATATATTGCCACAATTTAGGCGATATTCAGTGCACAAGAACTAAAAAAACGACGAAATCTGCATTCGACCCCCATACCGACCATGCAAAAGGGGAAGTGTCGTGTACGCGCACACCTAGCGACGCAGGGCCGCTCCAACTGCTCTGCTTCGCCTGCGGGTTCTCTGAACGTTCAAGAAGCCCGACGCGACAAAGGATCTCCTGTGGTGTCTGCGCTGCCGAATTCCTTTCGTACTCTCGTCCCCACTTCCTCTCGTTCTCTTTTGTAAAAAGCACAATAAACGAGTTTCCTACCAGCCACCATGCTGTACGGTCTCTCTGCCACGGAGCTCCGTCGCCCCCAACATCACAAAGCATTTGCACAAGCTAGTGCGTTGCTAGATCGGAGACGGTTCCGCCCCTAGGCAACATGGCGGCGCCCACGAGAAAACGGTCTATAGACCTATTCCACCGGCCTACGTCTGAAGTTGCGGTGGCGCTGTCGTCGGGAGCTTTGGTTTCGCATGGTAGGCATCCGCCGACGTGCCTACCGTAGCCGCCGCTGTGTGTTCGCTGGTGCGGGTGCTGTTTACCGCCGTGGAATGATGAAAAAAATTCACAGCATATCCACGGAGTGAATGATGATGAGTGGGCGAAGCTCCGGATGTTCATCGTAGGTCGTGCCGAGTTCTGGATTAATTTAATTAACGCTCACGCTACGAATCCTTATGGTTCAACTACGCACAAGTTAAATCTCCCACAGGCACTTCATTGCAAGCCAAGATCCAGTGCCTATATATATATATATATATATATATATATATATATATATATATATATATATATATATATATATATATATATATATATATATATATATGGGTGGCCGGCGAACGGTTCTCCAGCGCGAGCAGTCGGTATTTTTCAATTAAGAAACTCGCTAGAAGACGCTACCTGCGTCAAGCTTGTCTCTCGCGGGTGAGGGCGCGTTCTCCTTCTTTGCGAGCTGGTGGAGCGGTCATCGAAGAAACAGCGCTTCCATAGTCAACGCGCGCCTTTCGCTCTGTCTCTCACAAGACAGCAGATGGAAGAGTGAGAGAGGTAGCACGTCGGGAGGCACGCGCCGAGCGCGAGACTCCAGGCGTGCGAGCTCTCGAGCGCTAGCCTCCCGGCGCGAGGTGGCTCCATACATACGACGACTACTACTACTACTACTACTACTACTACTACTACTACTACTACAGAGGAGGGAACGACCACACCCTTAGGAGCTTCGCCCCTAAAAATTGTGCACTGATGAGCTGCGCCGTGGGTTGGCTTTTTATCGATTTCCTGCTTACGTCTATCTTAAGGAGCGCGGGGCCAACCTGTAATGCCGGCTCATATCGGTTATGCTCCAAACATTTTCGTCACGACTAAGCTTATGTGTCATTATTTAGCGCTTCGTGTGGCTTGTTTCATTTGAGAAAAATATCCTTGGCGTAAGTTTGTCAAGTGCACTGCTCGATAGCATGCTTCTTGGCATAAACAAAAGTGTGGACACAGAGCGATCACGCCTACCGCAAAGCGCGCACTACATTAGCGTAGCACGCTCTCATATGTGTATAATTAATCGTGGTTGCCATGTATTATTGAAGTGAGGAAGTTCTAGATGCGACATACGAATTTTTATTCACTCGAGTTGATAAATATATGAGGTTAATTAATTCGCGTATCCCGACGCCGCAGTGCGGAAGGCCAATTACAATGATGCTTTTGCAAATCGCTTGCGGCTGCGATAGCATATATATACACACGAGAAGTGTCTTCGGCAATAGTGTAGTGGTTGTGACTGCGCTTTACATTTTTTTTTCGACTGTCGGACTGCTCGACCGAACTACACGCTCGAAATTTGCCGCGTCGTTTCAGCACTTTACACCTTCACGATCACAATTGAGCGTATGGGCAGAGCCGCGAGCCGCCGTTACGTGTGCCTTGCTGGCAGTTATTTGAGAGCCTTGTCCTTGGCACGTAATTACTTTTTGTGCGTTTGCGTTATCACAGCTGTATTTACATAGCGGCAGCGTCACCAATATCGCGTGCTTAAGTAGCTATTCTGTTACGTTTCTTTTTGCGCAAGGATTCCATGTAGGGATTAGAGGATTTATTCAAAACAGTAGTTTTAGTTGAGGCATTTTCAAGTCGTGTTTAAACAAGTCTCTTTGGTCCAGGTGGATCATCCTTGCGCTAGTTACCGAATTAAAGCAAACGCTTGAAGCGACGCCGACGTGATAGCTCGCGATCATTCACATCCGTCGTGGCAAGATCCTTGTCGTTTCAATCATAGCTGGACGATTTGGGTCGATGTATTCTTTTCTACATGCACTGAATACTTCCTACAGAGCTGCTGCAACTTCACCTCACGCGACTGCCTCTTGCGAACTGTTGTAAACACGCCGTCGGCGCTGCGACGCCCCGTTCTCGGAGGCAGCTTTCGCACACGCTGCGCCGGCGGCGGTGGCGCGACCGTGCAGGGCCGCTGCGAGCGGTGGGCGGGGCCTCCGCGTCGCGACGTCGCTACAAGGCCTCGTTATATCGCCGGTGCCTACCACTGTTTACCAACATGGAATAGGTCTATTCGCAACTCCAGAAAAAGTGGTTCATCTGGCAACATTGCTGAGAAAAACAAAGATGGCTTCTATATCCAGGGTCTCAGCCGCGCTTCCGCTTAGCTCTGTGCTAAAGTTTCTTGATTGCGGGTTCGAATCACGATGCTTCGTCGAATGCGAAAGGGTTCTTGCTGCCGAACATCTGATATTAATCGGTCTAATAGATTTGAGCGGCGAAACAGCGCAAATAATTGCGCTGTGCATTCAAACGTCGAACTTGTTCGGAGACCCGCATCAGATTTTCTTAAGGATAAAGAGCCTTTCTAGCGAGCCTGAAGTTGAAGAAGGCAGGTACGTGTTAATGCGCAGCAGGCCTCTCCGAAAGATGCAAGCACTTGTGCGCGGTGTTGCTCCATTGAGTACAAATGCGCCACTTATAAACATGTTAAAAGAGTGCAGTTCTATGCACGGTGCCGGAAGGCAAACTTAGAGGCGCGGTGAACAGGTCGAGGGCTGAAACGTTGGAACGAGCGCAATAAATCCTGAATTGTCACGAGATAAGCTCGAAATGCAAACGCGCTACGTTAAACGATCACACATTACCTCCATAACCACCAAGCAAATTACGAGGCGCAACGCGCGCATGGGACGAAGGCGGCGAACGAAGGCAAGCGCTCCCTCTATATCTACTTATTACAATGGATGCGGGCAAGAGCACGTCAGCAATAATGCTACCGCGGTTCAAGTTGAGCATAGGCACGCTCAGAAAACGTTACCAGATATACGCGTATAAACAATGTCGCTATATTGTTCACGCGCTTGCCTAAACTATACACTCCGGCTCTTCGAAAAGCGCGCATGATAATAAACGCGCGCACACACAACCTGTGTACTCACCGGGGAGGAAGAAATCGTCGCGAGTGAAGTGCCTGGACCAAACTAGCGTAGTTCCCGTCGCCTTCTTGCCGATGCGCAAGTTCCTAATGCATGTTGCCCTGTTCGAAGCGTCGTCTGCTTCTTTGGAGAACCGATGAAACGACGTGTTGCTGTCTTTGCATCGCGATGACACGCACTGAGGCACGCAAAAAGTCTTTTGATGAGGATTCTTTCTTTTTCGGGCTGCTTCGAGGCGACATGGCGTCGATTAAGGAACTATAGAGCTGTTTTACAGCCCGCGGTAATGCGATACCATGCCGCGTTTCGAGGTCGACCTTGGATCGGCTGGTTCCAGGAGCGTCCGATAGGTGGCGAGCATTTAGATGGAGTCGCGAATAGACTACTTTCCACAGCTGGCTTGTTGAATGAAATCTACGTGGCGCCCCGGCACCGTGCGCGCCATGGGAGTGGCCTTCAGCGCGAAACGGGCGACGCGGACCGTGCAGGCGCGGGCAGGAAGAACCATTCCGCCGCCGGGAAAGCGTAGCGAGCGATGTCCCGTTAGCACTGCTTACCGAGCCCTGTGCGCTGCCAACAGTATTGTAAACAACGGGGAGACGTAGAGGAAAAACTTGTATTGTGGTCGGGTACATTCGGCCGCACTAACGCAGAAGGGTCAAATAGGAAGGGGGAAGGCCACTATAATCACGTGATCAAACATGGCAGCGCCCCTGCGCCGCTGCGGAAAATCCTCTAAATCTGTAGACCATGACGATGGCCAAGCGATGACATTCGCCGTAAGATATTTCTTTTTGTTTTTGAAATCGTTAGGTGGACAAGAAAAACGCTTGCCATCGGCTGGGACCGAACCTACGACAGTATAATTAAGGCGTCCGAGGCTCTACCAAGGGGTTCAAACGAATGCCGTAGGTTCTGTCACTGCGGATGGCAGGCATTTCTTTGTCCACTAATTCATTTCCATTTGTGTCATGATCACTAGACTGCCAATAAAACTGCATTAACCCTAAACCTTCCTTTCCCTCAGTGTCTGTTGGAGTCATTTGATGTAGAGAGCTTAGTTCCACTCCACATCTTTCCTTTGTCATGTTAATTGGCATAGATGCAAACCTTTGAACACCTTCTCGAAGCGAACCTGTTCTATTCAAACAAGAACATGTTCCCAGCTGGTTACACTTACTAGCTAGCTGCGGAAAAATACACAAGCACCAGTACGTATGGCACCTGGGAAATACACTCATTTTCGAGCACAGAAAGGGCAGTACTGACCAGAAGTTGTTAAGGGCTGACAGTGACGCCTCGAACAGGTACCTTGGTTGACATATGCACCTCGGCCTCTCCACTTTCTCTGGTTCGGGCCCTTTGTAGTACGGCAGAAGACCAAGCGGAGTCCTTTTAGCTCCAGAATCGAGTGGCTCGTTGGGAGTCATATCCTTTATCATTTGAGCTAGAATCGGCAGTTCGTAGTCGATGGGCAACTGGTCGTAGCACCTGTTCCTGGAGGCTATCGAGTTCAAAATCGTCGATTCATGCAGCGGGCGGGGGCGAGTCAGTGGCAGTTTCATCCTGCGAGAACACAGCAACGGCCACAAAATACACTTCTCACAACTTATAAAGTCCACGTGGAAAACCAGCACAGTGAACTTGCAGAGTTCTTTAAAGCGAAGTCTCTGCAATAGTCTCTGCAAATGGTCTCAGGCTGGATGCCCTCCACAAAGCTCCACGCCTCAACCCCGTGTTAGACACCCAAGGGGAGCGAACAACTGGTGCTCAAATATTAACGTGCGTAGTTAATTATAGGTTCAATTCATCTACACGTACGTGCTCTATACTATTGGAACAAATGCAGCCTTGCCCCGCCACGGTGGTCTACTGGTTAAGGTACTCGGCTGCTGATCCGAGGGTCGCGGGATCGAATCCCGGCCGCGGCGGCTGCATTTCGATGGAGGCGAAATGTTGAGGCCCGTGTGCTGTGCGATGTCAGTGCACGTTAAAGAACCCCAGGTGGTCGAAATTTCCGGAGCCCTCCACTACGGCGTCTCTCATAATCAGAACTGGTTTTGGGACGTAAAACCACACAAAACAACAACAAATGCAGCCTAAACTCATTTCCGATTTTGATCGGGAAAAGGATTGACCTGTTGCGCCGTTCTCTGTACAGAGCTACTTCGGCTCCCGCAGCAACCATGTTCAGTCCTCTTTCATTTTCGCCCGAAAAGCGATTTATTGCTTTACTCTAGAATCCCTTTCTAATGAACTAAGTAATTCGGCATGTAGTACTACTAAATGCAATCGGCTTTTTGTGCACGCAACCCACTTACTTTGAACAAAGTCGTCACTGCATGCATTCGCTCAGTCATATGAACGTATTTCGATATTCTGCGATACTCCTTTAATATGGAGAAAGAAAGATCAGAAAAAAAAAGCTTCTCGAAGTTCTTCGTTAAACCATCGGATGTCCACGTGGAATTGTAATACCGAAATGAGTGCGCATGCATTTATATGCATTGCGCCCGCAAGTGTCTTCTCTTGCGCTTGTGCTCTCATCCCAGTACTACATAACGGTGAGTATAGCATCACGAAGGAGTGTGAAAGAGAGGTGAAGGTGAGGAGGAGGGGAGAGGGTAGAGCACATGTATTGTACAGCATAGGAAGGTGAGCGTGAGCAGGAATGACGTGAGGCGTCACATGAGCATTTAAGATAATGTCACAACAAGTCACATGTGCCGGCCAAATTTAAAATTCCTTACAGCATAGTCTTCACATGAAGTGACGCCACGGCTAATCCCGCGTGGCAATTTAAACTAGCCAAGCCAATTGGCCACCACCTTCGCTGTAACTCGGCCTCGAGTTATTGCAAGCTGTTTTTTTTTCTCTTTGTATTTGAACAATGAACCCTCCCTGCAGACTCGTTACGACTCATTCTCAGCCATGTTTGTGCATGCGTAGCTTGCACATGTATGCATAATATTGAGAAACAGCCCATGTACGCGATGTCCTGCGTCGCTCTGAAACCAACATGCTTACTTTGTCACGCACGGGCGTCTAACCACGTGGTACATTCGTACATTTCGCGGACTTTGTCCCGTAAAAAAAGAATAAAAGAAAGTCGTGTAATATGAGCGAACAGCACATGAGCTGTATGTGTTTCAGAACACGCAAAAACGTCATGTTTCCGTTAGCGCCCATAAATGCCGTAATTAGAACGACCACTAACAGCGTGATAGAAGCAACATAGCAAGCACACACTCATAAAGTTACGGGTTGGGAGGCATACTACGATACCTCACCGCCTTCTACGCGAACTAGCGAGGAAACGAGGCTGCGCTGCAGATACAAGGTCGTATAAACAAAAACCTCCAACCCTGAAACGATCTACATTTTAGTAGAAATGCACTACAAAGTTTGATCGATTTGTGGGATTTTACGTCCCAAGACCAGGATTTGATTATGAGAGACGCCGAAGTGCAGGCCTCCAGAAATTTTGACCAACTGGGATTCTTTGCACTGACATCGCACAGCACACAGGCCTCAACGTTTCGCCTCCAGTAATACAGCCGCCGCGACCGGGTTTCGATCCCGCGACCATCGGATCAGCAACCGAGTACCATATCCACTAGACCGCCGTGGCATTTTTTTAATTTATTGCCTGACAATGTACAAAGCAATCAATGCACATACACATTGCAAATACAAAGCAATCATTGCACATACACATTACAAATGCAATCACAAAGATGAAAAACGATGCCATGAGTTCCATTTGGACTGGTGTTGTCCAGTTACAAGTGTTTAAGGGCTGCCAGAGGTTCTTACCCCGGCAGCCATTCTGGCACGATCTACAGTATTTTACCACACTCAGTGAATGCAGACATGCCTTGCCTGAAATAAATTATTGATGGCTTACTACGCGTACGCTGCGACTCTTTATTGTTCAACTACACACTAGAGAAATCATCCACCGGCACTGCACTGCAGGTCAAGATCCAGTGCCTAAATATACGGTTTCAAATATACGGTTTCAGCGGACGGTTGTTTCAATCAAGAAACTCGCAAGCAGACGCTGCCCGCGTAGGCTCTCTCTCTCGCGCGGGCGAGGGCGTGTTCTCGTTCCTTGCGAGATGATAAAGCGTTCATCGCACAAAGAGCGTTTCGATAGTCAACGCGCGGCGTTCGCTCTATCACACGATAGACTATTCTGTGCCGTGAGCACGGACATACAGAAAGATGCTGGGCAAGCCTCGGCCCTAAGGTGTTTCGCCCCTAAAACGTACGCCCCATACGTTTGACCAGACACGCTCAAAATCACATTCGCACCGGCGACCGAAAGAGGACGCGAGACAGAGTTGCAATATAGTCTCAAATAGTCACTTAGGGCCTAACCGCATGCACGCGATTTTCGAGCGACAAGAGACAGCGACGAGCGACAGGATTTGCTGTCGCGAAGCCCCATCCGTCGCTGTCGCTCGTCGCGTCGCGCGTTTCTGGAAAACTAGAAAAGATCGCTTGTCGCCCGGAAGTGAGCGTGACGATTTCCGGCAACATGGCGGCACGCCTGATCCTCGCTTCGGTTGCAATTTGCTCTTGATGCTTGTTATCCGCGCGTTATTTAAGGACTGCAAGGTGTAGACTACCTTCTTTAGAGCCACATCTCACGCGGAGAGTGAGGCAGCGGCCATATTTTGTCGTTAATCTTGTTATCGACGGCTTGTTTTGATGCTTCGGTGGTAGCTTACTGCAATGGTGGTAGCTTGCTGCAATGTCAACAACGTCGTTGTGACGTGAATGCGTTCGTCTACTTCTACATTCACAACACACCAGCGCGGTCTTCTAGCAATTAGAAATAGTTTCCGTGCGTAAGGGCGATATTGGTCACCTACATCGGCAACACCCACGCAGGCATGCAAAACCTCACGACAACGTGTTCAAACTGCGCCGCACAAGCCAAACATCCCAGAACGGCGTACTGCGTGCAGAAGTCATCGGGCAGGCAGAGGATGGCAGGACGTGCGAAACTTCATGAAGTTTTGAGTGTGTGCCTCTAAGGGCATTGTTGGCGTTGCTGCAGTTACAGACGACCGAGATAATTTATACGCACGGGAACTATCCCTTCCCAAACGTGGCTTGACACCACAGCTGCGGTTTAAATATTTCTTGCTGATGCAATAAATAGCATGCTGTGTTTACAGAATTTCATTTCAACCTTTTCCAAGTAAACATAGTTATGGTTATCCGCGCCAGATACACAAGGAAACACTACGCTCCGAAAGAAAGCTTAAACGACGTTCGCTTTCGCTACAAATTGCGCATGGTTTGCAGCAGCTATTCTGAGGCGATATTTCATTAGGTAAACCGGATGGTGAGCACACCCACTCCTGCTTAGAAAATCAACGCAGTAGAGTGAATCATTATATCAAACCGTACGCGAGGCACAGCCACGGCTGGACGGCGGCAGCGGCGGCGCGCGTCCAGCTCGAAAGCTAACCGAAAACTCGTGGCGCTTTCCAGGGGGCGCCGCAGTCGCGAGCGGAGAGGAGGTGGCGGTGGGGAGAGTAGATGGCGGTACTTTAGGTCTCTTCGATTTGGCTGCACCGGCGGCACCAGTTCAACGGGTGCAGCACCCTCGTCCTCGTTTTGCTGGTGCCGCGCGCGCCCTCTGCACCGGTTCCCTCGTTTTGTCAAGGTGCAAGCGTAGTTCTGCACGAGTTCTCTGCCGGCCTGCACCCGCTCAAGAAGAGGTGCAAAGAAGTGCAGCATGGCGCGTGTTCCCCCAAGGCCAGAGCAGACGACGCTGCAAATCGTTGTTCAGGGCGTTCAAAGGGAAGTTAAGGCACTTCACAATCCCGACGGGTCATTTATGACGGACGCCAACGGTTACATCTACGAGGCATCAGGTAAGTAATGCTGCATGCATTCGCTAAACACGTGGTTAGCGGCCCAGAGGGCTTCTTTTTGTAGTCGGTCGGCGAAGAGCCATTGCTATATTTTCTTGTGCTATGTCGACATTTCAAATGTCGGTCTTTGCCCTTGGCAAGCGCGTTACGCTGCAGTTCATGGCAGAGAATCGCGAAAATGTCCCCCCGGCACAACCGCCGACGCCGGCTCCTGCCTGCGACGGCGACAATGGCAGCGATGGGGCTCTAGCCGCATTTCCAGCAGCATCCGCGTCGGCTGAAGATGTGGAAGAGCTTTGGAGCGCCCGAAAAACAAAGTTCTTCATCGCCAAATACTCAGAAATGAAAGACTTGGTGGGAAAAACGAGGGCACTTCGGTACGTCATCCTGTGTACAAAGTGATTTCAGCTTGTTATTATTCCCACAGGAACACGGACACTGCAAAAACCATCAACTCGGAATTTATTGAAACAGCAAACATGTATATGTGTTGTTAGATCAACAAGTGTACAACAACCATGAGCGGACAAAGATAATTTTAATGACGCAATTTCAGGAAGTCTAACGATTCAAAAGCCTGTTATTTATACAACGCTCAGTTTGTCCAACATAACGCTTCCCGCACGAAAAACCTTGGCAATTATTACACCTTACATCTACACATATGAAGTACTGAAGTTACGTTCATGTGCAACTGCAAACTGACCAAGTTATGTAGCTTCCTGTTTTCCTTCTAATTGTGATTTACTTTTTTGTTTAGCACAAGGAAGCTGCTGTGGAAGAAGTTGGCTGAGCTCATCAACACAGAGTTTTTGTGCAACATGACTGCCACACAAGTGGAGAACAAGTGGAAGTCACTTGACAGGGCGTACAAAAAGTCAAAAAAAGATAACAATTCTTCAGGTCACCACCGTGTGAACTGTGAATACGAAGAGTAAGTTACGATCATTTCTTAATCTGTTCAGTGAATCTCATAGTTTGTCTATTAACACAGAGAGCTGGCAGAAGTCCTCGAAAAGGAACACAGCGTGAATCCGAGCCTGCTCTTGGAGCCTGGAAAAACAATCCTGCCTAGTGATGCAAGCTCAGAGTAAGTGAGTTACTTAATTTGTGGAATACCCTGGAAATGACATGGCACCTGTACAATTACTTTCAGCAGGACCAGCACCACTGAAGCACCTCAGGATATGCCAGTCCCAGTTGAGGGCAACACAGCATCAAAACTTGAGAGCAGTACAGCATCAAAAAGAAAGCGCCACAGTAGGTCCCAGGTCACGCCGCTCTTGGAGGCTTTAGAAAAAATGCAAGCTTCAAGAGCCAGGCAAGAGGAAGCGGCAATGAAGCAACTGGAGGAAAGAAAAAAATGGGAAGAGGCAAAGTCCAAGCGCCATGATGAGCGCATGCAGCGGTTTGATCGATTGATAGACATACTAGCAAATAAGCATGGGGCACAAAATGGGCAATAAACTTTTGTAACACTAGCGGTGCCTATTCTTATTTTATTAAAAAAACATTGCTTCTATACGAAGCACCACACTTGGCAAAACATTTCCACACTGAATTGGAATTCATGAAGCAAAGATGTACTCCTAGCATTGTTCCTTTGCGATGAACTCTCGCAGTGACTGACTGTAGCCTGGGAGACTGCAGTCAAAATCTCCTTCACCTTCATCATTGCCCACATCATCATCTCGTGGAAGGGTTGCAAGTTCCTCAAGGAAGTCCCTCTCGTCATTGCACACGTTGTGCAGCACACACGCAGCCATAACTATGTAGCAGCATTGTTGCACACTTTTGGCATCGACAAGATACAGCCTCCTGAAACGCTGTTTAAGCAGTCCAAAGGTGTTTTCGATGGACACTCGTTGTTGACTGTGCCGTTTATTGAAGCTCTTTTTCCATGAGGGAAATGAGCTTTCGTTGTCCCTGAATGGGGTCATGAGCCACGGCATTAAAGGATAAGCACTGTCACCCAGTATATAATTGTCTCCGCATTCCAGAGCTGCGCGTGTGAAAAAGGGGCTCTCTCTCAGGACACGGGCGTCGTGAACAGAACCTGGGAATCCAATAAACACGTTCAAAAACTTGTTTCGGTCATCGCAGATTCCTTGAAGAATAATCGAAGGCCACTTCTTACGATTAAAGTAAGACTGTGTGGATTCACTTGGGGTGAGTATCTGTATGTGCGACCCGTCGATGCAGCCGACTGTATTCCTTGGGCCCTTGCCTTGGCTTTTGGCGAGGAAGCCGTTCTTTATGCGGGTTACTTCCGCGCTACTGGGCCAGCAAATGATATCGGCACTTGTCGCGTGCAAGTAGTGAACGACCCGTGTCACACAAGCATGGACTGACGACTCGGTCACATCGAACTTGTCACCGATGGCGTACATCGATATCTGTGATCCTAGGTACACAAGTGCTATGAGGCACGTTTTTTCAGCACTTATTTGTTGACGCCCTTGCACTGCGTTTGGGTAGAAGGCCGACGCCCTGAATTTAGCACTGAAGTCGTCAAACGTCTCTCTGGATAACCTGAAGAGTCGCTTGAATTCATACTCGTGGTACCTGCTGATTATGCTCTCATACCCAGGAACACGGTTGGCATCGTCACGCACCAACGCGCACGCGATCAAGATGCACACATCGTTGTACTCTTCGTCGGAGTCGCTGCCAAGGTCACAGCTGACGGAATCGTCGTCGCTGCTTGAATCGAGCAGTTCCATGGCAGTCACGAGAAGTGCCATCACGGTAGCCACGGACGAAGGCCGGTAGCGTTTGGACAAGTGAGATCGGGCAAGGCGGCGGAGGCGGCTGTTCTAGGCCTACACTGCCTGCACTCACGCCTTCGTTTTGGCAGCTGTCGTCGCGCGCTAGTGTCGGCTAGTGTCGAGGCTGTACCTGCACTTGCTCGACCGGTGCTGCACTCTCACAGCACCGCTAGACACCGCTACGGCACTTTTAAGAACTAGTGCCGCTAGTGCAAGCCAAATCGAAGAGGCCTTTTTACGAAGTAGAGGGGTTTTAAGCGGCGTAGCATCCGGGGGCCCCCTCGAGGTCACTGCAGGTACTACTGTCGCGGTTAAACAAAAGATTGCGAAAAAAAGGGAGTCGCTGAACACTTTTATGTCTTTTTTTCTCACAAAAAAAGCAATAATAAATTTATCATCTGGTCATTTATCTAGCTTTAAATTCTTTTTTGCAATTAATGTGCGTGCACGCGATAGTTTTCAATCTAGCAACAATGGCACTTTGTCGCCAACATGTGGTTGCAGCCGCCGCGACGCGACAGCGCGACGGAGCTCATTTGTCGCTGTCGCTCGAAAATCGCGTGCATGCGGTTGGGCCTTAAGTTCGAAAAGCGAGCGTTTTGGCGAAGTCGCTCACAGACCGATTCTCCGGCTCTGCGATGAGAGACGCAAAGCTGCTGAACCAATCAGCGGAACTTGACGTCGAAATACTCGTGGACGTACGCTGCCCGTTACTTTACGCGGCCGCGGTTGCGCGAGCAACGCAACAGACGTAAACAGAGGCAATCGCGTGCGTGGCATTGGGCAAGTCGCGGTAGCCGGTGAGGGAACGTAATTGTCACGACACCACTTGGCAGAGAGTGCGAGTTAGTCGCGTTACTGCGTGTCCTCCCTCCTTGTCTTGCGTCATCTGACATAGCGCAAACTCGCCGATGAAGATGGCAGCATTATATTTGAGGTTTCAAGTTGGCAACGTTTGACCTTCAGGTGGGTGCACTGCTTCACGAAACACAGCCAAAGAAGAAGACGCGCTTGCACGTCTTCTTCTATGCCCGTGTTTTGTGTAGCGCTGCACCCACCTCAAGATGAAGAAGCCAGGAGGACATTTGCTGTGCAGCCGAGGTTGTAGCGCATTGCATTGAAGAGCAAGAGGTCCCAGGTGCGATTCCCCTGCCGTCGAAGGTTTTTTTTTTTGCACCTACCACGAATTTCCGGTCACGGACCACGCTTATTTTTCGCTCGCAACCAACGACACCAACGCTGCCGCCGGAATTTCTGCGAAACGTTCTCTTTATAACGCTGTCGCGTTAACACCAACCAGGCGCTGAAGTGCGCGAATCAAGCGCCATCGGAGCCGTCGCGACCGTGCACTGACCGATGTTGCAGGATTTCTACAAAAACTCCCGTCGAAACAAAGCAAGAAAAGGGCGACCATACCTCCAGGTGGAAAATCCCTTCCGACGCTGTTCCTCAGACATGGCCGACGGCTACACGGTGACGTGACACTACCAGCCCAACCTTCGCAGAACAGAAATGCGTTCACGGGGCGCCGCGAGCAGCTCGTGCTGAGCGCGAGCCTGCTGAGCATGATGGCCTCACGCATCGCACGTTCTTCGTTACCTATGCAGCGGGGCGATCCCTTTCGTTAGTATGAACCAAGGAGGTTATATGTTACTTTTCTGGAGTGGAAGCGTGCCGCCGAAAGTGAAGCCGTCGCCGCCATCTTGCTCAAGGAAACAGTAGCAGACGACCACGCAGACGGCGGAGCGCGTAGACAGCGCGACGCTCTTTCGTGGTGTTTAAACACTGTGTCATGTTTTTATTAAGCATCTACATATCTGAGAAGGCAACGGTGACCTCGTGCGTCGCTTTCGGCTGCAGAAATCGCATTAAGAAGAAGCCTCGAAGGACATTTCACGTGTAAGTTTTTTTCACTTTCTTCACGTACGGCTGCCCGTTTTCAGTGCATTTTGCTAAATAGAGGGCAATTTTAAACGTTCGCATCCATATATTACCTCCCTACACCTGTATGAAATATAAATGTAAGCTTTAAATACTTGCTAGCGCTTCGTTTTCAGATGCGTGCATACAGGCTTGCTACGGGCTCGAGTTCTGCTAAAATACACGTCTGATGCACATATTGGATAGTCACTGCAGTGTTTTTATGCGAACTTTAGAGGAAGGGCATCTTTCCGGAGCATAGACGCAGATTTTTTACGCGTACGTGTTGACGAATGCGCAAATGCAGCGAGCACGTACGTATGGCGTGTCTCTCCGTGCTACTGGTTTCGAAAATGAAGAGAAAAAAAATACTGTGCGTATATATCCTTCTGACTCAGAACATGTGGTGTTCGGAGGGGTGGATGGAAAGCTTAAAACAGCCACTCGATCACCTCAGCTCTAGTGACACCGAACAACACGACCTCTGTCTTTAAGTGCATGCTTTTCGACGCGTGTCCCGTGTAAGAAATCTCCTATGTACGTTTACAGTCAGAACTAAATGAGAAAGTTTTCCGAACGCACCCAACGGGTCTTGACAGACGCGGATCTGAGAAGACTTCGCAAACGCTAAGAGCAACGAACCATTTGGAAAAATGTACATGAAATACGAAAAAAAAATAGAGCGTGCGCGGTTAGTTAAGGCAACATGCAGAAAACATGCGCTGTACTCAATGGGTTGGATACATGCTTAAATAAAGGGAACGAATGCATTTCACGTCAGCTGGCAGTCGCACAGTGCCGCATATTTGCGCTATATCGCATCACCGCATCACAAAAACCTAGTTTCTACTAACAGACAGAGTAAGCCAGCAAGTACGATTTGCATAGAACCTCTCAGCCAGCGGTGTTCTTTTGTTTTGCTCGACGCCTTCAGCTGAGTACGGACGCGGGAAAATTTTTTTCTCAACTAGAAAACACCGTTGGTAATTGGCATAAGCATAAAATTCGTTTCTGTCTCAATGTTTTATTGTGAGGTTGCAAAACAAGTCGAGCGCCTCTCTTAATACATTGCCGTCTATGGCGCGCCCGCGTACTTTTTGCTCTAGTAACATGGCCGCCGCCGGCTTCACTTGGCCCCGTAGGCAGCTGCAGGGACTTCCACTCCGGAAGTTTAATGGAACCTCCTTGGTATGAACCACTTCGGCCAACAACAATGGTGGCACGTGACGGGAGAATGACCAAGAAGCGGGTTTACGAATGCGATGGAGTACGAGCGCATAAGCATTAAAGCAATGCAGACAGGGCCGACACGCCAACGCTTACCCACGTCGCGGCATTGTCGCAACTTTGACGATGGTCCCGTCTGCGAGGGGACACGGCCGCGACAGTCCTCGTCAGTAACGACGCTGCATGCCCCTCCGGTACTGGTAGGAGACACCAATTGGCAATGGATGGATATTAGGAGCGTCCCCTTTATAACGGGGCGGTAATTTCTGTTTCCTCTACAATGCCCGTAGACTGTCACGCCATCAAACGGATTGGAGAACCCTCCGGAGGAGGGTTAGCAGACGACAAAATGGCCGCCCTGGCTGCCGCTGCCCTGTTCGTGCGTGCCAGCCCGATTGTTAGCGCGTTGGCAAGGAAAAAGTACACAACCTTGAAGCACACGTGCACCGTACATGTTCCAGCTCCGCGAGTTTTTTTTCAAGCTACGTAGTAAGTGAAGTACTGCTGTCTGAACTTTTCTGCAGAATCTCACGCTGTTTCGCTCTGACGTATAATCCGTTCGTGTTGTTTTTATTGCACGATCGAAGCCCATAACATTGCATGCGGGGGAGTCGCGTGAGCTCGCGATCTCGTGTTTGATAACTAAGCAGTATGAGGGCCTCCGTAAATGGAAAGTCTCGCATTAAAATAGGGCGCTTTATCATTCAGGAAAGCACTGTTAGGAATTTTTATGGTGAGCGTTCAGGCATCCGCGGGGCCGCGTTCGTCCCATATATGTACTGGGGCAAAGTACAGATCGACTGTGTCGCGGGGTGTCCAGCAGTCGCATTCAGATTGAGCGTGATTGACCGATGGCATTCGCTTATATCCATGTTAATAAAACCCAGCTGGGCGAACTTGATTCATAGTCCTGCTCAGTACATCGTCTTTTATTACCTGTGCGTCGCTTTAAAGTAGCGAAACGTGCAGTCGCGGCAAGCCAGACCGCTGTGTTTCGAAACTTTACCAATTCCGTCCGAACGGCGTTATTGTTGAGAAATTCTTCGATGCTGTGAAAAGTATGCATATGCGTGCTTAAATATTGAGATTCATTTTTCTGTGTGCTGAACGTGGAACACCCATTGATTTGATGATTGATTTGTGGGGTTTAACGTCCCAAAACCAGTTCTGATTATGAGAGACGCCGTAGTGGAGGTCTCCGGAAATTTCGACCACCTGGGGTTCTTTAACGTGCACTGACATCGCACAGCACACGGGCCTCAACATTTCGCCTCCACCGAAATGCAGCCGCCGCGGCCGGGATTCGATCCCGCGACCCTCGGATCAGCAGCCGAGTACCTTAGCCACTAGACCACCGTGGCTTTTTTTTTTTTTTTTTAAACCAGTTTATTGACACAACACAAACATAAATAGCAGGTAACATACAGTTTTTTTTTTCTTAAACAGCAATGCAGACTACTACAGTAGTCTCGATGGTGTTATTTCTTAATATTCCTTTAGGTAAACCAGAGGCTGAACCCTGGCTACCCAATCCGGAACAAACTCTTGATCTTTTAGTACATCAATGTACTGGCTGATGCATTCTCGAAAGAGCACACGTGCTGGCCGCCTGTCCGGGTCGCAGTGAAACCCGGCCATTCGAGCTCGCCATAAACAATGGAGGCCAAGCAGCATTATCAGGTCGAAAGGGAGCCCATCATCGTTTTCAACAGTTAAAAACCGAATTCCAATTGGATGTAGAGGCAAATCTTTCTTCAGCGTCCTTTGTAGCACATCCCAGAAATAGACCCCTTCCCAACAGTGCAAGAAAACATGATCTATTGTCTCTGGTTTTCTACAAATAAAACAATGGGATCCCCATGGCAAATAAAAACCTCGCTCTTCCAAAAAGGTCCGCACTGGCAAAGTACCAGAGTGTAACTTAAAAAAGAAGGTTTTTGCACTTGACGGAATTTGCATTTTTTTTACTCGTTTGAGTACGTCTTGGCCTTCGCCTCCACTGTTTATGGCTCTATACAGAGGTACTGGAAAAATCATGTCACAAATGTCTTTATATAATTTCTTTCGATTAACTGAAAAAAGATATTCATTTGAAAACCTGACAGACAGGAAACGGACGCTGTCCACAATTTCCTTAAAGTAGCCTCGTGTAGATCCAGGCATACTTGCGGTGCTCACAACATAATTAGGTAAAGCGCGACAGAGGCGTAGCTGGCATACAGTTCGCAAAAAGGGATCTTGAACATCCCGAAAGAAAAGGAAACGATTAACTAGTTGGCGCACGAATAGATGCGACAAACCGAGTCCTCCAGCTTTAACTCGTCTGAACAGATTCGTCCTACTGCATCTTTCCCAAGTGGAACCCCACACAAAAATGGCGAATATTCTATGAAGCTTTTGAACATTCACACGCTTACAACAGAACACTTGCATCACATACCATAGCTTGCTCGTGAGAAATACATTACATACAGCAGCTCTAGAAAACAGTGAGAGACAAGTGGTGTTGAACCGAGTTGTTTTTTCCCTAATTTGTTTCACCTGATTAACCCAGTATTCATCAGTGCTTTTATAGTGCTCGAAGGGTACGCCTAAGTACTTTCCTGGACTTTTAAACCACCGTATGTTAGCATAAGTATCCGGGGCTTGTGACCATTCACCGTGCCATAACCCCAGACTCTTTCCCCAGTTTACTAAACTTCCTGTAATTTGTCCAAATTCCCTAACAACAGCACTTGTCTCTTGCACACTTTCTTTTGAAGTACAACACACTGCTACGTGGCGGGGCCGTGGAACACCCAAGAGACAACTGTGCATGGCAATGTCTGAGCATGACTGTTCGATTGGCATATCGCGTCGCAGTTTTTCCCAAATGCGGACATTCACGATAAGAAGGCTGCTGGCACCTGCTAATATCTGTGGCAGCTGCATCCGCGGCGTAATGTCACAGATTAGTTGTGCAAAGGCGGTTCAAACAGCCGCAACAGTGCAGTAACATCTGTAAGGAAATCTCAAGGTATATATTACTAACTTCAGAAAGTAATGTGGTTAAATTCTGTGGATGTGTTCATGACTAGAATGTGTATCATGTATGTAAACTAGTACATAAAATCTGACAGCCTTGCTTTTATTCTTCATATATGTATACATCCCAGTCAAAAAAGTCAATTGGTCCAACTGGATATACCATTTGTTAGTAATGGGATCACAAATGGAGTGAACCGGAATCCAAATGGAGTGGCAAACTTCAATGGGACAGTCCAACTGGACTTGACAGTTCCAACTGGCCATGCCAGTTGGCACAGAATTTTCCATTTGGCCTCCCAATCGGAATACCTGTAGTCCAGTTGGTTGCAAACGGTCCAATTGGGAACCCATTGGGAACCCATTGGGACAGCCGTTTTCCAATTGGAATATTTGGATTGTCCAATTGGATGCCCGATTATGGTTGATTCAAGCTTTTCCATCATCAGAATGCTTGAAGATTGCCGAGTCTGGTTGTTTACACTATATGAATTTGACATTAAGGAGTTGTTGGTAGGGCAGTTCTAAAAGGGAGTCACTTTTTCATCATTTTGTATGTCTAGTCGGGAGTTGATTGGTTCAACCAGTTGGTTTCAATGGGTCTTCACTGACAACCCAAATGGTTTCAATTGGAAGATACAGAAGTGAGAAACACTTTGAAACAAGAAAATAGCCCATATATATATTTTTGCAGCTGTAACAACATTGATTAAATAAAAGATCTTTGTACCTTACTCAGGTCATAGGATCACAGCATTTATTTCATCTTTGCATTAACGGATCTGCCAAAAAATTGCCTGTCTTTTGTGAAAACGTGGAACTACCATGCAGGTCAGAATACGCCTGATGGACGTGATCATATCCGAGTAGTAAGGTCAGTGGAGCATTTTTTTTTCCATTTCGCACTTCTCCACTGGAAGTTTTCTCTAATGTCTTGCTCGCGCAGTCAGACTACGTCGACTGCGTGGTTTCTATGGTGTGACAGATGAGATCTGTATTAATGACCAAAATTCACAAAAAAATAAAAAAAAATTTATTAACATCCCATTGGGTGACCAGTTGGATCGAATTGGTTTGCAAAAGCAATCCAGTTGGGCAACCCATCAGATCTACATGGCTTACCAATTGGCCACCAGTTATTTCGAACTGGCTACCATTTGAATACAGTTGGGACGCCAGTTGGATTCAATTGGCGCTCCCAAATGGTTATGAATAGTATGTCACCGAAAGGGTGGCGAAAATCCAACTGGTCCAACACCAATTGGTGGCAACTGGAAACTGTCCAGTTGGACCCATTTGATTTTTTTGACTGGGATGCTTTCATTTAATAAAAGCCTTTACAAGAGAGCTTACTGGAAGATTGTTCCGATTACCTAGAATGGAAGCACACAAGCTTGCCTACAGCCCTTATTCAGGCACATCTATTCAAAGCTTTATCAATAAAGTCATTGGCTTCTCCAAACTTATCACTTGGCTTTTGTTTTACTTTATTTCACACAGTCTCTCAGGAGAGCAGGCTTTGAAAACTGTAAAGCTGCACCATCTCCTGGCTTTTTATAATTACTTGTATAATGTTCAAATCACTGAGTGGCCAAGGAATACAACAGTCCTGGCTAACAATGGTAGAAAGAATGCATGTGTAATTTTGGGATCCCCACAAAACTAACTATATTAACATGTTATAAGCAATTCAAAATTGCACAGCATGGTTTATTTCCTCTGATCGTTCGTACACTTCTGTACCAGCAAATGATTCAAGCTAACCTACCTAACCTTGTACTTCACTGTGTCCCGTCTTGTAGTATTCCACAAGTTCTCCCATGTACGTGCCCAGACTCCAAACATTTTCCCAGTCCTTCACCATTCAAACTGCACAAAACCCGACAACACTGTATCCCTCTCGAGGACAAACCATGGCTCACCTTCATTCTTTGCGCAGACCTCAAGAGACTGGAATGACCTCCCCAATTCAACTATGCTTCATGAGAACTCCCTTGAGATGACATAAGACTTGGTCAGTCACCGTATATCACCTTATGCAATGCCTGACCAGATGAACTTTCATTGAACTCTTGACTACGAGAACCCTCTTCATTTCAAACACATTGTTTGAAATGAAGAACTAACCTATGTTAAATGAAATGTACACACCCACCCTTCACGTAAAGCCCCCTCAGGGCCCTTTGAGCTATCAAAAATACACAATTCACTACAGTAAATAAAAAAATGAAATGACCTAACCGGTTAGCATGAGTCTCTGACACTTCAAGAAATGTTGTTATAGAAACCTTATTTACTGTGAGGATGACATGTGCAGTTGACACCAGAGTTGACCGAAGCATTGGAGCTTCCGCAATGATGGGGACCAAATGGGAAATAAACAGGGACGACTGACATGGCAGCTTACTGTCCCATTTCCTTATTACATTGGCACAGCTTACGAGGATCCTGTTCTTATGGCAGCCACAGTGGAACACCATGCCATGATGGTAGGGTTCACTGGATTTCTATCTCCATGTGCACCATGGCTTCTGCACGAGCAAGAGCCACCGCTGATGGCTCCGTGCCACTGTTGATAGGACAATTACCAGGATTCTATTCAGGCTTTCTCGACAATGGATTATTTGCTAGAGCCATGTTAACCTATGTGCCATCTGGGAACACCATCCATGGATTTTTGGTCACCGAATTACAGCCTAAGGACAACGTCCAGGCTTATAGCTCTAACAAAGCATGGCTAAGTAGGCAGCACAAACTATAGGACTCAAAAAGGCACAAGACAAACGCAGCACTGAACTTAAAATGGAAGGTTTATTCAAAATGTTAGTAAGTTTTAGAAAGACATGGCGTCAATTCGAAATGTTAGTACGTTTTAGAAAGACATGGCGTCAAAAGTCATCAATGAGTGCAGGCCGCTGTGATGTCACAACATATAAACACTTGTCTTTTCACATAAACAGATATTATTTATAAACAAAATAGAAATTATTACATTTAGATAGAGGCAATGTCAACATGGTCTTGTAGATTTTAAAAATGTGGTGTGTATAACAAAAATAAACGCACTACAGTAAACACGGCTACTGATGCACGATATGATAACATGCTGCATAATGAAACTCTGAGCACAGTAAATAATGTGAGATGCAGGATATCGCTTTCATTTGTGTGTGTATGATAACATGCTGTATAATGAAACCCCAAGTGCGAAATAGATATCACAATAAATAATGTGAAACGTGTGATAACATTTTCATTTGTGTAATGCGTGTTCATTCAGCCTTGCAGAAATACCCTCTAATTGTTTGCAACATCGTGGAAAATCCTGGGTGCACTACAAATCACATATTAGTCGCTGCATCACCAGTCATTCTAGTTTATCATGTAGTGGAGTTGCCACAAAACTTGTCAAAAAGTTTTTCAGACACTGTCTCTTCATTTTGAGTAGTGTGTCATTCCAATTATTTGTACACTTATTTTGTACATAATGTCTGTGCAGAGCTCTTTAAGCAGAACTTTCAGATCGTTCAAAAAGCAAGCATTCGGTTTCACATGAGCCGTACTCCCTAATGATCGTGACACTACAAGTTTTGCACGTTCATTATTATTTGCAAGTCATGGCACTGTGTTACTAAGCAACCGTGGGAGGCAAAATGGAACGTTCACTTTCTGGATGCCCAAAAGACCATTCTCCTGATGCCGTATGTTGCACAAGGGGTCAAAAGCTCCAACAGCTGTCATCCTGTGGCTTTTTTCTTTTGCTATGCATTTACAGTGTAACCAATAGAACCAAATGAAATGAAAAATAAAAATAACTTATGACGATGAAAATTATACGAGTACTGATCGATTGAGAAACAATTTATTTTTATTAGCAAGTACTCGGAACAACCAGTGGCCATGAGCAAGTTGACGAAAATGTACAATCCCACTGTAAATTGAGGACAGATTTCCGTCATAAATGGAACACCAGAGTAATTGCTATTCAAGTTAAATTTCAGAGCTATGGTACTACTGCAAAAATATTATGTGCTCATAATTATAAACATACAATTGTAGACACTGTAGCTTCACCAAAGAAATTTAGTGATAAGTATTGTTTGGTAAGACAGAAGTAGGTGGTCTTTTTGAAATGTTGGCAAGCAGGGGTGGTACTATAAAAGGCTGGCGGATGTGGTAGCTTAGGGCAAAGAAAATGGCTGAACTAGCATAAGGAAGTAATGCTAGGTAAGCCTGAATATCTGTCAGGCATATGCGCTGTCTCTAGGCATTCAACACAACTCTGTGCCTACTTTCGATGAGCAGAATCCGTGATAGTTTGGGAAGCAGGTAGCACATCTCCTTGCAACTGTCATTTGCTGGCCTCAGTGCTTTGTTCAGCAAGTTTCCATGCTACCAAGCAGCATTCCTTTTGGCCTTTTAACGTAGTTGATAAGCTCAGCTCGTCAAGTATTTACTTGCAATTAAGGGAAATGATGAGGGCAGCTTGTACAGCTCTTTTTGGTTGTTGTCACTAGCCTGGGAACAAGTTCAAGTGTGTGCAGCTCTTTCAGGTGGTATGTTTTTATGCTGTGCCTGTTCTACATAATATCCGACGCAGCAAAGAGACACCTGAATAAAGTAGTTAAGAGCACATCCTTGTTATATTGTCAGGCGACAGTTTTAAATTGTTATGTGCCACAGGATGACTGTGCACTTCTGTGACATCTGTAGTAATTTGCAAAGTATGCCTTGTATGTAATGTTGTTATATTTTATTTATGTAATGTTTGTTATGTTGCAACCTGTACATTAGAAGAGCTCAGTCATGAAGCCACCTATTTGAAGTTTATAAAAGGCAGAAACACTAAGCTGTGCATGTCCAAAGCACTCAAAAAATCATGCATGCACTCTATGAGTATACTTATCAGGCACAGGTGATCATCTATAGTGGCAAATCATAAATAAACGAAACACAAGAAGAGAGGAGACAAGACACAAGAAGAAGAGGTTTATCTTCTCTCCCCTTCTTGTGTCTCGTTTACTTACGCTGTACCACTATGAACACACACCAACTGGCCCCGCGGGTGATTGCACTGATAGGAGCTGGTTGTCCTTATAACATGCTGGCTTCAGTTGCACAGAACATAGCGAAAGAATTAATAAACTAGTGTAAATGTAATGAATGATTGAGTAACAATAACAATATGCAAAAGCAAGCTTCAGATGCACTGTAATACCCTGCCTATATAAACTCTTTCACAAACTGATGCGGATAGGCCAGTGTGTTAAATATTAACGTGGTGTTAACGTGGCCGGACTGGTGGATACTTAATGACAGGCTTCATGAGTATGACAACGTAACTAGTGCCCTCAGTGGTCTTCTTGGTGTTCACTGCGAGATTGTGGCTGTTGCGCCCATTTTTTAAAATGTGACATGCTAGCAAGAAGTAACATCCTGTACTCTCAGACAATGAAATTGTGTCTTTCTGTTAACACGCCGTGAATTACCACTCTTGACATGTGCACAGAGTATCATGTAATGATGGCCTTTCCATTTATTCTTTTATGCTTATATGGTTATGTCAGTATTTTTTTATTTTGGTTTGTGTTTTGCTTGTGACATGGCAATGTTCTGCATGTATTTACATATGTCTTTTGCCACAATTAAGTCATTTGCTAGTCGGCGCTGCATGGTGTGGTTCACGTTTTTCAACCATCCTTCTTTCACATTGTCTTGCTTAGTACTCAAGGGGGTTTTTTTATGAAAGGGAACATGCGTGTGAGTAATCAAAGCAGTGCGCCGGCTCCTTGTGGTGCCAACAAGCGGAGAGGAGCAATTCAATTGATTATCGTATCAAATATGTGTGGTTAGAAGCAGTAGACTGCCCGAAAAGAGAAGCCATTTTGCCATGTAGGGGTGCAGGTCCAGCATGTAGTGGGCTACTTGGTTGAGCATAGCTGGCTATTTCAGCACGCTGCTCAAACACCGAAATGACAAACCAAAAAACAAGCCCAAATAGAAAAGCGCACTCGTCCTATCCACCCTGTTTTGTTTTCTCGTATGTCATTTTTGTGTCTGAGTAAGCTATGCCTGGCTATTTCAACCATCAAGAGGTGACGCTACAAGCAGACATTTTTCATCCTGCATCCAACTGTCGGCACTTCAGGTAGCTGCAGCAGAGTATAAGCCACACACACTGTTCCCCTCAACGAAAAACCCTTCTGTATTGCAACGAAATCATTAACATGGAAAAAAAATACAGCTTTTTCTTGACAGTTTTTCAAGTTTTTTGATGCAGCTGCAGGGTACAATTACGTGTCAGTGGTGAAGTGGTGGATTCTTAAACATGTTCATAATTGCAGGGGTTTTACATGCCAACGCACAATATGATTGAGGCACAGTGTAGTGGAGAGCTCTGAAAATTTTGACCGCCTGGGGTTCTTTAATGTGCACTGATAGCACGCAGCATAGGGGCCTCGAGAATATTCACTTCTATTGAAAAGGCAACCACCATGCTAGGATTGAGCACACATCCTTCTTAAAATTAAGCTGACTACCACTGCCGCAGCCAATTGTAAGCATTTCTACTGTATTGCTGTCATGAGACAGTTTACTATTATGGTAATGAATGTGCCAGGCTGGCTGACAAAGACGGGACATCCCATGCACTATGTTCTTACCTCTAGCAGTACTTCTCTGCAAATAAATCGTTTTATCACCTTGCACTACTACTATGAGTTTTACATTTGTACTTTATTATTGTGTGTGGCTTGCTCTACATTAACTGTGAAGTTTCAAATTATTATTTTTACTTATCGGTGTGCTGTTACTGCTGTGACATTTTCTTTTTGTACGGTGCTGTGAACTAGTCAAGTGTTTTAATGAGTTTTTTGCCACAGCCCTTTCTGTATAAAAGAATGAAAATAAACTTGATTTGATTATCATCGTTGGCCCACTAGGTATCTCTGATAAGGTAAAACTGCAGAAAACTGCCCAGTGGCCATGAAAATGAGCTTGCATGCTAGTTTATATGTGCACATTTTAACACAACACAATACAATTTTGTACATTAGAAATGCCGAAAAAAAATGTTTTTGCACATCTGGCACAAATACTGATCTTGATGTTGTAGAGCAGAACTCCAAGCAACCATTCAGAGTGGAATTTGACCAAAGCAGTTTTAATGAGTTGAATGAGAAAGTGTCACTTTACATTGCTGCTCATAAAGGACAACAGATGTCAGTATACAGACTGCGCAGTAAGAGAGCATGCAGTGGGACAACGGGGACACATTCTTAACAAAGACATGTGAAGTGCAAATCACATGAAGTGCCTTAAGGAGAGGTGACATGCTATGATTGGGGCGTCCAATATATTTAGCCCCAACTTCACTTAGGCAAATTGCAAGGGACCTGTGTGTTTTTTTTTTCACGCACACAGTAACAGATTTCGTCATCTTACTACCGCAACCGACACCTTAAATGTGAATTTCAATCACATGGCTTGCCTGTAAGAGTTTGCTAGTTCGTCAAATTGACATAATTGAAACACTGATACGGTTCGCCGGGAGAATTTACAAAGAAATATCCCGCGATGCGTTGGAACAGCTGCCGTAACAGATACGAATCCACTGCCCACACGGGCCTTTTTCACCGCAATCGAACCTCATGATAACGATCAAGAACGATGTCGCTGCCATGCAATCCAACAACTGAATCAATTTGGCTGAGTTCATTCAACTCTCGTCTGAAACGACAGCACTCAGGTGCGACCTATAAGTTCGATTCTGATGCGTGGATTTCGACAGATAGCGCATCCGGGTAGCACAAAGCTGCGATCGGATCGGTGGGCCGCGGTAGCAAAAACGGGACTAGATTCAGAAGCGTCCGACTGGTAAATGTCGACTTGAGGCTTGGTTTCTGCCCAAGTGCGACTGATTGAGAAGTTCAACACCACAAAGACGCTATTGCTTTCTGCTAAGTCCACGTTCCCGACAGCGAAAGTAATGGTGACGGCGCTACATGTGTTCAAACCATCGTCATGTTCAACGACCGGTGCCCAGCAGAAAATCCATAGCGTTAGCCGCTAGCTGTGCACTACAGCTCGAAATACACCAGGCAGGCTCGGTACGTACCTCGGAGCATCATCTAGTTCATACGCCAATTCCGTTACACGCACTGGCTTTCCTTAGAACGCAAAGGATCTCGCAACACATCGTTGGTGCACGCTCACGGGCTGAAACAGCCCTTCACGTCGCAGCAAATGTTAAGGTTGCGGTCATTTGGTGATGTCTGTGATTTAAGCAAGTATTTTGGTCTGATATACACTTCAGTGCAGCTCGTGACTTCATCCAGGAAAAGCGCTACAGGGCTTATGTCCGCACGTCCTATCGTTGTACAGTACATGCTAGCAGACGCTCTTCAGACGGGTTGACCCTCTTCCGGGCAGCCATTTTGGATCGCCCAGTGCACCCCCTATAGTCCGTGGGCATTGCGAATACTGGAGTCGCCCGCAGACAACACGGCGCATAACGTGAGCCGATGCTCGGGTGGTCTTCGCCGTGACCGATATTGAGAAAACGGATTCGAAATACGCATAATTGCAGGGCATTACTGGGCTACTTGCAATCGCTCGCCTTCATATTGGACATGCCTGTCAATAGTTACACGACTTGTTTGACACACCGAAAGGCGTGCTTCCTCGAACTATATAGACTCGCCTTGGGAGCTTAGCCAAGGGGGTGGCATGTCCATAGAGCCAATGGGGACGTTTTTTTGTTTTTTTCGCGACGGTGGCGGCACCTGGGAGTCGCGGCAAGCGATTGGATTGCTAAATCCTGTTTGAGGCGAGCCAATCCAAAAGGGAGTCTAACATGGCAGCGCCATGGTGCTCGCGAGCTCGGGTCGGTTGCTCGCGCTACTTCTATCGACGATTTCTGCATTCTGATGACTAATTGCCCCAGCACTGCTTTCCCGTGTAATTGCCTGTTTCTTTATGTGGTGCGTGTGTTTGTTGCTGGATGAATTGTGGCGAGGGCCCCTCGCCTGCCCTCGCGGCTGCCAGGCTTGTGAACATAGTACGTACATAAATATGTGTTGTCTGCCGGAATCGTGCAGAAGTGCTCGCCGCTCCTGCCAGATGCACCACACGATTTCGTGCAGCAGAACACAAGCGCCATAATTGCTGTCAGTAGTTCGCGCCTTCGCGTTTCTACAGCGCACTCGCGGTCGTCAAGCCGTCTGCTACGATCGTCTGCAGCGAACGAGCGAGCGTCGGTGCTGGCGGCACTAGCGGAGATGCGCTGAATCATGTATGTAAATCTTTTCTATGAAATAGTAATTTATGATGCTCGTGGCTGATAGTATTTTTATTAAAGCACAAGTTTTTCTTTACTACTGTGGTCGTGCAATTTTCTTTTTATTAGGGTTAGCTGACTTTTGTTTGCCGCCGATACCAGGTTCGCTGCAATCGTTTCGGCGGTGGCGCCATCTGATAGTGCGGACGCGCAACTCAACACATGCCAGGGGCTTGGCTTAGCGGCGAGGTGCTGGCTTGAGAAGCTCGGCGAATCCCGGCACCGACCGCCGCCTTTCGATGGCGGTGAAACGCGGACACCCGCGCACTTAGGTTGAGGTACACGTTAAAGAAGTCCAGGTGGCAGAATTACTATGGGTCCTTCCCTTGTGCGGTCCTTAACGAAATGAAATGAAAAAAAAACACGAATTATTATTAATTAGTAATATATTGTGCCCCGTGATGGTGGGGCACTTGAAACTCATTCAGCTGCTGTTTACTATTTACACCAGAACAGCAATTGACCTCCCTGTTGTGGTACTTGGCGTTTACCGCCTATATATGTACGTAGGACATCCAGCGGAATCTTCGTAGCCAGACCCATGCACCTCGCTGAGCACGTCCGTCGGACATCCAAGAATGGATATTCAGACATTTTCTAAAAAATGCTCCTACAAACGAAATATGTTGTCTGGATGGCCACTTTATGTACGTTCTATGAATACATCGTTAAAAAGAATGGAGAACAGGGAATGTCGCTGGAGCTAGTGTTTTGAGAAGCGCACTTGCCTTTTGTCGGGACGTCCTGACAAAGACAAGTCCACTTGTAGAAACACTAGTCCAGCGACATTCCATGTTCTCCATTGTTTTTAGTGATCTGTTCATGGCTTCAAGCCTACATCTTCCCCTGAGCACCTCTTCTAGTTTGCACTTAGTTCTGCTGGACATTTAGATTTGTAATAGAGGTTGACACACATACTAATAACTTGAAATGAATGCTGGTGTTACTGTCCAACGACACACCTTTTTGCTTTAAAAATATTGAGTAATCTTGATGGTGGGCATTTGCCACATAGTTTGTATGTTCTTTGAGACATAATGCACTAAATATATATTACATAAACATCACTAAATGTTACCCAGAAGCTGCGGCAACAGTTTAGTTTAATTTCATTTCCTAAAGAGACATGAGCCTTCATGTTTGGTTTCACAGGATAACTTTATTTCAGAGACAACATTACACATAAGGCAGAATAATGACGCATAAGTTCAATCTGAATGAAACAAATAAGTGCCACAGAGCTAACGTTCTACATGTTAGCAAGATATTAAACAGCCATAGAAAGACCACAAAAAACATGAAAATGGAATGGCATCACTTTGGAACAACTGAACCCAACAGTAAGATGAAGTAACTTCCTCATAGCGACATTTCTAGAAATCTACCCTGCATATTGGAGCATAAAAATTAAGGGTTGACTATCAAGCAGCAACAACTTAAAGGGGCCTGGAAACTGCCTGCTCTCCTTTCAACAAATGAAGTCACTGGGGGCACCGACAGTGCACAACTTTGCTTTATCTCTTGAATTAAAAATGAACAAATAAAGCATGGCAGATCATCTATCCATATCCATGAAATCAGCCAATGCTATTTCTGTCTCAAGTGACTTAGTCGGTGCCTCCCTGGTGCCATTTGTGAAAAGGTGAGTGGGCCTTTTCCCAGCTGTGTTTGAAAACGAGATTGCGAATTCTCTGTAGCATGCAGTGGAACACTTGGCCCACATTTTATCAGGAGCGTCCACAGTTTTCCGACCATGTTCAAAAAGTGATGCAGGGCTCCTTTAGGGTCAAAGTGGATTGCACAAACATCCATCCAAAATCATAATGGTGAGTCTTGCTAAATGACAACTGTTTAAACTGCACCTATAGACACAAAACTGATTCAGCAGATGATTTTGAGAGCTGCAGAATATGACAAGAAAAAAAATGAAGCGAGAGGTATTTAAAACGACAGTGCATTGTTGCCAAATTCGTTGGCTGTAGTACAATCAATCTATATGCAGTATCACATCACAGCTTCTGCTCAAGTTCTCTGTACCTTAGTAAAATTTTAACACAAAAACTTAATGTTAAAAGAAAACAAGGTCATAATGTGCTAGGCTACAGTAGACACATTTTATTTACCAGACCTGCAAAGAGGCCGTCGTATGCACAAACAAACATGCCACAAAGGAGCAAGTGAATGCACAATGGAGCGGTATCCATAGTATTTTTTAGTACAAAACAATGGACACAAGAACGATGTCAGGATGTGCCGCTTGTTCCCATTGACTAAATAGTTATGCATTTGCAGGAACTAGGCTGGCAATCCATTTAACTAGTAACACGTACTCAACCGTGAAGTCTAGCAACTGATTTTTAGTCCAGCTGACATTCCCAAACTATGTTTGCAGTTATTTCTTGTGCATAAAAAAGATTGTAATGTCCTTGCTTATGCTTTGTCGGGACATAAAGTCTAATCCTGGTCCGAACACAGAACAGCTTCCACGAGAGCTAATTGATGGCCAAAAGACTATGCAGGAAAGGTTTGACGCCACAGAGGAGAAACTTATTACTTTAGCAAAAGCTTTAGCGAAATCCATAAAAATTGCATTTACCTGTTTTCCTGAATTTATAGCTAGTGTGAAATCGTGTACTGTAGTTACTAATTGAGTGCAAGCAGAAAAACCTTTCCCAAACCCATGCTGAGAACTTGACAAAACATTGCATTGATCTATAAATTCCGAAATATGCTTATGCATTATATGTTCAAGGAGTTTACAGGAAGTTGAGATTAAAGAAATTGGGCGATAGTAACAAAGTGTTTACCTCCACTCTTGTGTATGGGTTTGACTTTTGCAGTTACCCAGTCATCCTGAAGTTGACCCTCGTTGACTGATTTAGAGAATATGATAGCTAAATACTTAGAAACCCAACCTGCGTAACGCTTGAGGAACTCATTCGGTATCCCATCAGGTCCAGATGATTTTTAACATGAAGTTTCAAAAGTAAATTGAGAATTCCCTGTTCACTAATCACAACAACAGATATAGGAGGATAATCGACAACAAAAGTATCAAGGATACAATTATCTCTTGTAAAGACAGACTGGAAATGATCTGAAAGCATAGGAAATAAGCGAAAAATCACTAGTTTCTATACCATCGATTTCAAAAACATCAGAGGTGGCATTGCTAGGGGAAATTGAACTCCAGAACCTCTCAGGAGACGACGATATGTAGTTAGGTAGCTGCTGTCCGTAATAGCGTTCTTTGTCAGCCAATACCTTGGACTTCACTTGAGCCGATAAATCAGATATACGATGCCGGAGAGCGCCCACGTCTCTGCAATGCTGTTTTTTCTTTTTTAACCATTTAAGTCGTCTTTGAAGCTGCAACGTCTCCCGAGAAAGCCAGGGGTTTTTTCCTTTCGATTTCTTTATAATCCGAGGAACATATCATTTGATGAACTCATTTATAAGGTCCTTGAAACGCTTCCATGAGGTGTGAGCATCAGCACTACTTCTTGAAAAGGAGCTGTATTCAAATGAAAGTGAGTCCAATATAGAAGTGTCATTCGCGCAGGAAAAGTTAGGGAAAGAGGCCCTTTTACAGCGCTTGCTTAAGACAACATCTGAAAGTGTAAGTACCACAGCCTGATGATCAGATATTCCAGGAAGAACCTCGCAACTTGCTTGAGCGGAGATTGACCCACTAACGAAAAAAAGGTCTAATAATGAGCTAGAGCCTGCCTGTACTCAAGTGAATTGATTGACAATTTGCATCAAGTCAAAAGAAAGTATGAGATCAATCATTCTTTCACCAATTCTGTAGCAAGGTTGTACCACGCTGAAAGAGGGCCAGTCAACATATGGCAAATTAAAATCTCCAGCTAAAATGATCCGATCATCAGGCTTTATATGAGCGACAAGGTGGTCATTTATTTCATCCAGAACAACAATGGAGGAGCTGGGCGGGCGATAAATTGCTCCAATGATATACTTAGTCTTTCCATGGTATGCTTTACAAAATATGCCTTCGACATTATGTATGTCAGGCATCTTTAGAATTTGCAACGATTGTCGATAAATAGTCGCCACTCCACCACCACGGTCTTTCCTGTACACACGGTAGCCACGGGGAACAAATTCGCTATCATGTATGGCATCATGTAGCCAAGTTTCTGTAAGGACGGCGATATGAGTATTACAGGTCGACAGAATTCCTTCCAACTCAGGAGCTTTGTAATCACAGTCCTGCAGTTTAAATTTAATATATGCAGTAGTCGAGGGCCGCACTTGTTCTGTCACTTTACATTTTTCTTTAATTTGACACGTGCATTATTCGATTCATCCCAGCAATACAAGTTGCCATCCACGCTCAGTCAATTGTAAAGAAGTTTCACTTTAGCGCCGTGCTGTCTCTCTTTTTCGGAACTTTTCCAGAGCGTCCTGTGCGTTTCACGAACTCTGAATGAAAAATCTTCTGAAATGGACAACGTGGAGCTCTTTAATTTCTTGGTAGCCTTCAAAATAGATTAGATAACTTTTCAGACTAATCAATGAACTTGAGTATAACGGGTCTGTCCCTGTTTTCACTTGCCTGGCCAAGTCTATGGCATCTCTCAAGAGTGGTTGTCTTTATGCCTAGCTTACCTTGAAAAATTTTTTTCACACTGTCCTGAAGTATTTGAGGGGTTTCCTTGTGCGGTTCTTTGAGACCATAAATGATTAAGTTA
The DNA here is from genome assembly GCA_013339685.2 of Hyalomma asiaticum. Taxonomy (NCBI): domain Eukaryota; kingdom Metazoa; phylum Arthropoda; class Arachnida; order Ixodida; family Ixodidae; genus Hyalomma; species Hyalomma asiaticum. Next base: position 71,070,600 of record CM023481.1, on the reverse strand, counting down.
TTTCTATAGCTTCTATTTTCAAAATCATCAATTTTATGCTCGAGGGATACTAATTTGCATTGCATTTGACTCATCCCCTCGCCAATTTCCTTTACACGTCTTGGTAATAAGCTTAAGTTTTTCATATAACGCTCAATGGCATCGACGCGTTCAGTTAGCATGCCGAATTTTTCTACTATATCTTTCTGATTAGCCTGTACATCCTCAATAGCTGCTTTCATTGTTTTTTGGCCATCAAGTAATCGAGATAACATTTCTTTCTCTGTAAGAGGACCGGGATTAGCTTCAACATCGCCGCAGGCCAACAGATCTACAGGTATGAACGGGGCACACGCAAAAACGAGTTTAAGACAAAGTGGGAAGGCAGCAGCAGCAAAAAACGGTTATCACTACGCTAACATGGAACAGCAAGGTACCTACAAACCTGTATAGCAAAACAAACTGGGTTTCTGAGCACGTTGCCTTGTCCGCCGCTGCCATGCCCACTGTCGTGAGACGGTAAAGGGTGCAGATTTAAAAGCCCCAAGGTGGTCACAGGAACCGACGTCACTCCATGATAATTCCATGCTGATATGATCATCGAAGGGGGCGTTGTTTCCTTGAACAAGCAGCAGTTGACAGGTGGCGTCAATGACCAGGCGGAGGGAAGCCAGCTGACTGGAGCGGCGCCATCACCCCGAGTGGTTTCCAGGTGGCTGTCACACACTGCAGGGCCTTGACTGAGGACGAGTGCCACTGCCTGTATAGCAAAACAAAATGGGTTTCTGAGCATGTTGCTTTGTCCGCTGCTGCCATGCCCACTTATTAGCCAAGGCCAACCTTCCAACGCCAACACAAAGAAATAAAGTTCTGAGATTGAAATTTTTCTTTCAGTTAGTTAAAGGTTATTATAAGTTAGATATGACGCCTATACTTAATTTTTCTACAGGTTATGCCACAAGACAGCGACACTCCGTGACAATAACGTCCTTCTCTACTCGTAATAATGCTTTCAAGTATTCGATTTCCCCAAGAACAATTACAGATTGGAACAAACTAACTAACGAAGCTGTGTCACAACCATCTTTAAACCTTTTTGCCACATTCCTCGAGTGATGTCTTTTTATTGAAATTTCGGTGTTATGATGTTGCTTTTCTTTTTATATACTTTGCTTTCTTCTGTGTACCACTGTGTTGAGTTGCCAAAGTGTACACCTTTGCCTGTATTTCTTCCTTTTTATGTATGCCTAAATGTAAAACTTATAGCATGTGTTCCCACTCTGCCAAAACCCATTGGGTTGCAGTATTCATAAATAAAATAAATAATAAATAAATTAAGGATGTGGAGACGTTTCTGGCTTTAGTGAAAGAAGTTGGCGAAAAAATGGTCAATATAGAAAAAAGTAAAGAAAACTTGGAAAGAAAATTGGCTGACCTCGAGGATCAAGGCAGCTCGAATAACCTAATCATATTCGGCATTGCTGAAAACACTCAGGAAACTTCAGTATATCTCACAGAAAGCTTTGTTCATGGCCCACTCTGGGAAAAACTCTGCTTGCAAGTGCTATCTGTCGAAACAATTCACAGATTGGGAACGAGAAAATCAGACAGACCACAGCCAGTACGATCACCGCGGAAAAATCATGGTGCTCAAAAGTTGCTATAAACTAAAAGGAAGCAATGTATCCAATGCTGAAGCCTTTTCAGCAGCAACCAGGCAGCTTAGGAAACACCTCTGGGACAATATTGCTGAAGCGAGATGCAAAGGAAAAGTAGTGAGGCTGATTCATGACAAAGTTAACATTAACAATGAAGTCTTCGAATGGAACACTACCGAAATGAAAATCGTCCCCATTCACAGGCAGGTGCAAGCGCAGAAAAAATGACGAGGAAAGTGTCTCAGTATAAATGCCCACAGCATCATGAACAAAATGGTGGACCTTGAAACTATTGTACTCATAACCCAGATATAATAGTCATCACTGAAACAAGGCTACACTGCGACATTAGCGATTCAGACATTGCACCGATTGGGTATCGAATTCTCATGAAAGACAGGGGCTCTCGTGACGGCGGTGCAGCGGTCATGTTTTGTGAATCTGTGACAGCAACGAGGTTACCAGATATCGCGGATGTAGAATGTGTCATAGCGAGATTTGTTTCAGGGGACTTCCACGTTCTCATTGGGGCATTTTATTGCTCTCCTAGTTCTACCACTGTTTTCTTTGAGAAACCTAATGAATTCTTGTGCGAACATAGAAACAGCAGAGGCAATTGATTGCTGGGCAGAGATTTTAATGTTCCACATGTCAGATGGGTAGATGAGCTCCCCGATACACTCACCGCTTCTCCTGAATCTTTCGTTGACGTCGTCTTGCTACACGGTCTAACACAACTCGCACAACAGCCTACGCGTGTTGAAGCAAACACCGCCTCAATTTTAGGTTTATTTCTCGGAAACAGCAGATTTCTTGGGCGAAAGCCAACAGTGCATCTTTTCAAAGGAATATCGAATCATAAAATGGCACCTCACAATACCAGATATCGTTGTGCCTGAGAAACAAAAAAAAAAGATACACTAATTCCTATGTTTGCACAAGCCAGTCATGTCGATATACTAGACACACTGGAGTCATTTTTTTCTGTTTATGTCGCGACATGAATCGGCAGCACATCTGCTGACGGCTTGTGATGTTTTTTTAAAGAAACAGTCTGGCACTGCATGAACAATTCTCTCCCTTGGAAACGGAAACAGCGGCAAAGTACGAACCCTTGGATAATAAAGATAATGCTCGACTAGGACGGAAAATAAAAAAGGCTCGGATGCAGCACCGGCAGCGCCCCTCTGCTCAGAATGCTGACAAGTTAACGGAGCTGCGGGCTCGACTAAAGCAAGACATTGGACAGGCGAAGGAATATCATGAGAGTGTGTGTTTAAAACATTTTCTTTCTACATTCCCAGAAAAATTCTGCAGACACATATCTCCGAAAGAAAAATACGAGTATCTTAATCAATAGCACAGCTAAAACTGACAAGAAAGAAAAGGCTAACTGCACTAAATAATTATTTTGCTCAGTGTTCACTTATGACTGATGGCAATGTTCCACATTTCTCGATGCATGAACAAACACACCCCATTGATGACATCACTATCACTGAGGATGGAATTTTATCACTCTTGCTCAAACTGGACGTTGAGAAATCATCCGGCGTAGATGGAATCCGAAACGCTTTTTTACACCGATATGCTGAGTGGTGTGCTATTTTTATGTCTGATATTTCAGAAATCGCTGTCTCATGCGGAAATTCGTAGAGACCAGAAATGTGCCAGAATAACCTCGATATCCAAAAGAGTGACCCCTCCTCTGTTGCATCCCATAGGCCAATATCCCTCCTCTGCACTTGAAGGGAAGAAATTAGTCGACAGTCGCCAACACTGTTTCCGAGGAGGAGTTTCAATGACAACACAACTACTTAGGAGCATTTACGACTTCGCAGCAGCGTTAGATAAATGTGGTCAGGTCGACATCATATTCGACATTGCGAAAGCATTTGACGGCATGTTGCACTCTAAACTTCTTTTAAAACTAAAGCCTATTGTTAAAAACGATTTCATTCTTGCATGGACTGCCGCTTACTGGTCCTGTAGACAGTAATCAGCGTCCATCGATGATGTTAGCTTAGATACTGCTTCCGTTTAATCCGGCATTCCCCAAGGTTCTGTTCTTGGGCCGTTGTTCTTTTTGGTCTTCATAATCGACATCGCTCTAGACATACCGGCAAAAATCCGTTTATTTGCAGATGGCTGCATCTTATACAATGAAATCTGCAGTGCTGATGATCAGGTTTCTCTTAACCTATCGCTAGCCCAAATTCAAAACTGGTGTACCTTGTCACTGATGCAGATAAACCACAGTAAAACGGTAGCAATGACAATCACGCCTAAGAACAATCTACTTAGTTTCACTTATAGTATAAGTGGCAATAACCTATCTGCAGTCTCTAATTGTAAATACCTGGGAGTTGTCATTACAGCTGATCTTCGGTGGAATGATCACGTCACGTGCATGCAGAAGGCCATGCGGCAACTAGGGTACTTACGGAGAACATTTTTGAAGGCTTCAAGAGATGTAAGGCTTTTCGCTAAAATCTGCAGGGTTCGCACACGATATTTTGCTGAAAATCCAAGGACATCTCAAGCATTTCAAGGGAGCAAAAAGAAAAAATTCAGAGTGTTAGCGTAATTTTATTCCCGCATGACTTAAGAAATGAGCTCTACTTTCGCACTAATTTCTTTTTCAAGAACAGCTATCTCCGCCTCTTTTTTTCTCTAGCTGTTCGATGGAAACTGTTGGCTTGGACAAGACAAGTTATGTCGTTTTTTGCTTCGGCATCTTCTGAAAAGCGATCCACTGACTTGTTTTAAAAGTTTTTAGATATGTTGACGATTTTTTAGTGCTTTTAAAAAAGACTCCCGCCTTCACCTACCCCTCTACAGTAGGTGAAGTTTTATCTGTTTTTAGCAAACGTGGACTTGGGTTACGTTTTACCCATGAACTTCCGGACGCCTCTCTTTTACAGTTTTTAGACCTAAAAATCAAGTTTTCTGATGCGCACGTCTGCTGGGGTTACTACCCACGAGCGGGCTGCTACCGTTTGACTCGGCACATTCCAAGACAATTAAGAGAGGAATTGCGTTGATGTGCATGAAATCAGCTCTCCAGAAATCGTGCCCACACCAGGTCACTTCCAGTTTCTATAATCAGGTAAGCCGTCTTTCGGCCGCAGGGTTCCCCCTTTCGGTCTTGACTGCCGTTTCTGAGTCACTCCTTCAAAAAATCAAGCGTGGAACGGGAAGCACTACGGCAGAGGTTCACCAGAAGGCCCCTAGGCCTGAGGTTGTACCTTACATCCATAAGCTTTCCCACAATTTCAAGAAGGTGGCAAACAGGCACGGTGTGCCTATTCGTTTCTCTGCCCCAAACAAGCTGGGAAAGTTGTGCCCACGTATTTGCAGTGCAAATAAACGTGGATGCTGGAAGAACCATCAAACGCCGTTAGTAAAATGTTCCACTGGAGTGGTCTATTGCATCCCCATGTCATGTGGGATGTTCTACGTCGGCGAAACTGGCCGCTGCGTCAATGACCGATTGGGGGAACACGCTCTAAATGTGAACAAACTACATGACAAGTACGCCCATTTGGTTGCGCATGTCATCAAGTGTCCTGGTTGTGTGGCGCGGTTAAAGGAGACGACGATCCTAGGCAAGAGCAGTGACGAAATTGCACGTCTAAGTCTGGAAGCCTACCATATTAGAAAACTTGGCAGGAAGTGCATAAGCACCCCGTCTATTGCTCTGTTTGACGCGGAATTTAATCTTCTTGTGCGGCTATCGGGGGGGTTACATTGCTAAGCAATATATTGGATTGGTTTCTTGTACTTTCCTGGTTTTTTTGCGCCTGCGTTGTTGACATGTCACCATCCCCCCCCCCCTTTTATTCTTTTTCTCCCCCTCCATTTCCCATGCTTCTTTGAGGCACTTATAAAACCACGTCATTTTTCCAAATAAAGCCAGTTGATAGTCCGTGCTCGTGTGTCCTTGTCTCTCCTTCTGTGTCGTCTGGTTGCGCCGGTGCCTTTAGGTTTCAAGAATGTACCAACTCGCCCAACAAGAGGTTTTGATGACTCCAGCAAGCACTTCAGAGTTTTTTGGAGCTTTGTCTTCTTCTCTTGGATGCTCGGTAGCTCTAGCTCGATCCGTTTTCTTTTCAAGGTTACCTGCTGTGCCACAGCTTGCTTCTGTTCGTCCAAGTATAAGCATATCTATGCCTGGCCTGGCACATTGATGATTTAAGTTTTGACAGTGGAACGTTAAGTGCACACACAATATCTCTCTTGTGCTCAGAAAGAAGCTTGTTGTCCATTAAACTGTTAAGAACAACTTTCACCTTTTCAAGGTTCATTTCTGTCTTCAACATCTCTCTGGGGTCGAAACATGACAACCCTCGAAAGAAAGGGTACCTAAGAGGACTTCTATCCATTATTTTCAGGGTCATGCTCACAATAAACTTCTGACACTTGCTTCTTAATTCAAAGACATACTTGGCACTCGCTTTATCATTCTTCACGATCTTCTCAGCCCCCTGTCCAACGTCCACCTCTTCAAGTGACATGTAATTTGCAGCACCACCAACATCAATTTGCAGGAGTTTCGTGATGCTCGTGGCTTCTGTCAATACCAAGCACTTCACGAACCTTGGAAGGAGGCTCATCAAGATACTTTCAAGCTCCTTTGCTAAAAAAAACATCTTGGGAGAATCACTCTGAAACACAGTCAAGAAAGGCTGCACCACCATTGCAACCTATAGGGAAAAGTTCAGTTTTGCAAGCGCAAGCTGGTCGTTTAGAAAAGCACTGACGTTCTCACACGCTCTACATTTCGACACGAGCAGCCTGCTGTTCCCCACTACTTCGGTGTAGTGCTTCAAATGCTCCCACATAGCAAGGGCTCTCTCCAGTGCTGCCACATTCTCACCCAACAGTGGGGTATGAATAGAAGTGGATATAGCTTACTACCTGTCTCTTCACCAAAATCTTTACGACGGGCCGGTGCATCATGGAAGAGTGAGAACAAGCTGGACAGATAGGTATCGACTGGCCAGCTCATTGCACGCATTCCTGCTTTATAAGCTTCATGCACTGTGTGCAAGCCACATGAACCAATATCCAAGCACTGAACTTGAAAGTCATTCTTCATGTGCTGCTGCAACCTGTTGAAAAGACTCGAGTTGACATTCGGGCCGTCAATCGAGAGCTGCACGATCTTGCTGAGGGGAAAGGATGCGAGTGTTTCCGTTAACTACTGTAACAGCTCGTCCGCTGTGCTGTGACCGAAGAATGTCGAAGTCAGATGTTTGGTTGCCACCTCATAGTTGTTCGACAATCTGACGTGAACGCCAAGTTGTTTTCTTTGCAGATGTTCATTCAAAGTTTCGCCAAAAATTACTATAAAATGTTCATACTTTTCCATCATTTGTCGTACTTGCGAAGTGAAAGGTGAGCGCAGACCATGGTACGCGACATAGGCACATTTTTTCTCAGAACAAGTGAAGCTACATGCAATTCCACTGTCTGGAAACATCTTCTGGAATAGTTTCATTTCACTTTATTTGGGCATTTTACGAAGGGGGCAAAAGGAGAGTGTGTCTCCTGACTTGGCCCGCTCTTCGTGAGGCACTTCGGCCAGGTACAGCAGGACAGTGTACAGAATATACAGTAATATGCATACAACCAATAAATAAATGAGGAATAGAATAGCAATTAGAGAAATATTAGAGATGCAAACAAAGCTGTTCCTCGGCGATAAATGCAGAATGCACCATGATCAGCACCACTTAACATATATTGAAATACATACAATTTGAAATGTGACGTGAAAACAATGAATACATTAAATACATTCATACATTAAATATTTTCAGCACATGCACCTTAGAACTGTGTTCTGTTTATTACACCCATACTCGTAATTCGCTTCCTAACTTGTGTAATGTTTCTAGCCTCCCTAGCATATTCAATTATTTCAGGAATCTTGTTGCCCAATAGAACAATTTGGTTATCAATTGACTGTACACCATAGTTAGTCCAGCACATTGGCCCGACCAACGCAACAGTACGCAGATTATACGCAAGATCTCTGCTTAAGTATGTATCAGAAAAAATCTGGAAATTATCTTTAATTTTTTTAAAGATTAACAAGGCTAGTTGCATCCTAAAGCACTCTGGGAATGGGAGTACATTATACACACGAAAAAGAGACATGTTTGTGGGGACCGAGGTAGTTATCAAACCTAGTGCGCGTTTCTGAAGAAGAATTATACCTTCTGTATTTGTTTTGTTACACGTAGCCCAGACTAAAATGCAATACATGATTTTCGACTACATAAAAGAAAAGTAAAGCTGCCGTTTAACTCTCACAGGTAGGAGATGCTGCAAGCGTCGAATTAGATGGACCGAACTTGATACTTTTATTCAGTCTGTCCGCATGTTCAGACCAACTAAGGTCGCTTTGAAAACATATGCCTAGAAATTGAATTTTATTTGCCTGCGCAACATTTTCTCCATTAAAAAAATTCACAGCATATCCACGGAGTGAATGATGATGAGTGGGCGAAGCTCCGGAGGTTCATAGTAGGTAGTGCTGAGTTCCGGATTAATTTAGTTAACGCACACGCTACGAATCCTTATGGTTCAACTATGCACAAGTGAAATCTCCCACCGGCACTTCATTGCAAGTCAAGATCCAGTGCCTATATATATATGGGTGGCCGGTGAACGGTTCTCCAGCGCGAGCAGTCTGTACTTTTCAATCAAGAAACTCGCTAGAAGACGCTGCCTGTGTCAAGCTTGTCTCTCGTGGGTGAGGGCATGTTCTCCTTCTTTGCGAGCTGGTAGCGCGTTCATCGAAGAAAGAGCGTTTTCATAGTCAACGCGCGCCTTTCGCTCTCTCTGTCTCTCTCTCTCTCACAAGACAGCAGATGGAAGAGAGAGAGCTCGTGCACCGAGGGCGAGCGCGAGCCTCCCGGCGGCGCAAGGTGGCTACATACATACTACTACTACTACTAGTATTACTACTACAGAGGAGGGAATGACCCACACCCTAAGGAGCTTCGCCCCTAAAATCAGAGAGATAGCATGATCTACGGGCCTGTTTTTTTGCTTGAAGAGCATAAATTTTTTTAGTGTTTAGTTTTAGCTGGTTGACTGTAAGCCATGATTTTAGTTTATCCAACCAGGAATTTGCGGTTATCTCAATGTCGCGAAATGGATCCACTGTAGCAATAGGAGTAGTGTGACGACACAGCTTTTATCGTCCACAAAATCTCTGCTTCCATCACGGAATTGTGGTTTCTGCAGTCTTCGTCAAAAGTTGCAGTCCGAGAGGAAGTTGCCGTGCTTTCACAGTGACAAGTCGCCTCGGACATCAAGTTTACCGCTGTCATAAAACTAGCGACAGATCAGCAGCCCTGACCTGCTGCTGCTTTGGATTGATGCTTCGCACCTTTCTGATGGCTCATTAAGGCAGACTCCCCCATCATTGCCATGTCGACAGTCTTCTGACATATTGCACACTTAGATCTATAAGGATCGCTTGGTGGCGGTTGCACCCAGTTACGATATTTCGTATGTTGCAGCCATGCAGACTGATATCGGCACTCCCCACCTGACATCTTGTCAAAGTAAACATACAGTGCACTGGGAGAAATGGCACTCACAAGGTCGACGGACAAAAGACTTACTAATCTGCCGAGCACGGGTGCTGCAGCGGCATCGAGAGTAATGCGTGCCGTCGCCAGCCGCTTGGGACACTGCGCTACGAGACCGTGCGCGCAGTTAGGCGAGACGCGCGTCTCCTCTCCCGTCCGGCCAGGTCACGGCTGGGATCGCACCCCTGCACATTTCAGTCGCTGCCCGCACGAACAGTATGGAAATGAGTCAATCATGCGGGAGACAAAAATGAAAAATGAAAAGATGCGCCTCCGATTCCACCTGCTTGGGATCCGCAGTACCAGCTTTGATAGATAGCGGCGCCGCCTGCGCATGCATTAACGGCGCAGAGATGGCAGAGGCAAAGTAGCCAGTTTAGGGACGTAGCCCGACCGAGCGATATGCCTTGGATTGGATTTCCAATCAATATTACTTGCTAGACGACGTAAGGCTGTGTAGTTTAAAACCGAAACTTTCTGACGCCATTTAGTCAGCACAGCTTGTTTTCATGGTCATTCGTAAGTGAAAATGCCTTTAAAATCAGCGTGACTTACAGAGGTACACCATTAACTTTCTCCTGCGGAGCAAACACCACGGCATCTTCAAGGATTAAAAGGAGCTCACAGGTATTCAAGGGCCCTTCAACTTATATTGTTATAAATCAAGGATATTTAAGGATTTCAAGGGGCTGTGCGAACCCTGAACCTATATAAGACCAACACTAGAATACGCTGCAGCAGTATGGGATCTGCACACAAATGCAAATATAAGCAAGTTAGAAAATATTCAGAGAAAGGCAGCTACTAGGTATATTTTTAATTCGTACAGCTGCAAAACTTCGCCAAGCACTCTTTTAATTTCAGCAAATAGAGAATCCCTACAAACCAGACGCTATCGCGAAAGGCTAAAAATATTTTATATCCTATACCATGACAAGCGTGGAATCGGCAAAAACATGTACTTGGAACCTCTTGCACAGCATCCTACTCAAAAAGGTCAGCGAAATTTCGTGCAAAACTAACTCTTACATGAATACTTTCTTCCCCTGTACTATCCGAGACTGGAACCATTTGCCCAGAGAAATAATCGAGTGCCCTTCTGTTACAGCTTCCATTACTGCACTTCAAAGGACGAAATGACAGTGCCTTTATTTACCACTGCTGTAACGAGTCGTAAGAATGTTACCCATATATCTTGCTTACCATAGCTTGCTGTTTGTTTGTTGTTGGTTCTGATAATGACAATTAGTTCTGATAATGAGTTTCTGAAATGTAGCACATAGAAATGTAAAACACACTACACAGACACATTTTCTTTTTTCCCGCCACTTTAAGTGTTAAGTAATGCATTGACTATGGCATCACTACTTATGTTGCTATACCAAATGTTTGCCACTACAGATTGTATTACAGTAAAACCTCCTTATAACGAAGTTGAAGGGGGAGCTGTAATTACTTCGTTATAACCATTAGTTCATTACAGCCAATATCCATGTATCCCGGCCGCAGCGGCTGCATTTCGATGGAGGCGAAATGTTGAGGCCCATGTGCTGTGCGATGTCAGTGCACGTTAAAGAAGCCCAGGTGGTCGAAATTTCCGAAGCCCTCCACAACGGCATCTCTCACAATCAGAACGGCAGCGGGCAACAGCTGAGAGCATCCGCATCATTGTGTTTCTTTCCGGATTTGTAAGTGACGTCGAAGTCATATTCTTGGAGACGTAGTATCCAGCGACCTAGATGTCGAGATAGGTTCTTTAATGCTGACAGCCAGCACAAAGCGTGGTGGTCTGTCACGACCGTGAAGTGGTGGCCATGGAGATAAGGTCTAAATTTCTGTATGGCCCAAACAACGGCGAGACACTCTTGCTCGGTTATCGTAGTTTCTGTCCGCCGCTGTCAGCGTACGACTGGCATATGCGACCACACGCTCTTCAGAATGCCTTTGTCGCTGTAAAAGAACCGCGCCGATTCCATGGCCACTGGCATCAGTATGTAGTAGAGTGGGCGCGGTGTTACCGAAATGACAGAGCACCGGTTCAGATGTGAGGGCGCGCTTTAAAGTGTCAAAAGCCATTTGACACTCGTCGGACCACACATAGGAGGTTCCCGAAGAGAGGAGTCGGTGGAGCGGTGCCGCAATCCCGGAAAAGTTGCGGATGAAGCGGCGGAAGTAGGATGCGAGGCCAAGAAAGCTGCGCAGCTCTTTCGGGCGTTCAGGCCTCGGAAAGTGGAGGACGGCAGTAATCTTTTCGGGATCAGGCCGAATGCCGCTTCTGCTTACGAGATTGCCCAGTACTTTAATAGTTTGGCTCGCAAAGTGGCATTTCTTAGTATTCAGCTGAACACCGGCTGCAGACAGACACGTGAGCACTTCGTCTAGACGCCTCAAGTGCTGTTCGAACGTTGAAGAAAATATTACTATGTCGTCAAGGTAGCACAAACATGTCTTCCACTTGAGGCCACGGAGCACAGCATCCATCATTCGCTCGAAGGTTGCAGGAGCATTGCAGAGGCCGAAAGGCATGAAGTTAAATTCGTAATGTCCATCAGGTGTGGCAAAGGCAGTTTTTTCCTTGTCGGCCTCGTGCATGGTGATTTGCCAGTAACCTGAGCGTAGGTCAAGGCTGGAAAAATATTCCGCACCTTGTAATGAATCTAATGCATCATCAATGCGAGGCAAAGGATATACGTCTTTTCGAGTGATGTTGTTCAAGGCACGGTAATCAATGCAAAAGCGCACGGAGCAGTCTTTCTTCCGTACCAGGACGACAGGTGACGACCACGGGCTTGAGGAAGGGCGTATTACATTTTGCTTGAGCATGTCGTCGACGTGCTTGTCGATGATCTCACGCTCGGTGGAAGAAACATGATACGGCAGACGGCGCACAATAGCAGTTCCATCGACGTGTATGCGGTAGGTTGCCGCCGAGGTCTGTCCCAAAAGAGGAGAATGTACGTCGAACGAAGACTTGTGTTTATGCAACAAGGCGAGCAATTCATCTTTCTGCTGCGGAGGCAGGTCTGTACTTATGGTACTAGCCAGGGCAGAGGCAGGAGCACTATCTGTAGGTGGGCGCTTTTGCCCCATACTACTAGTGCTCACGGCCATCACAGAGACAGGCTGGGTGTCCGCACCGGAAACTACAACTGCACCTCTAGGAAGCAGAATCGGCTCATCTGTGATGTTGAGTACGGCGAGAAGGGCCGTGCCGTTGATGAAGCGCACGAGACTCGATGCTAGTGCAATCCCTTTGGATAGGTAAGAGGCTGTCGGAGATACTAGAACATCACCACTGTTGATTACGTCTGAAGCCATCATCAGGAGTTGCTCGTGACCAGGGGGCACCACACAATCAGATATATTGCGAAGACGGTGCCGGGACTGCGCTCCATTGTTGACATCATCAGTCTCCGACATGTGCAGAAGACGTTGGCGGCAAGAAATGAAGGCGGCGGCATCAGAAAGGAAGTCCCATCCAAGAATTAGCATACAGGCGCAGGATGTCGGCACAATATGTGTAACTGACACATGGAGATTGATTTATAAATGCATGTTGCAGGCTTTGAAACACGAAAGAAAAATCGCAAGTTACAAAGCACTCTAACTGGTGTATAGATTGTCTAGAAGCAGTTCTGGGTCTCGGCAAGTTGTTTCCTAGTATTTGGGCCATCTGAGATTCGTTACTTACTGTCGTGGACTTCAAGCTCCACAACTGTTATTCAAAGAAAAATATGGAAATAAAAGATGACATCATAATGCACTGTAACCACAATGACGCATTCCTTGGTGCTGTGTTTCCCCAACTGTGCATCCCTTTCTTGTGGTCCCAACCACAATAATTCCATGTATTATGCTCCCACTTGATATATCACTATCTATGGGAGTGCTTGCACTAGTGACATTATGCTTCTTAATCAGCACCTACTATTCACATCGGTATGAAAATTGCTGCAGAAAGAAACAAAAATCTGGGAATATAAAGAAACTTACAAAAAAGGTTCTGCAAGTTGTATGAAGTAGATGTGATGTCAGAGCATAAGCTTAATAAAGAAAAGAATCTTTTTAACCAATACATAATAAAAAATGGCAGATCCCACGTGCAGTGGGAAACAAGGAAATGCGAAGCATGCATCAGGAAGGTAAAATGGGTCTGCATTGTCATCTTGCTATACCAAATTTCATACATGTGAAGCTAACGAGACGGCCGCAAGAGCACGAAGAGTGTGGCATGTAAACCATGCTGCTGATGACACGTATGCCATGATTGTAACACTATGACCTGTGATTTACATTCGTCATGCAGTCATTGTAAGGGTCGTCGGAATGAGTCGGAGAATACGGTACGCCAAGGTGGTCAAGCAGGTGCCGGAAAAGACGCGCAGCCACGTGGTGAACAGGTGGGGGAGGAGGAGACCATTGTGGGGATGTATTGTACAGCTGCTTTGGCACCCGCGCTCCCTCCCCCGCAGCGTGGTGGGCAGCAAGCGTACCCAATGTATTGTTCACGGTTGTCATTTGTTAGTGCGGCGTCGGAGTATCGATCGCCGTTTGTGATTGGCTGTGAGGGGTTCAGGGGCGGAGCAACCGGTGTATATAAGGTGGCCCCTTTTGCCTGGCAGAGGAGATTGGAAGCCAGAGACTGGAAGTAAGACTGGAAGTAAGTTGGAAAGGCTGAAGGTAAGCAGTAGGTTGGAGGGTAGCCCGAAGGTTGGCGAGCATGGAGTGGATAGTGCTAGAGAGGACATCTAGCACGAGTCCGGGTGGTGGTTACGGTCGCAAGAGCAGTGCTGTGCACTGGGGTCGGCTTTGCCGAATGGAAGCGATCGTTCCACCAAGGTCCTCCCAACCGGGGCTCGGGCGCGGATAGTACTAGAGGGGACATCTAGTACGAGTCCGGGCGTTGGTTGAGGTCGCAGGAGAGGTGCTATGCACTGGTCGGCTCTGCCGAATTGGAGCGACGGTCCCAGTGCTAGGCCCTACCAACCGATGGCTCCACCTAGGTCATGCCAACCGAAGCTACTGTCTGTCAATATGTATGTACTGTCTGCCTGTTACATAAAGTCTCGTGTTGTGTTTGTGAGAAAGGCTGGTCTGCATCTTTCAAGTCGACAACGCGACGGCGGGCAGGTAGCAGGAAGGCTTCCGTCCATCCTTCTTTGCAGCAGTAACGCTAGCTGGAGGAGCTCGGCTCCAAAATGAAGAAGAGAAGCAGGAAGGAGGAGAAGGTGGGCACTGGGGACAAGTTCCTCACAACGACAAGGTCACCTTACCTTCTCTCTACTTTATCCTTTCCTGAGAAAATTTACTTCATGTCATGACATACCAATTTTGTTGTACATTCCATTAATGAAATGTGTGGCATGTATATTGATACCGTACCTCGGGTGAAGAATGAAAGAGAACAACGAAGTGAGGCTCAATCCTGGGCTGAGTGCTAAGCCTTCCGCTACCATCCGTCACCCCGCTCTGTAAAATAAACATCTTTCACCGTAACAAGATTGGTGGAAGTGCTGGGTAACGTATTCGCGCCCCGAAGAAGGACGACGGAAGAGAAACCGCTGGAGCTCCGCCGAAGCCGCAGACTCGCGGGTCTTCCGCCTGTACCAGTGACCATGAACGCCGATGGTGACAGCCCGCCGCCTTCGTCCTGCTCCCTTGGACAACACTACAGGGAACCACGCACCTTCTCCGGGAACACTGGAGAGGACGTCGAGGAATGGCTCAAACACTACCGGCGGGTGAGTCTGTATAACCGCTGGGAGACGACCAGCCAGCGGAACAACGTCCCACTGTTTCTTGAGGGAACCGCGTTGATGTGGTTCGAGAATCACGAGGAAAACCTGACTACGTGGGCGAATTATGTAGACGAGATCAAGAAGTGTTTTGGCGACCCGTCAACGAAAAAGAAGTGTGCCGAGCAGACGCTGGCCCAACGTGCGCAAGTACCAGGGGAGACGTGCACCACGTACATAGAGGAAGTTCTGAAGTTGTGCAAAAGTGTGGACCCGGCCATGACAGATGAGGATAAGGTCGGCCGTCTCCTCAAAGGTATTGCCGAAGATGTCTACCACTACCTGATAGGCAAGGACGACTTAACTTCGGCAGATGACATCATCCGACATTGCCGCACATTCGAGGCTCTTAAGGCTTGGCGTATTTTGGTAAAGTTCGGTCGACTCCCCAACGTCACGACTGTCGCGAGCATCGACGTGGGTCCTTCGCCCAGCGATCTGGCGTCAACTATTCGGGAAATAGTGCGCGACGAACTTGATCGATGGGACACTGCCAGTAAATCGAACGCGCATGTCCATGGTGCTTTCACACCGTGCGCCGCCCTTCCGGTGTCCATCAATGCTGCGGGCTTCGACTACTCGAGGGAGCCGGAGCAGCCGCGTCATTATTCTTACAATTATGAGCCGCGGAGCGATTCCGTCAAGAGGTCGTCGCCCTCCGACATTACGGCGTGGCAAGGTCCCACTGACCGTCTTCAGCAGCGTCTGACGCGTGAAGCACCTGTGTGCTTTTACTGTGGCGTCCGTGGACATATAGCACGCTTCTGCTCGGAGCGCCGCCGTGCTCCTCTACCGCAGTACGAACGACCACCGGCATCCTCGCGCCGCCCAAGTACGCATACGCGTGGGAACTATCGCTGGCCGCCACGGAACAGCTACTACGGCAGCGACTAGCATCGGAACTTCCGCAACGATTCGCCTGATTCTGCACGGAGTGTGACACCACCAACTTCCCGTAGGTATCGGTCACCATCTCCAAGCCGTCGACGTCTCGCCTCTCCTCCTCCGGGAAACTAGACGCCGCGGCCGATGGAGGTGAGGTCGCCGGACATTTTTCACTGCACACAAAAATGCCTCCGCCAGTTTCAATGTCAACGAATAAGGTCGATGTTCTTATAGATGGTGTTCCCACGTCAGCTTTAGTCGACACGGGAGCAACTGTTTCCGTCATGAGCAGTGAATTCAAGTCCCGAATCGGTCGGAAAGTGATGTTCTGTTGGGAAGACTACGCAACGTTTCGTGCAGTCAGTGGGGAAGCGTTGCGACCAAAGGGAGTGTGTACTGTAACTGTTACATTCGGCTCAAAGGTGTTCAAGGCAGAGTTTGTAGTTCTCGCGAATTCTACCCATGACGTGATCCTGGGGATCGACTTTCTGAAAGAATGTGGAGCCACGGTTGATTGCGGTGCCGGTGAAGTGTTACTCTCTGCTTTTTGTGAGGAGCCTACGCGCCGCCAGCAGACTATTGCCGTCGTTGACGACATAACTCTGCCGGCGCAGTCCATAGTTCGAGTGCCTGTTGAAGTCTGTGGTGTCGCACCTGATAACGTTGACGTGATAGTTTACCCGATCCAGCTGACCTGTGCGAAAAAGGATGTGTTTGTACCGCGTTGTGTGATTCCTACGAAAAGTGGCAGATCGTTACTGTGGGTGATAAACTCCTCTTTCGAGCCGATTGTCCTACCTAGCGGAGTGCGGCTGGCTGTGTTTGAACAGGACACAAGCGATAACATTAGCATTGCAGTAATTAGCGACGACCAAAAGGATGGATCCGATCTGGCCTACCCAAATGATGACGTATTCCTAGGTATGGTGAATAAGTTGCTTTCATCGGAGAAGAGACAAACATTGGTTCGAATCCTGTCCAATCATGCATCCGTCTTTGATTTTGCACAGAATGGCCACGAATTTCCCGTACCACCTTCACGTGCTCGCCACGTGATTAATACTGGTGCAGCCCATCCTATCCGCCAGAGACCATACAGAGTATCTCCGTCCGAGCGTAAAATTATAGCTCAGCAGGTAGAGGAAATGTTGGCGAAGAAAGTTATTCAGGAGTCCTCTAGTCCCTGGGCAGCGCCTGTTATACTAGTAAAGAAGAAGGATGGTTCCTGGAGGTTTTGTGTGGACTACCGGCGATTGAACTCTGTGACAAAGAAAGATGTATATCCGCTTCCCCGAATTGATGACGTCATTGATTGCCTGCACTCTGCTTCGTATTTTTCTTCCGTAGACCTCAGATCTGGATACTGGCAAATTCCCATGCACTCGGCGGACAAGGAAAAAACAGCGTTTACAACTCCAGACGGTCTATATGAGTTTAATGTTATGCCGTTTGGTTTATGCAACGCTCCTGCCACCTTTGAGCGATTTATGGACACTGTTCTCCGCGGCCTAAAATGGGAAATATGCCTTTGTTATCTTGATGATGTTGTAATTTTTGGCCGCACGTTCGACGAACATAATCGCCGTCTTGATGTTGTCCTAACGTGCCTTGAGAAAGCGGCACTTACCCTGAATTAAAAAAATGCCACTTTGGTGATCGTGCAACGATAGTTCTTGGCCATCTCGTAGACAAGCACGGTGTTCGACCTGACCCACAGAAAGTCACCGCGGTAAGCAGCTTCACTCGACCGCGTTCACTGCGAGAACTTCGAAGCTTCTTGGGTCTGTGCTCATATTTCCGGCGTTTTGTTCCAAAATTCGCTGATGTGGCTCAGCCTCTCACTCATTTGCTCAACAAAGACGTGCCGTTCCAGTGGACGAAAGAGTGCGAATCGTCCTTTTCTCAGCTGAAGTTCATGCTGACTTCCGGACCTATTCTTCGCCATTTCGACGCATCCGCCCCAACTGAGGTGCACAGTGACGCTAGTGGAATCGGTATCGGCGCAGTTTTAGCCCAGCGTCACGGAGCCGCCGAACATGTCATTGCCTATGCTAGCCGTTGTTTGAGCAAAGCAGAGCGGAATTACACCGTTACCGAGCAAGAATGTCTTGCGGTCTTCTTTGCCGTGCACAAGTTTCGACCGTACGTCTACGGCCGCAGATTCTCTATCGTCACAGACCACCACTCACTGTGTTGGCTAACTGGTCTACGTGATCCTTAAGGCCGTCTTGCACGCTGGGCCTTACGCTTGCAAGAGTATGACTTTGATGTATGCTTTAAGAGTGGCCGCCGTCATGCAGACGCTGATTGCCTGTCGCGACTTGCCCTTCCCATGACGGAATGTGACGCCGACAATTTCGACGACTGTCTAGCAACTCATCGTTCCCAGATCTTGCCGCCTTCTGTGCTGAACAGCGCAAAGACCATAGTCTGGCTCCTTCTTTCTCATCCGCCGTCGAGAAGCCCCGCCAGAGCCCTTTCGTTGTACAGGATGGAATTCTTTACAGGCGGAATTTTTCTGGGACCGGGGCCCGCCTTCTTTTGGTTGTTCCTAAGGCTTTGCGAACCAACGTCTTACAAACTTTGCACGACGACCCAACATCCGGCCATATGGGATTTGCCAGGACATACCACCGCGCACTCGAACGTTTTTACTGGCCACGCATGCGCCAAACTACGGCCAAATACGTTGCGAGTTGTGACCATTGTCAACGGTACAAACGTCCAACTAGTGCACCGCCAGGCCTTCTCCATCCCATACCACCTCCGTGTTCCCCCTTTGAAGTCGTCGGCATCGACTTGATAGGCCCTTTTCCGAGATCCATCCAGGGGAACCCCTGGATTATAATCTGTGTCGACCATCTGACCTGTTACGCTGAAACCGCACCACTCTCTGCCGCCACAGCCGAGCACGTTTCGGACTTCTTATTACGCTACATAATCCTCCGGCATGGACCCCCTCGCGCGATTATCAGCGATCGCGGCCGCCAGTTCATAGCCGACGTCGTTGAGGAGCTGCTTCGCCGCTCAGCCTCCCAGTTTCGTCACGCCACGTCATACCATCCACAGACGAACGGATTGACTGAGCACGTCAACAGAACTCTGATTAACATGCTTGCTATGTATGTTGACTCGAAGCACAAAAACTGGGACGCAATTTTACCTTTTATGACTTATGCGTACAATACTGCGCTGCACGAGACCACCGGTTTCAGCCCGTTCTACCTCCTCTATGTCCGCCGACCACGAAGTACCCTTGACACCATTCTCCCATTTTCCGAGGAGGAAAAACCACCTCTTGCTGAGACACTCTGTCGCGCAGAGGAGGCGCGGCGCATCGCGTGTCTCCGTACTTTCGCATCACAGGACCGCTCAAAGGCTCGTTACGACAAGCGACATCGACATGTATCATACAGAAAAGGCGATCTGGTGTGGCTGTGGACTCCGTACCGCAAGCGTGGGTTGTACCAAAAGTTCCTGGCCCGCTACACAGGTCCTTTTGTTGTCTTGTCGCGTTGTAGTGACGTTACGTACGTCGTTTCCCGACTCGCATCTACCGGCCGTCGTTTCAGAAGCACTGACGTCGTTCATGTTGCCAGGTTGAAGCCATACTATACGCGCGACACTGAATGACTCGGCCGGTGGGCATCGTCTGCAACGGGGGAATTGATACCGTACCTCGGGTGAAGAATGAAAGAGAACAACGAAGTGAGGCTCAATCCTGGGCTGAGTGCTAAGCCTTCCGCTACCATCCGTCACCCCGCTCTGTAAAATAAACATCTTTCACCGTAACAATATTATGCTGCTCATGACATGCATGTCACATTTTTCATGTTCTTAGAACGTGTCACCCGTGGTCGACATACATTGTTGTCTCGCAATACCAGTTTTGGTATATATAATGTTATCGAAATGACCGCAATAGCACCAAGACCATGGCATGTAAATCATGCCACTGATGACATGCATGTCATAATTTTCATGTTATGACTTGTCATTTATGTTCACCATGCATTCATGTGGCATAGAAACTTTCCTATACTTCCCATTAACAAAATGGTGAGGAGAGCACCAAGACTGTGGCATGTCAGTCATGCCACTCGGCCATGACATGCATGTCGCGATTGTCATGTTATGACCCGTCATTTATGTTCGTCATGCAGTGATGTTGTGGCATACCAATTTTCGTATACATCCCTTTGACAAACGGCCAGCAGAACACCAAGACCGTGGCATGTAAATCATGCCGCTCATGACATGCATGCCATGATTTTCATGTTATGACCTGCCATTTATGTTTGCCATGCAGTTGTGTGGCATACAAATTTCCTATACATCCCTCTGACGAAATGGCCAGGAGAGCAACAAGACCGTGGCTATGCCACTCATGACATGCATGTTATGATTTTCATGTTGTGACTTGTCATTTATGTTCGTCATACAGTCATATTGCGGTATACCAATTTTCGTATACATCCCATTAACGAAACGGCCAGGAGAGCACCACAACACTGGCATGTAAACCATGCCACTTGGTTATGACATGCATGTAATGATTTTCATGTTGTGACCCGTCACTTATGTTCGTCATGTAGTCATGTTGTGGCATACCAATTTTCGTATACATCCCATTAACGAAACGGCCAGGAGAGCATCACGACCCTGGCATGTAAACCATGCTGCTCATGACATGCATGTCAGGGTTTTTGTTATGACCTATCATTCATGTTCGTCATGCAGTCATGTTATGGCATACCAATTTTCGTGTATATCACATTAACGAAATGGTCAGGAGAGCAAAAGGTCGTAGGCGGCTAGATAGATAGATACGCTCAGTCGCCGAATAAAAGAAAGCGTCTCTTTCGTACTGCGAAATGTGGTGGAAGGGTGAGCGCACGGGACAGGTACTATCTGCGGAAGACGCTTATTATGCTGCAATTCAAAAAGGCAAACAAACCTTCTATCATGATGACTTATCTAAAATGCTAATCAATAATCCTAGACAATTCTGGAAAGTCATAAACCCGTAACAAACACATGACATCACACTTACAAACAATAAAGATGAAGTTGTAAGCGACGCTGCCTGTGCCGATACATTCAACATCGCGTTTTCATCTGTGTTCATTAAAGAAGCCGACCTGCCTCTTCCTACCACCACCTACTACGACGTTACCATTTATGGACCCTGTAGCAATTTCTGTCTCTAGTATTTCATCACTCATTGACAAATTAAAACTTTCATCATCGGCTGGCGTAGATTTTTATTTATTTTATTTATTAATACCTGCTTTGCCATAAGGCATTACAGCAGGGAGGGTACAGTACATATCATCAAACACAAAAAAAGCATATTCGTAAAGCATGAAAAAAATCATCACTTGAACTAATACAGACTATTTCCGGTGGCAGGGTGTTGCACTCCCTTATAGTGTGGACAAAGAAAGAGTAGCGAAAAGCGTCCCCCCTAAAAGGAATCTTGCGTATCTTTAAGTGGTGATCACGTCTTTGAGAAACATAGTTGGGTGGTTGAAAATACAACTGCCTGATTATCCCTGTTCTCGAATGATAAATGCTATGAAGGAATTTCTATCTGAGGCTTTGACGACGGTTTTCAAGAAGATGCCAGTTTAATGTTTTTTTTTTGCTCTCTGTCGCACTAAGCATCCTGTCATAATTTCCAAGGACAAATCGAATTGCTCTATTCTGCACTTTTTCAACTTTATCTACAAGTTCTTTAGTATATGGGTCCCAGCAGACACACACATACTCCAGTATACTGCAGACATGTGTAAAATAGAGCTGCTCCCTAAGTTTCTGTGGTAAACTACTGAAGTTACGTTTCAAAAAACTCAATGTTCCTACATCCTTGTTCCTAACATAAGTGACATGTTTATTCCACCTCAAATCAGCAGTGAAAAATACACCTAGATATTTATATAATGTGACTTGTTGAAGATTAGCGTTATTAATCGTGTAATGATTTCTGCAGTGCGAGTTTCCTGGTAAAGGTGACGTGGACACTTTTTTTCACATTCAACGACATTTTCCATTCTTCACACCATGCAGCAATTAAATCTAAATCGTTTTGCAGTGCTTGTTTGTCAAGATTGCTATTGATGGCCCTATATACTATACAGTCATCTGCAAACATTCTAAATGATTTATGAATAACAAAATAAAAGCTGACCTAAGACTGATCTCTGTGGTACACCAGAGGTCACAGAAACATCTGTAGAGGAACAACCGTTGAGAGCCACAGACCTCTGCTTTGAGCGAAGATACTCGGCTATCCAAGCAATAACCCTATCATCCAATTTGTAATGTCAAAGTTTACCGATCAGGAGACTGCGTAATGACGTCGAAAGCTTTTCTGAAATCCAGGAATATACAGTCAACACTTTGCTGCTTGTCGACAGCTGAGGCAAGGTCATGAGTAAGTTCTACCAATTGCGTCGTACAAGAAAAACCCTGCCCGAACCCATGCTGACTAGGATGAAGAAGGTTATTGGCAACAAGGTGAGACATGATGCAGCTATAAATCACATGTTCCATAACTTTGCATACAATGCTAGTTAAAGACACTGGCCTATAATTCTCAACTCTGTCCCTCTCTCCACATTGGCGGCCGCGGCAGCATCGAGAGCGCAATGGCTAAACCAACACCTGCTTTTTTGCAGATACGAATCCGGATACCACATCGATCGCGTATCTGCTGCTTCTGTGCAAGATAGCCCTCGGGAGCCGGGCGGAATTATCTTCAAGGGCCGTTCGCGTCAATCGTGGTCAGCCGGACCAACCTATGGTGGAGTCACCTGCTACCGTCAAGAGGCGCCTCGGTCAACGGTCACCTTATAAGGCAGCCAAATCGAGCACTGTTGCATTGGCACCCCGGCAGCATCGAGAGCGCAACGGCTAAACCAACACCTGCTTTTTTGCAGATACGAATCCGGATACCACATCAATCGCGTATCTGCTGCTTCTGTGCAAGATTGCCCTCAGGAGCCGGGCGGAATTATCTTCAAGGGCCGTTCGCGTCAATCGTGGTCAGCCGGACCAACCTACTGGTGGAGTCCACCTGCTACCGCCAAGAGGCGCCTCGGTCAACGGTCACCTTATAAGGCAGCCAAATCGAGCACTGTTGCATTGGCAGCCGCGGCAGCATCGAGAGCGCAACGGTTAAACCAACACCTGCTTTTTTGCAGGTTAGTATTCCAGAATTTCTCGTTTTGTTAGTTCAATTTTGTTGTTGATGCTGCCGCTGCTGCCAAACAGTGATGATGGCTTCCAATGTGCTGTGTTTCCTTTGCCAGGAACGGCTCACAGGAGCCGGAACCTTTCATTGAGTGCAGTGAATGTACTTCCACCTTTCACACCGGGAAATGTTCAGGAATTTCTGTTACAACGCTCAAGACTAAGGGGGAGGCGTATCGTTTAGCCTGGCGCTGCATATCTTGTCGTCGACAGAAAATTAGAGCGCAACCGCAGAGTGCAAGTGACGATTCCGACCAGCAGGACATTCGCCTTATGCTAAAGAACATAAGTTCTAAGCTTGACCAGTTGTTGCCTTTGAAGGATGTAGTAGAGGGCATCGAGGATTCTTTGCAATTCTGGTCTGAACAGTACGATGAACTGCGGAAAATTACGGACAAACATGAACAAGAAATTAAAGAACTTAGACGCCGCACCGAAGGACTTGAGGAAAACGAAGGGGAAGTTAAACAGCTTGCAGCTGAAATCGACGCCCTTGAATGAAAAAGCCGCCGCCTTAACCTTGAAATTCACGGCATTAAAGAAACAGAAAAAGAAAATTTGATTGATAAGCTAAACGAGCTTGCTACACAGCTTGAGCTTCCACAGCTATCGGCTAACGATGTGGTTGCGGTTCACCGCTTACCGTCTAAGAAAGATAAAATCTCGGGCATTATTTGTCGCTTTGCCAGGCAGAATGATAGAGACCGTTGGTGGCTGAACAGAAAGAAACTGCGTGACATAAATGATAAGGTCTTTTTCAAAGAAAATGTGACGAAACAAACACGTGCTCTTTTGCTTGAAACCAAAAACTGGGCCAAAAGGGAAAAGTACAAGTATGTGTGGCACAATAACGGTCGAGTACGTGTACGCAAAGCGGACGGTGAGCAGGCGGTGGTGATTTCCAGCGTGGATGATCTAGATAAACTCGGCTAGGAGCCGTGTGGCTTTCTATGGCAGATGCAAACGCTGAGACCTATGTGCTACCCCACGTATGTGAGCAGTACATCGGGAAAGCATTCCTCAAATCATTCAAATGCTTTCACCTTAACATTCGGTCAGTTATAAATAAAAAACACGATCTTTGTTCCTTGAACAACTACGACTTTCATTTGATGCAATATTATTAACAGAAACCTGGTCTACGGACGATTCTGATGTTTTCCGCCTTCCATCCTACAGCACTTTTTATTTAAATCATTCTTATGCGCGCGGAGGCGGTGTATGTATCTTGATTAAAGAAACATTTACGTGTGAATTATTACCTGAGCTTTCTGTCAGCACGCATGACTGTGAAATGCTGTCAGTTAAAGTGCAAAGCATAGCAATCACTGTCTGCTACCGTCCTCCCACTGGTGTTGTATCTTCTTTTCTCAGCCATCTTGAATCAATTGCACAGTTTATTAATGAAAATCGCTTTCATTTTGTGTTTGGTGGTGACATTAATATTAATATGAACGAAGAGTGACTTTTCGAAGGAAAAACTTGATCTTTTACTCATGGCGAATGGCATGGTTAATGCAATTAAGTTGCCTACCAGAATAACTCGGCATTCCTTGTCTCTAATTGATATCTTTTTCACAAATATAAACTCTGCAAATATTAAAGCTGGTGTTTTCGCCTATGATCTCAGTGATCACTTCCCTATATTTCTTTGTTGCAAGGTACATGTATGTAGTAAGACGCCCAAGTTAACACATCTTGTGCAGAAAATTACAGAAGGAAATTTATCGAGATTTCGTAATCAAATAGAACATACTTCTTGGGGAAACGTGTTTAGTTGCTGTGACGCGAATAGGGCCTATGAAACATTTCTTCGCATTCTTAAACAATTACATGTAGCCAGTTTTCCTGCCATCATCTTCAAGCAAAGGAAGAAAATTCGGAAACCTTGGATAAGCTGAGACCTCCTTTCTAGAATCGAAGAGCAGAATAACTTATAGCACAGGTTCATTCAAACTAAAGATTCTGCGCTTTTTCGCCAATTCAAGTCATGCCGTAATCGCTTGGATAAGGATATAAAAAAAGCTAGGCGTAACTACTTCATGAACTACTTTGGTGCTGCAGCTGGATGTTCTGAGCTTATGTGGAAAAGACTAAACACTGTCTTAAAATGTAACACCACGCCTGAAAAGATTACAAAGTTAGAAATAAATGGTCAAGAACTTTCAAGTACACTACTTGCTGACGCTTTTAACAAACACTTTGTTAGTGTGGGAAATATCCCGGTTGGGCAAAACAACCTGAATAGCCTTCCATTCATAACAAACACAATTTTTTTAAACCCGTAAATGAACTTGAAGTAACTCATATAGCTCATCATCTTAATAGAAGTAATGCTAAAGACATAGATGGCTTCCAGATTAAACCCATTAAATATATAATTGATTTATTAGCCCCGCCTCTTTCTTACATTTTTAACCTCTGTATTGAACAGGCTGTTTTTCCTCATGAAATGCTGACGGTATTATATAAGAAAGGTAATAAAAATGACATGAGTAACTATCGCCCTATATCGATCCTTCCAGTATTTTCTAAATTTCTTGAAAAATAATTTTAGATCGATTTGCCGAATTTGAACAAAAGCATAGGTTTATAACTCCGTTCCAGTTTGGTTTCCGCAAGGGCCTTAGTACTGAATTTGCACTATTAGCTCAGAAAGAATTAATATTAACTGCACTGGACGAAAGTAAATTAGTCTTAGGGATTTTTGTAGGTTTACTAAAGCATTTGACCTTATAAACCACACTCTTTTAATTCAGAAACTTTCACGCTATGGCTACCGCGGCAAAGCTGCACACCTCATTAAATCGTATCTACAGCATCGTATCCAGAGTGTTGACATAAATCAGGAACTGTCTAGTCCACTCGCCGTGTCCTCCGGTGTGCCACAAGGTAGTATATTGGGTCCGTTCCTTTTTAATCTCTACATAAATGACATTATCAACATAAACCTTGCAGCAAAATTCATAATTTATGCCGATGATACTAGCATCTTTTTGATAGGGAATTCGATTGATGAATTAGTTGATGAGGCCAATTTAACCTTAAAAAGACGAATGGGCACGTAAAAACAGTTTTAAATTAAACACAAACAAAACAAAAGCTATGTTATTTCGCAGTAAAAACAATAAAATTGTGCTTAATAAAGAAATTATATTAATTCGTCCCCGATAGCTATTGTATCCAACTTTAAAACATTGGGCGTCATCTTTCAGGAAACTTTATGCTGGGACGCACATATCGACTGCTTAGCAGCAAAGCTATCACAAGTAATTGGTATTGTTTACCGCAATCGCCATATATTACCACAAAACATTATGATGCTAATTTTTAACAGCCTGTTTCAATCCCGGCTTAATTACTGCCACTTAGTTTGGGGGACTACGACTCAAAGAAATTTGCATACTATACTTGTCTTACAAAAAAAGTTCCTTCGTGTAATTGAAAATGTCCCAAGTTACTTTCACACACGTGAATATTTCTTAAAATATAGGGTACTGCCAGTCACAACTTTATATGATTACCGACTTTGTAGAGCATATAAACAAGAGTTAAAAACTAGATCAGATTTCCTTAAGCATCTTTCCAAACTACAAATTAACGCCACTCTATACGCAACACGTAAAAAAGAATACTGGGAAATACCAACTGTACGAACAATATATGGAAAGCAAACACTCGGAAACAGTCTACCAAGACTACTGAACAGACTAATTACCGAAGGATTACAAGTAGAGACAACAACCTTTAAAGCTATACGTAGTTCCTTTGATCAAAAGACCAATGACCTATAAAAATATTTTTATGCTTTCCCTTCAGAATCTTTGTTTCATGCCCTACCTTTCAGCAAACTTGCATTTGTATAATGTCATCTTTTGCTTTTTTTATGTTTGTGCAAAGGACTGCATTTTTATAAAATTGTTTAGACCGTATTTAGTTGTACTCCTGCATGTCTAATTTAGAACTGTATGGTTATTCTTCAACATGTACTATTGAACCGTGTCGACATGACTGCTGCCATCGCCAATGAGGGGGCCTGCGGCTTCGTCAAGCTGTCTAGACGACAGCTTTTATTGCCCGCCCCTTCGTATCATGTACTTGATGCGAAAATAAATGTCATTGTCACTTTTATGAATTGGTACCACGTGGGCCAACTTCCAGTCCCCAGGAACAATGCTGTCATTTAAGGAATTTTGAAATAAACAACATAAATATAAACACAGAGTGCCCGAGCAGTTAATAAGAAACGATGCCGGGATATCGTCCGGACCACTCGCTTTCGTGCGTTTCAAGCCTTGCAATAATCTCTCGATTCCCGTCACACTAAATGCAACCTCAGACATTTTGTCGACTTGGATAGAAAAATCAACAGTTCTAACTGCACTAGTATCTGAAAAATTAGACTGAAATAACGATGAAAAGTAATTAACGAAAATTTCGACCTTACTTGGATCATCATCAATAATTCCGTCGGACCAGTGCAATGGTGGAACAGAAGTGTCATCCTTACCGTTTCTTTTGACGTATTTCCAAAATTCTTTCGGATCGTCTACCAGCCTCTGGCCTAAGTTAGCGAAGTATGTTTGTTTGGCTGATCCAGCGAGCTCTCTGAAGCTGCGTTTTAACTCCACTAACTGTATGCAGCGACTATCTGATTTCTGAGCCTTGCTAAGCCAATAGATTCTTCTGATTTTTCGTAATAAAGAACTGAGTTGCCTGTTAAACCACAGGTTTATCTTTTGAACTTTTGGAAGAGAGTGTTGGAAGAGATGATATTACATAATTCCAAACTTAAAAAATACTAAAGAAATTATTGCAGTGTATTTTTCGATGCTCTCACTTTCACTCGAAACAGGAATTTTGCCAGACAACTGGAAGGAGGGAAAGGTCATTCCAGTCCACAAATCAGGTAACAAGCATCTACCTAAATTACCGCCCCATTTCTCTGACAAGTGTCCCATGCAAAATCATGGAGCATGTTATATACTCTCACGTATTGCACCTCCTTGACACCAACAATTTTTTTCATGCTTCCCAGCATGGATTTCATAAATCTTTATCTTGTGAAACCCAACTTGCTTTATTTCTTTCTGATCTACATTCTAATCTTGACCATAACCTTCAGACCGATGCAATCTTTCTCGACTTCGCTAAAGCATTCGATACAGTTCCACATAAACGCCTGTTACTAAAACTTTCCCAGCTGAGCTTGCACCCGAACATTCTTGCATGGATCACAGCATTTCTCACCAACCGCTCCCAGTTTGTCTCAATTAAAAATAACCGTTCCAGCTTTCTCCCAGTAACATCCGGTGTCCCCCAAGGATCTGTACTCGCACCCCTCTTGTTCCTCATATATATTAACGACCTGCGCATACATTTATCCTCCCATATCCGTTTATTTGCCGATGACTGTGTGATCTATCGCACAGTTACTAACATTCCTGATCAAACTGCACTCCAACAGGACCTGAACCTTGTGCAACAGTGGTGTGATCTGTGGTTAATGAAGCTAATTCCCACTAAATGCAAGCTCGTTTAATTTGAATGCCAGCATAATCCTTTATCATTCTCATAGCTAATCTCCAACTCCACTATCAAACAAGTTCAGTCATGCAAATACCTAGGTGTCACCTTATTCTCTAGCCTTTGCTGGAATGCACACATCAGCAACATCATATCATCCGCGAACAGATCTCTCGGTTTCTTGAAGCGTCATTTGCACCACACACCATCAGATATAAAACTTCTTGTGTACAAAACCCTCATCAGATCTAAACTAGAATATACAGCGCCCATCTGGAGCCCCCACCAGGTATACTTAACAAATAAACGAACTCGAGTCTGTACAAAATCGTGCCACTAGATTCATTCATTCTTCATATTCATACGACATCAGAATATCATCCCTCAAGCATGAATGTGATCTTGCTAATCCTTCTGTGCGTCGTCGCATCGCCAGTCTACGTTTGTTTCACAAATTGTTTCACAGTTCCCTCAACCAAGCACCGTACATCATCCCACCGGCGCGCGTATCTCACTGCACGACTCATCCTTATTCAGTTGCACGCGCACGTGCTCGCGCTGCTACTTTTGCGGCCTCATTCTTTCCTTGCACAGCAGTGCACTAGAATGGCCTCCCCCTGACATTGCAGCCATCGTGCTCATCGACTTTTGCAGGACAACTTATCTGCTTATTGTTCTTCGTGAAGATCACTCTCTGTAACCCTCATCTGTAAACCCACCCTTATGTAATACCCCCAACCGGGGTCTTTAAGGTATTAAAGGGAAGTTTGCCAAGAAATGCTTCGCATGTAACAACTACATGGATGTAGGTGCACAAGCATCAGATATATGGATATGTGCCAGGGATATGAAGCTATGAGCAACACGTAATGTACAAAGCAAGAACATAACCACGTTGGACTCATGCCGCGTTGCAGATTTGGTATGGGCAGCCCACATAGTTACCTAAAAGTGTACCCCAGCCAATCAGAAGTCCACCTCAGTTGACCAGAACTGCACCAAACTCCAGGTGCTAGGTCCATTCCAGATGACGCTTATGTGAACATTAAGGTTGGCTTGGGAGTCTTTTTTTTTTAGATGCGAAACAGCTTATGGCGGGGGCTATGTCCGTTCCTCCCTGGGCCCTCCCTCCAATGTGTGGCGTCCACACCCACACTGCGCATCCTCCTCCCTCTGCTCTCCTTGTCTCATCTCCTCTCCTCTCGGCATTCCTCCTCTCCACTACAAACAGTGCGCGTTGACTATGGAAATTCTCTTTCTTCTATGAACACTTTACCAGCTTGCAAGGAACGAGAACTTGCTCTTGCCCGTGAGAGACAACGCTGACACAGGGAGCATCCGCTTTTGTAACAAAAACAATCGCTTATTAACAAAAAGCAATCAAATGCGTCTCGTAGTTGATGATCTATTGGAGAGTCTCACTTGCAAAATACTGTTGCTGTATCAAGTTTGCACAAAAAATTTGTTACATTCGTAAGAGGAAGCATGATGGCGACCGCCACTGATACCCAGGGGCAAGAATATTCAGCCTAATAAGTAGTTTCGTTGGCAATCCACAGTTTACTTCAGTAAGACCAAAATTACATTTAAGGAATGTGAATTGCATTCCGCATGACTCAAAGTGCCTTTTGTAATAAACTGGTACGAGTGTCCAAAAACATGGCAAGATTCAAATTATCTGGAAGTGTGACGCCGTATAGAAGACTCTTTGAAAATGAAAACATATTTTACTACATTGTACTGCTTCTTCAGTGTACCGGTAATTATTTTTGAAAGGTTCGGGATAGAGATGCTGGTGGATCTACATGAGACAAGACCATGTTGCTGGAGGCTAAGCTGTTATTAAGAGCGCATCTTTCTGTGGCGAAACACGCTTTCTAAAAGAACTGTTGATAGTATAAAAACCAGATACCTCTGCAACTGCATGGAATCACAATCGCGGGCGAGTCTGTGCTCTTCCTGCAATATATCTAAAAGGTTGGTGAAAGAAGCGAACGTAGGAAAGAGTTAACTTCGTGCAAAGGAATCATAAATATGAAATACATGCTAAAATGTCGTCACATTTACTAGTATGCGATGTCGGAGGGAGTCTTAAGGAGTTTACTAGCGCAGCGCCAGAATAAGTGCATACAGCATTACACAACAACCTGTATTTCATATCGCGCCATTGTAGCTTTTCCAACTAAGGCATGTTGCCCCCTGTCCAATGCTGTGCCTCCTATCACGACTTCCATACCATATTCAATGCCCATATGTACATCCATCCTTGTACTTCGCTTTCACATTATCAAGGAAGTAGCGTGCGCAAGTGCGGTATATATATGTACATATCTAGCATTGAAGGAAAGACTCGATGGGTCCGGGTATTGTCTATATTGAAGGCGTCTTCTACTGGGACAGGGATTTTGTAACTTCATCACTTTCCATGGTGCTCGCCACATATATATAATAAACAGCGCGACAAAAAACAATGACAAGGAAGGAGACACACAGGGAATCTGTGTGTTGTATCTGTGTCCCCTTCCTTGTCATCGTTTTTTGTCGCGCTGTTTATTCTTAGATCATGAGCTAACTCGCCCAAGCTTCCACTTTAGCATATATATATATACTATCACGGGCTTCCAGGCGTACTTGGGGACTTTATTAGAATCTGAGGGACTAGCTTTGGCAAGACGCGTCCGTCGGGGCTGGCTGTCAAGCAGAGAAGAAGCGCGCCGTCTTCTTCATTTTGGCTGGCTCTAACTTTCCACTCGATCCACTACATGCAGGCAGCATTATCCCCGCCCTAGCAAAAAAAAGAACAGCATCACCTCGATGGACGACAAAAGTTGGACATGTGCAATGTAGGGTTTCATGGGCACCGCATGAACAATGTCCGAACTCAGTGGACGTCGTGTGCTGGAATGTGGCTGCGATGTTGTATACGGGACCACTTCGTAGTTCACATCACTGACGCAGCATAGGATTTATGGGGGCCAAAGTACCAGCTCAGTAACTTTTCGCAGAGGCCACGGCGACGAACTGGGGTCCACACCCAAAGTTGGTCTCCGGGGCTGTACGGCACCGCTCTGTGACGGATGTTGTAGCGGTGTGCGTCTGCTTGCTGCTGCTGACTGATATGCAGCCGTGCGAGTTGCCGAACTTCCTCAGCACGCTCAGCAAATTCCTTGGCATCAGGTGTCAACCGGTCAGCATCCTGACAAGGGAGCATAGCATCCAGCATGGCCTGGATGTCCGAACCATACACAAGGCAAAATGGTTTGAAACACGTTGTCTCTTGCGCAGGGGTGTTATACACGAAGGTCACGTAAGGCAAGATCCGGTCCCATGTCTTGTTGTTGTGTGGGGTTTAACGTCCCAAAACCAGCTCTGATTATGAGAGATGCCGTAGTGGAGGGCTCCGGAAATTTTGACCACCTGGGGTTCTTTAACGTGCACTGACATCGCACAGCACACGGGCCTCAACATTTCGCCTCCATCAAAATGCAGCTGCCGCAGCCAGGATTCGATCCCGCGACCCTTGGATCAGCAGCCGAGTACCATAGCCACTAGACCACCGTGGCGGGGCGGTCCCATGTCTTGTGCTGGACATCAATGTACATTGAAATCATGTCTGTGATAGTCTTGTTAAGTCACTCGGTAAGCCCGTTGGTCTGTGGGTGGCACGCTGTCATTTTTCGATGTCTGGTGTTACTTAGGTCAAAAACTTCGTCCATCAGCTGCGCTGAGAATGCTGTGCCTCTGTCTGTGATCACAGTGGAGGGGGCACCGTACCGCAGTACAATGTGGCGCATGAAGAATTGTGCTACCTCAAAAGCTGTGGCTCGTGGTATCACCTGCGTCTCAGCACAGCGCATTAAATAATCAGTCGCGACAATCACCCATTTGCTGTCGTCGGCAGACAGAGGAAACGGTCCGATAATGTCCATGCCCACTTGGTCGAATGGCGTGCGAGGAAGCTCAATTGACTGAAGTAAGCCAGCCGGCTTAAAAGAAGGTCTTGCGGCGCTGGCATTCACGACAGCTTTTCACGTATTGTTTGACGCTGGCCGAAAGCCCGGGCCAATAGTACATCTCGCTTATTCTGGCGAGTGTTCTTGAAAACCCTAAATGGCCAGATGTAGGCTTGTCATGGCAAGCAAAGAGGCCTTCGTCTCGCATGTCTCTTGGAACCACTAGAGATAGGTATGGCTGTTCGAACGGGCGTTCTTCTTGTACAGTACGTTGGCTTGCAGACAGAACGACGCCATCAAAGGGGGCAGATGGCGTGGTATGGCGGCGTCGCTACCCTCGAGGTGATCGATGATCGGTCGAATATCTGCGTCGTCTCGCTGCCATCTCATTATGTCCGATGAGCTAATGGCGCTAAGGAGACCGTCATCGTCCTCAGCTTCCGGGCTGACTGGATCAACAGGTGCGCGTGACAATGTATCAGCATCTTCGTGCTTACGGCCAGACTTATAAACGATGACGACGTCAAATTCCTGTAGCCGCAAGCTCCACCGTGCTAGTCGTCCTGAAGGGTCGCACATGCTTGCCAACCAACAAAGGGCGTGGTGGTCCGTCACTACTTTGAAAGGACGGCCATAAAGGTAGGGGCGAAACTTGGTAATCGCCCACACAACCGGGAGGCACTCTTTCTCCGTAGTCGAATAATTTGCTTCGGCACAGGATAGTGAGCGGCTGGCATACGCTATGACTCGTTCCAGTCCATCCTGACCCTGGACAAGCACTGCTCCAAGATCAACGTTACTGGCGTCGGTATGCACCTCGGCATCGGCATGATCGTCAAAATGAGCAAGAATGGGTGCTGATTGCATGCGCTGTCATAGTTCAGAAAATGCCTCCTGTTGCTCATGACCCCAGACAAATGGCGTGTCCTCACGTGTAAGGCGAGTGAGCAGTTCCGCTACCTTCAAAAAGCTGTGGATGAACTGGCGATAGTAAGTGCACAAACCAAGGAAGCGTTGAACAGCCTTCTTACCGGTAGGAACTGGAAATGCGGCTGCAGCGGTGAGCTTGTCTGGATCAGGTCGGGCCCCTCTGGCACTAACAAAATGCTGAAACTTGAGCTCCTCATAGCCAAAGTGGCACTTCTCTGGCTTCAGTGTGAGGTAGGCCAATTGGATAGCTTCTAACACAGTCCTCAGGCGGTGAAGATGCTACTCGAACGTTTCGGAAAAAACTACCACATCGTCAAGGTACACGAGACAAGTCTGCCACTCCAGTCCAGGGAGGACAGTGTCCATCATTCGCTGGAAAGTTGGCGGCACAGAACACAAGCCAAAAGGGAGCACCCGAAATTCGTACAGACCGTCTGGAGCCGCGAAGGCTGCTTTCTCGCGGTCCCGCTCGTCTACCTCAATTTGCAAATACCCGCTTTTCAGATAGAGAGAAGAAAGATAGCCGGCCCACCCTAGTCTGTCCAACGAGTCATCAATACGCGGCAGCGGGTACAAGTCTCTTTTAGTCACTTTGTTCAGCTTTCAGTAGTCGATGCAGAAGCGTAGCGTTCCATCTTTCTTTTTTACAAGAACTACCGGAGAAGACCACGGGCTGTTGGAAGGTTGTATGACACCGTCATCAAGCATCTCTCGGACTTGCGTCCGTATGGCTTCGCGTTCTTTCGCCGACACGCAGTAGGGCTGCTGGTGTATCGGGCGTGCGTCCTCGTACGTGATGATCCTGTGCCAAGAGATGGAGGTTTGGTGCACTTTTGAAGAACTTGCGAAGCAAGCCCTAAATTCCAGCAAAAGCTTCCGCAGTGCTGCCTGGTTATCAGTCGACAGGGCTGGATTTATGTCGACGTGGCGGACAGGTTTCTCAGCGCTCTTCACTACTTCAGGTGTGAAACAGCCGCTAACGTTTGAGACTTCGTCTGCAAACGCTATCAATGTGCCACTGAAAGAGGTGTCGATGATCGTTACTAGAGTTGGTTACAAGCAATTGCGATCGGCCGTTGCGCAGCTGTATAACACATCCAGCAACACAAACGCCTTGCTTCAGTAAGTATTCTAAGTTTGTTTCGGCCACCGCTCCGCCATCGTGCAAGCCGCAACATGTGACGTCGACCATGATACTGGCTCGTGGAGGAATCGTTACGCTCTCGGCAGCAACACGCAGTACGTCGACATGCTGTTGGTCGTCCTAGAAGTCGATTGCTCCCCTGGCTGAGAACGTGACACGGCGCTCTTGGAGATCAATAACAGCACCGTATTCCTGCAGAAAGTCAACTCCAAGAATAACGTCGTGGGGGCAATCGCGCAGGACGAGGCACTTTGCTACAAAATTTACATCCGCGAATCTGAACTCTAATCGTACAGGCACCCAGTGGAGTCACGACGTGGCCACCAGCCGTCCGAATCTGTGAATTATTCCAGGGCGTGATTACTTTGTTAAGCTGCGCCACAATTTTCCTGCTCAAACTGGAATAATCCACGCCTGTGTCAACTAACACACTAACTGCATGCCTGCCAATCGTCACCAGTATGTCAAGTGAAAGCCGGTCATCCTGTGCAACAGCAGGCCATGTAGGATCGGTATCTTTCCGTGTCTGCGTTGATCGGAGGTCTTTGGCACTTCGATCGTCAGCGACCCCGCCCCCACAGGTAGCTTCAGTTAGCTTTCCCAGCGCAGACTGGGTGACCGCGCGGTAGGATACTGCTGCGGCGGCAATGAAAATTGCCTCGGCAACGGCCAACGTGAGTGTCATCCGGCAGGTGGCTGGTAGCGCTGCTGAGAGAGGTAGTCCTCAATGTCCCTGGGTCATTGGCCGTAGCGCGGTGGCAGCGAGTAGGCAGAAAAACCGCGAAGCCCTAGGCGCTGGTATGGACACTCGCGGTACAGGTGGTCAGCTTCACCACAGTGGTAACAAAGAGGGTGGCGATCGGGCATGCGCCAGACATCAAACTTCCAAGGGGGCATGTGTCGATCGTTGACGTACTGGACCGCTACTCCGAACGATAGGTAGCGGGAGCGGCATGGACGAAGGTACCGTAGCACGGTACTGGCTGCGCCGGCTGAAGTGCCATTGTCAGAGGGGCACGAGTGAACCGCGGTGGAGGGGAAGCAGGACGGTTCAAGACTTCCATGTAGCTCGTACGATGGTACTCAATTGGTGCTTGCGGGATGTTGAGGTGAGGCAGTGCGTCACGTTGCTCACGGAGAGCCTGGTGCAGCTCGTCTTTGACGACGTTCGCAACAGACTTTACTGCAGGCTGAGGTGTTGTAGCGGCCTTTTGCAACTCTTCGTGCACTATCGAACGGATGAGCAGGTAGGTAGTCACTTTTGCTACTGAAGGCCGTGAAGATGTCAGCGCTTGATGCACTGCTCACTTGCCGCTCATAC
The DNA here is from genome assembly GCA_013339685.2 of Hyalomma asiaticum. Taxonomy (NCBI): domain Eukaryota; kingdom Metazoa; phylum Arthropoda; class Arachnida; order Ixodida; family Ixodidae; genus Hyalomma; species Hyalomma asiaticum. Next base: position 71,034,545 of record CM023481.1, on the reverse strand, counting down.
AAGTTGGACCGCTGCAGAAGCATCCTTTCCATAGTCACGGCCTCAGCCAAGAATTCCCTGACTGTCTTAGGAGGGCTCTGCGCAAAACCAGCAAAGAGGTGCTCCTTGAATCCACACATCAAATGACGTAACTTTTTCTCCTCCGTCATTCTTGGATCAGCTCCTCTAAAGAGACGCATCATGTCTTCGACATATGTGGTCACTGTTTCGTTTGGCAACTGCACGTGGGCTTGGATCGCTCGTTCGCGGCGATCAGCACTGAGGTAAGTCTCCAGGATCCGGCAGCAAAATTCGGGCCACGACGTCAGCTGCTCCTCACGGTTCTGAAACCAGGTGCGCGCTCCATCCTCCAATAAAAGTATACGTGTCTAAGTTTTGCTGCATTGTCCCACTGGTTCATGTCAGCCACGTGCTCTAATTCAACCAACCAGTCTTCGACATCCTCGAAAACTGTGCCGCGGAACGTCGCCATGCTTTCCATATCGGTTGGGGTGGTTTGAACGGAAGCACTGGTCATGCCTGTTGAAGTGGTGGGAACCGTATCGTCGACTTCAGGAGGCAGTCCCCTAATTCTGCGGCTGGCCCGGTGCGCAGGAGTGTTGATTGGTACTGGGCTTGTGGTGTGGCTCCCCAGAGGGGTCTGCAACACCCGCGATGGGTAGCCTGCACCTCCACCAGTTGTCATGGGGTTCCAGGCGTACTTGGAGACTTTATTAGAAGCTGAGGGGCTAGCTTTGGCAAGATGTGTCCATCAGGGCTGGCTCTTGAGCAGAAAAGAAGCGCGCCGTCTTCTTTCTTCATTTTGGCTGGCTCTAGTTTTCCACTCGACCCACTACATGCAGGTGGCAATATATATATTGAAACAAGGCGTGCGACACTTGAAGTATAGCGACACTTGAAGACGCCGCGACTGAATAAGCCTACTCAGCTGGGACGGTTCACTTGGCGCGCGCCACACAAACCTCAGCGTCTTCTTTCACACTGACTCGCAGCTGATTCCGATATGCTCTGCTACAATCACTCCCCGCGCAGAAAGGAGCCAACCTGGCGACCTAGGGGAATGGCACGACAGGGGGGTCGTAGTATGGCTTGAGCCGCGCTACGTGCACTGTTTCACGTCCTCGACAGCGGCAGTCGGATGACTGTTCAAGCGGCTCGACGACATAGTTCACTGCAGATGTCTGCGCGACAACACGGTAGGGTCCGTAATAGCGCGAGAGAAGCTTGGTGGAAAGTCCGGGAGTAGTCGATGGTACCCAGAGCCAAACCAGCATCCCCGGAGTATAGTGGGCATTAGAGGCAGAGGTGTCATGGCGAGATTTCTGGCGCCATTGGTCTTGCGCGGTGAAAGAGTGGGCGAGTTGACGGCACTCCTCGGCATATGCAGCTGCTTCGGAAGCAGGTGTCGCTTCAGTAAGATCGGGTAGGTAGGGGAGAATGGTATCCATTGAGCAGGAGGGTTCATGTCCATATAACAGGAAGAAAGGAGAGAAGCCAGGAAGGTTGTCCGAGATCGAAAGAGGCACGAAAATGGGCAAGGAGTTGAACAACCTGGGCACGCTCAGGTTGCGTGAGTGTGCTATCGATGCTGCGCTGGAAGACATCTTGGTCAGGTGAAGCGGATACGGCAGCAGAAGTCATGGCGTCGAGAGGCAATGGCGTCTTACTGGACCTGGCGTCAAATGGGAAAATGGCGTGTAAAGTCTCGAGACGTCCAATGCATTCGCCACGTAATAGAGTTGAAGGGCAGGGGAACGGGTTGCACGCGTATACCGCAGCGGAGCCATCAGCAAATGTGACGACGGCGAATGGCAAAACAAGGTTGCGGCGACGCGCACATTCCACAGAGGGCGTAAAAAGCGCGGTTGAATCAGTCTCAGAATCGCAGCAGACGGAAACTAAGGCAGCAGCAAAAAGCGAAACAATGACGTCAGCAGCGACAACCACTTTAGGAGAACTGCACGGGAGATCTTCGGTCGCGGAAGGGAACGGCGACAAGGCGAGTTGTGCACAAGCGCAGTCGACAATCGCGTGATGTGCAGAAAGGAAATCCCAGCCCAGGATAACATCATGTGACGCACGGGAAAGGACGACAAATTCGATGACGTAGAGCGAGCCCTGAATTACAACACGAGCGGTACACGTGGCCGAAGGCTTGATGTGCTGCGAGCTAGCTGTATGAAGCGAAAGATCAAGAAGTGGAGTAGTCACCTTGTTAAGTTTGCGGCACAGCACGTCACTAATAACACAAACGGCAGCTCCTGTGTCGACAAGAGCGTTAGTCACGACACCATCCACATACACTACAATCTCATTAAGGGGCGAAACGTGAGGCCTTGAAAATTTCGACGACGGCGCAGTTCTTGCCTCACGAACTGCGACTGTTAGTTTTCCTCCTGGGCTTGAGTGGGACGGCGACGCATAGGGGAAAGGGAACGGCGACGGGGTGAAGGGGACCGTCGGGAGCGGAAGTCGGGACGACCTGCGTAGGAATCCCTCGGTTCATGGACCACGTTATGGGCAGGGTCGTGGAGGTCGTAGGCAAGATTTGGAGCGTCGTTTCGAAAATATGCCCGGCGCCGACAAAATCGCGCAACGTGGCCTGGAATATCGCAGGCGTAACAGATAGGCTTGTTATCCGGAGTACGCCAGGGGTTCACGTGCGGTCTGGGAGACGAAAAGGGTGCGTAAGCCGGGCGTACCGGACGTGGCGGGTTGTAGTAGTTAACAGCTGCGGTGGGTGGAGCCGGCGCTGGTTGGACGTAGGTCCGGTAAGGGCGTCAGCGTACATCAGCGGCGCAGTAACGTGCACAGGCGCAGCAGGGGTCGGAAGGGCCTCAGCAACTTCTACCTGGATGACGCGACGTAGCGGCTGCTCGAGCGTGGTGGTAGGCTCGGTAACAGAGGCCACGAGAGACAGCTGACGAGCAACTTCCTCGCGAACGTACTGCTTTATGAGTGGCATCAAGGTGGCATGGTCAACAGAAGTACTTGTGGAGTCCAGCGCGGAGATGTCTGCTGCCTGCATATCAGAGCGCCGTGTGGAAAGACGCTGCTTACGGAGCTCGTCAAAGCTTTGACAAAGCTCAATAACTTCATTAACAGCCTGCGGGTTCTTGGCCACGAGCATATGAAAGGCGTCGTCATCTATGCCTTTCATGATATGCCTTATTTTGTCAGTTTCAGGCATGCTGGTATTGACCCGCCTACAGAGGTTGATAACGTCTTCAATGTAGCTAGTGAACGTCTCACCGACTTGCTGAGCTCGTCCACGTAGGCGGTGTTCAGCACGAAGCTTGCGGACAGCCGGCCGTCCGAAAAATGAAACAAGGGTGTCTTTAAAGGCGGACCACGTTATAAAATCGGATTCGTGGTTGTGGAACCACAAGTTGGCCACTTCAGTAAGGTAGAAGATGACGTGAGTCAGCTTGGCTCGGTCATCCCTCTTGTTATTCGCACTGACACATTCGTAGTCTACCAGCCAATCTTCAACGTCACGATCGCCGGTTCCACTAAATACTGGGGGGTCACGCTGTCGGAGCGCACCAGAGAACACGACAGATGGGGCGGTCGGAGCTGCAGGCGAGGGTCCAGCGGCCTCGGCCATTTCGGAAGCAGATGGCAGTGTGCGGCTGAGAAGCTCCAGGACACCGAAGAGGGACTACCCAGCACGCTTCCACCAATTGAAACAAGGCGTGCGACACTTGAAGTCTAGCGACACTTGAAGACGCCGCGACTGAATAAGCCTACTCAGCTGGGACGGTTCACTTGGCGCGCGCAACACAAACCTCAGCGTCTTCTTTCACACTGACTCGCAGCTGATTCCGATATGCTCTGCTACAATCAATATATATATGTTGACCTCCATGGCAAGTGCTCAAGTTGCAACTACGATGAAATCCCTGTCTTGGTAGAAGACCCCTCCCACACCTCAAAAACAGTTCCTGGCTATGCCACTGATTGGTTTGGGGTTTAACATCCCAAAACCAGCTCTGATTATGGGAGACGCCGTAGTGGAGGTCCCTGGAAATTTTGACCACCTGGGGTACTATAACGTACTGTGACAACGCACAGCACATGGGCCTCAACACTCCGCCTCCATCAAAATGCAGCTGCCGTGGCAGGGATTCGAAACCGCTACCTTCGCATCAGCAGGCGAGTGCCATAACCACTGCACCACCGCGTGGTTTGGTGATGCCACTGATATATATATATATATATATATATATATACCGTATTTACTCGCATAATAGGCGCACTTTTTTTTTCAGGAAATCCGGGCCAAAGTTCGGGGTGCGCCTATTACACGGGGTAAAATTTCCGAAAAGTTTTCGACCCGCATTTCCGCGTTTCGAATTTGAACAGACGTCAAAAGTATGGTTATTCTCATCATTTACCGACTAATGCAGTATAACAAACAGCTGCCTACATACCGTTTAATGAACAGCTGCGAGACGACTGCACACGAACATCAAATTTATTTACAGACACTCCTCTCCCGCTTCTATTCGGAGTCCGAGTCGGAGAGCTCACAATCATCGTCGCTGAGTGGCGATTCACTTTCTTTTTCCGAATCCCACAGCATGTCGTCTTCGCTCGCATCCAGCGCATTCGATATGCTGGTCTTCTTAAAGCTTTTCGTGACGTCATCAGAAATTTCCTGCCAGGCATTTGCAATCCACCCGCAGAACATTTCCACAGGCGGCCTCTTAATTTTTCCACCAGGAGTAAGCTGGTGATTTCCTTCAGCCATCCAGTTAGTGTACAGCCTTCGAACATTGTCCTTAAAAAGGCTTATTTAAGGACACGTCCAAAGGCTGTAGCACCGACGTGAGGCCGCCCGGTATTACTGCGATATCCGTGCGTAGCTCTCTGAACTTTTCTCGTACACGTTCTACGAGGTGTCCACGAAAGCTGTCCAGAACAAGCATCAATGGATACAAAAGACCACCCGGCCGCCGACCCCAGACTGTCTTGATCCAATCAACCATGAGGTCGGCGGTCATCCAGCCTTTTTCCTGGACCCTTATATGGACACCTGGCGGAAAATTTCCTTTCGGCAACGTCTTGCGTTTAAGGATAACGTATGGCGGCAGTTTGCGCCCATCCGCTGTCACTGCCAACATCACGGTGCATCGCTGCTTTTCGGCACCAGATGTTCTAATAATAACGCTGCGTGCGCCCTTCTCCTCTACTGTTGTGTTCCTCGGCATGTCGAAGCACGGAGGGGTTTGGTCTGCATTGCCGATCTGGGACAAAATAACATTCTTTTGCCGCCGGAGCCAAATAATAAAACTGTGGAAGTCCACCACTTTGTCTTCGTACGCCGATGGCAAGCGCTGGCACAACGTCGTCCGCCTTCTCAATGTGAGCCCATGGCGTCGCATGAAGCGCGTTGTCCAGCCTGAGCTCGCTTTAAAGTCTTTTGCTTCGATGCCCTGCACCGTCTGTAATATGTCCAGGGACACTGCACAACCGTCCTGTCGGAGGTTCCGTACATATTGAACGAGTTGCTCCTCCACTTGCGGATACTTTCCAGTCTTTGCGCCGCGGAAGGCCCGTCGAGACTTGTTCGTTGTTTTAAGCTTTTCTTCTTGCGCTCTCCAGTAGCGGATGCTGGTTTCGCCGACATCGAAGTGCCTGCTTGCAGCACGATTTCCGTGTTCCTGTGCATACTGCACAGCCTTAAGTTTGAAGCCAGCCGTGTAGCTGGCGTACTTCCCCATGGCAGAACGCTCGCCCACACTAACTACACGCCGCTTGCAAAATGGCGTTTTAGCAATTTGTTTCTTTTGTTTGTTTTTCCCCTGGCGATGGCGATCGGGCTAGGCGGCTTGTGTTGAGCCACATCCGACCCTGCATACATAGCCTCTGAGAGTCTCAAACGGACAACTCTATGGTGCAGCGCTTTTGGGGCGTTGGTGCAGCCGTGGTACAGTGTACTAGAATATTCTAGTGCACTGTAGCCGCGGTAGGTTTGTTGCCGCGTGCCACTTGTGACAGGTTGCGTAGTGCTTTGCTAGTTTTTCGGTCGTTGATACGTCTTTTTTTTCCTTCAGCAACCGCGTGCCATTTGCTCGTTGTGCTATGACGTCATCGTCATTGAATACATGCGATGATAAACATTTGGTGCGGCATTATTGGCGGCAGCGGTGTTCTTACATTTTCATGCGCCTCCTGGCCATCCTGTCGTTGAGGTTTTCGTGGGCCGGTTTCCGGCTGGCGATCAACCTTGTGCCATTCAACCAGACGTGAAGCGAGCGTTTCTGAAAACTGCGGTATTCAGAATGCGCAGCTGTACCACGCTATCTCTCGGTACTACGTACTGGGAGACTGCTACAACACGTCAGGACTAGTAGTCCGTTCAGTACGGTTGCATGTATACTTTTCACCCAAGATATGAGGCGGGAGGGCGTTGACTTGCAATCTATTGGCTTTTTTTATTTTCAGGAGAACTATTTGCAAAGTTCTGGGTGCGCCTATTATGCGCGGAAATAAAAAAAACATATTTTTCGCGACGAAACTGGGGGTGCGCCTATTACGTGAGTGCGCCGATTATGCGAGTAAATACGGTATATATATATATATATATATATATATATATCAGTGGTCAGGCTTTTATGAAAACTGTGAACAACTCCGTGAAGCTTTAATCCAGCAAGAATACCCTTCCCACATAGTTGAGGATGCCGTGAAAAGAGGCGATGCACTGAATCTCAAGGATTTGTTCCGCGCTAAGGAACCGTCAGTTCAGACAGAAAGTAATCTGGTCCTAACATACTCAGTGTCGGTGCCAAATGTTTCTTGAATTCTTAAAAAAACGTTTCTACATATTACCGCAGAGTGCTAATCTTAAGGTAATCTTTCCAGTACCACCTCGGGTAGTCTTCAGATGGTCTCGCAATCTGCATGACGTCCAAACTTCATATAAGACAAGTGTTTCCGATAACATCGGTTGTCGGCCTTGCAAGAAGTTGTAATGCAAGGTTTGAGCGTATATGACGATGTCACATACTGCTAAAACCACTGCTTCCGATTTCTTCTATAAGATTAAAGGTAGTTTCAAGTGTGACACGACTGCATCTATACGCTTGAATGTTCACTCTGAAAATTACAGTACTTTGGACAAACCAAAACGCCCTTCAGATACATATTTAACAACCATAAGTGTCATGCTGCCACTATTCCTAACCTTCCGCTATCAAAACACGTGTGCATTCTGGGCCACTCATTTCATAATAGTACAGCTACAATCCTTCATTCTGGTTTCCGTTCCCACTAGAAAAGAGAGCTTAGAGAATCGTATTTAATCTATAAATTTACGGCCGTTACCTGTGGTATGAATGAAGCTGCTGGCGAACTTTCCTTTCTACCCATTTTGTTGCTCTTGACTTTCCCTTCTATTATAAAGTGCTATACTTTCACGCAGATTAGTTCCCTATTTCATTTGTCGGATCATGACGAGATACTGCATACGCGCCTATGTTGATCGATAATCTGTTCTCAGTTGAACCTATGACGCGTTATTATTGTTCGTTTCGGTGACACATACGTAGTGTGGCTTCATTTTTTCACCTCATCTTCGCTCGAAAATACGCATGCATATATTTCCATTTTTGTCCTATCAACGTGTACTGTTTCCCCACGTGCTTTTAACAAACAGTTGTCAGCCATTAAAAGCGCTATCCTAATTCATTGGTCATTTTATATCACGTTCATAGCGCATGGGCCTCAACACTCCGCCTCCATCCAAATGCAGATGCCGCGGCCGGGATTCGATCCTGCAACCTATATATAACCTATATATAACCTATATATATATATATATATATATATATATATATATATATATATATATGCAAGAGCCTTTGCAATCTAAAGCACACGCCTGCCCTTCATCTTAAATAGTTCGGTGCACTGTGTCACATCAGACTTGACCGCAAACGTCAATGGCGTAGTCCGTATCACTTTCCCAAGACCGCTGACTGTCCAGAACAATCCGCTCAATTCGTGTGTCTCTGAAGCATGCTGCACTAACTTTTCTGGCTGTCCTCCATATACCAAATTCTGCTCGCAGGCGGGCAGCTAAAAGCAAGCTATATAAAAGCAAGTTCAAGAGGTAGAAAGACATACACTGTTCTGCTCACATTCTACAAGAGTATAGGTGGTGGCAGAAAACAAGTTGACACCGCTCCTCGCAGAAGATATGCACGGCAAGACCCTTTATTTCTGACAAAAGAAAAAGATGCACTGTGTACAATTTTCTTGCATTCCACGAGGGAATTGGCCAAACTGACTTTCACAGACACGGTGCTTGGACCACAGCATACTTGGGCTGCAGTCGAAGAAACTGCTGGTTCAACTGTAGCAGCCCACACTCCCTGAAGACACCCACCAGTCAGCGGCGGGGTTTAGGTGAAGGCAACACGTGGAGTGCACATGTGGACAGGCTGTTGTGCAGAATCGAGATTTCCTCTTTACCCCGACAAAGACTATCACTGTATGGGCAAATCTACAGTATTAATACAGTCCTGCATCGTATGCAGAAGTGTATACACACGCCTACAGAGACATTACAAGGAGCGCTTTTTAAAGAGGCCCTATAAAGTGAATGTTTTAGTCTTCATAAAGCAACCCGACTACTGGACCGGACTGATAAATTTACGCGACTCAGCCGTGCTGCTTCCCATCGCCACTCATTTGAAGTGCACCAACAATGAGCAGTCACAGTACAAGACGAGACGAATGCATGGATAGATGTTCATTTCATTTCATTCACTGTGCCCTCAGGGCCGAAGTATTACAGACGGGAGTGGGTGGTACAGTAATACAGTACATGTAAACATGGGAAAATAAAGAACAAGAACAAAAAGGCATAAGGTAAAACTAACTGGCAGATGTAGATAAACCGGTTCAGAAACGTTCACGTTCAACAATGCCTGCCATGAAAGCAGAAAGATGGTTCCACTCCTCACAAGTCCAAGGAAAAAATATAGAAAGCCATGCAAAATGGTATTGCAACCCGATGTCGGTGATGAATGCGCGACGATACAAACTGAGAAGAGATCATCGTGGTAATAAATGAAGGATGACGAAATAGGCGGCGAAAAAGAGACAGGCCGTAAATTTTTTGGCGGCATGATAATGGTGGCAGTTCAAGGGCCCCGTTCCTGCTGCTAACACTTGCCGTTTGCACACAGATAGACACAGCGAATCGTGCTAAATTGTTCTGAACCATTTCAAGAGAGGAGGTAAGGCTATCATGGAAAGGATCTCAAAATGAGGCGGCATATTCCACCTTTGATGGAATTAGGTTTTTGTACAGTAAACGGTTGATAGCTGAAGGAGCACTGGAAAAATTTCTTCCAACACGAGTGTTTCCAACACAATGAATGCCATGTGCTTAAACCAAGCTAGTTTCGACAGCATAGTTATATCAAGATATCTGTATTATGATACTCCTAGAGGGGAGCCGTTAAGAATATATCAAACTGTCGTATCAGTGGACCGAGTAACGCGCATGATCTTGCATTTCTTAGTGTTTAATCCACGCACCAAGTCTTACACCAAAAAGAGATACAGCATCCGGATCAGATAATATAGCAGAATCATTGAGACTGGCTATTTCCCAAAATAATACGCGCTCATCTGCACACAGTTCATATATGGCACGAAGCACAAGAAGGTAAGTCATTAATGTACATTAAAAAGAGCACGGGGCCAAGCACCGATTGTTGTGGTACACCTGAGAGAACAGTACTTGGAGGAGAGTCATTATTGTTAGCAGAGACAAACCGGGAACGAACTATAAAAAAACAAGCCATGCAAGTACTTTTGAATCCAAGTTTATTAGATGTAACTTATAGAGCGGCAAGTTCTGGAACACCTAATGGAAGGCTATTGAAAAATCTAAAGAGTCAGCCAGAGATCAACGATCGAGGCCGGCATGAAGATGGTAAGTAAAGCATACCAGATGAGTTTTTCATGAGAATGTCTTGCTGAAGCCATATTGTGAACATGAAAAAAAAAAAGAACTCGATTCAAGGAAAGATGCAAGATATGAAAACAAACTATGCTCCATGATTTTACATGGAATACTTGGAGGCGAGTGTGGTTGCCAGACTTGCGAAAAGGAACCACTATCGCGACCTTACAGTCAATGGGAATGGAGCTCATGCTAAGGAATGGCTGAAATGTTTTCCTAATATTATTGGTGAATAGCATGATGTGTTTATCACAAACCTGAGAGTAATGAAATCGCGGTTAGGCGGACCCTAGTGAGGTGAGGAGGTAAAGATCGATAATGAGTATCCACTTCGGAGAGGGCTGGCGGCTAGTGACACCAATTTCTTCATTTGGCTTCTCTAAGCTCTGCTGCTTATACTGATGAATCGTCCATTCTGATGTTCCAGAGAGACAGCGGTATAGCTGCAGTACTTACACTACCCGAGGCCACATTGACACACAGCTGTCGTGCACAAAGTAAACGCACTTCGCACTTCCTCGTTGCACGACATGGGTAGACTGCCCACTGGTGCTCAAGGGTTTCGCTGTGACGTGGTTACATGAATGCCTGGAGCTGACCGGCTTTGTAGAGTGCCACTTTGACCAGTGGTTAGTGTCTACTAAATCCAGATTGTGAATTTTCGAGTGCTTTCAATTAGCTTTATATGATATGTATACCAAGGCATCTAGCTTGCTAGGCGATGAAGAGTGCTGGTAGGCAATGATAATTGTAAGTGTGGTTTAGGACACGTGCACAGATAATGTTGACAGGGCGATACACAGAAAGCATAGAAGTAAAATGATGGATGCTACGAAGCTCACCTGCTTTTAGGGTCCACTAGAAAGTCCTGCATGTCCTCCAACTTAACTCGCCAGAACTTATTTTGTCAAGGTACTGAAAACAATGAAAACAACAGTTGTCCATTAGCATACACGCATTCGAGAGTCACTCATGAAGCAGCCCCAGAACATCACTGTTTGAATGTTTGTTACAATTGATTGGTCTAAATGAAGAATTCATTTCCCTTTGGTCTTGTTACACACATCGACGAATTCAGATGAAAAGCGAGAAAACGATGAAACATTTTGTTAAGGTGTACATGGAATGTAGACGTGATATATCTACATGAAAATAAGAATGGTGCGCTTGTGATCAACTCTTGGTCACTTTTTTTTCTCTTAATTGGGGATGTGGCTTTGGAAAGCCAACTTTCTTAAAAATTCACAGATGTTCATGAAAATTGGCACAGATATTCAGCAAGTCTCCCTAATGCTTCCATGAAAGTTTCAGAGAGTTATCTTCAGAACCTTTTATTAAATTAAATTTTTATTTTTTGCAATCCTTGGCACTTTGCGGAGAGCCTGGAAAGTTTAAAAAATGCACTAGAAGGCTAAATAAATATTTTCTGTACAGCTGAATGCATGCTGAGTGCAGTGACATTCTCGCTTTATTTTTTTGCTGCACAAAATTCTTACACCAAGATTCTTTTTGCTACCTTCATATTAGGCACACTCTAGGGATGAACAACTAGTCACATCATAAAATGACAGAGTCAAACTAAAAAAGAACGACTGTCACAACATAAATTGAAGTCCAAGGAACATGACAAAAAAAAACAGGGTCAAGATAGGCCAGACGGTTACGAAGAAAATGGCTGCACAAACTCGGCAGGTAGGCAAAAAGACACGTTTGAGCAAACGGCCCGAGAAGTTTCTACTTGCCTCCACCCTTATCTAAAATGCACCAGAATCATAGTTCTTGGTGTCCCTTGTGATGCGGGGCCTCTTTGGCATTTAAGGCTTGCTTTCGTGCACTTTTGATGCTTTTTTTTCGTATTTTATCTTTCTCTGCAGCTCTTTACATAGAGTGCTTTCCAGGCACCAATGACCATGTTGTATGCATAAATTTCAATGCAAGTTGCCTGCACGAAGAGGTCGTGTGACAGACACTGCAGAATATAAGGCTTGTTATACAACTGGGTCCACTAACTGTAGTAACTTACCAGCTTTCTTTCATTCATGCTAAATGTAATTAGTGGTCTTGCATCATCATCATCATCATCATCAGCCTATCTTATGTCCACTGCAGGACGAAGGCCTCTCCCAATCCTCTCTATTCTTGCCTGTCCTGCGCGAGCTGATTCCATTTGACGCCTGCGAATTTCTTGATTTCGTCCTCCCATCTTACTCTCTGTCGTCCACGGCTACGTTTGCCCTCTCTTGGTATCCATTCCATTGTTCTAACTGTCCCTCGGTTATCTATCCTTCTCATCACGTGGCCTGCCCATGTCCATTTTTTCTTCTTAACGTCGGTTATTATGTCGGCGACTCCCGTCTGTTCTCTGACCCACTCTGCTCTCTTTTTATCTCTTAATGTAACGCCCATCATTTTTTGTTCCATCCCCCGCTGCGCGGTTCTTAACTTCCTCTCGAGCTTCTTCGTGATTCTCCAAGTTTCTGCCCTGTATGTCAGTACTGGCAAAATGCAGTAGTTATATAGTTTCCACTTGAGTGATAGTGGTAGATTTCCTTTCATGAGTTAGGAATGTCTCCCATATGCACACCATCCCACGTTTATTCCACGGTTGATTTCTTTTGTATGGGCGGGTTCTTCTGTCAGTAGCTGTCCTAGATATAGGTATTCTTCTATGACCTCTAATGCTTGGTTTCCAATCGTGAAGCCACGTTTCTTCGCCGTGCCACTTAGCATTATCTTTGTTTTCTGCATGTTCATCCTTAATCCTACTTTAGAGCTTTCTCGGCTTAAGTCTTCAATCATCTTTTGCAGCTCGTTGCCATCATTGCTAAAGAGTACTATGTCGTCTGCAAATCATAAGTTACTTAGACATTCGCCGTTCATCCTTAGCCCTTTCTCATCCCAGTCTAGTCTTCTGAAGATTTCTTCCAAACATGCAGTAAACAGCATTGGAGAAATTGTATCTCCTTGTCTGACACCTTTCTGTATTGGGATTTTTCTGCTTTCCTTATGGAGGAGCAGGGTGGCTGTACAATCTTTATAGATGTTGGCTATTGTGTTTATATAGCTATCACATATTCCTTGTCGTCATAATGCCTCTAGAACTGCTGGTATCTCTACCGAGTCGAAAGCCTTTTGGTAGTCTATGAAAGCCATATAGAGGGGTTTGTTGTATTCCGTGGACTTTTCAATTACTTGATTTATCACATGAAGGTGGTCTATGGTGGAAAATCCGTTCCTGAACCCTGCTTGTTCTCTTGGTTGATTGAATTTAAGTGTGGCCCTTATTCTGTTGGAGATAACCTTTGTGAAAATTTTGTAAAGTGTTGAGAGTAGACTGATCGGCCTGTAGTTCCTCAAGTCTTTGACATCTCCCTTCTTACGTAATAATAGAATATTTGCGTTTTTCCAGCTGACTGGTACATTTGATGTTTTGAGGCATTGTGTGTATAGTGTCTCGAGCTTTCCCGTTAGGAAGTCTCCTCCGTCTTTGATCAAGTCGGCTGTTATGCCGTCTTCTCCAGCCGCTTTTCCGCGGGACATGCCCTGAATTGCTTTTCTAACCTCGTCCATAGTAACACATGGAATTTCGGTGTCATGATCGACATTTATTGCCCTCATGGTGGGGGGACTCGTATTTGAGCTGTATAGTTCAGAATAGAAGTCCTCAACCACTTTGGTTATATCACTGAAGTTAGTAACGGTGTTGCCCTGCTTATCTTTCACGGCATGCATTATGTTCTTTCCCGCGCAAAGCCTCCTTTTAGTTGTTTTGATGCTGACTCCTTTTTCACGGCTGCTTCTATTTCTTTCACGTTATGGTTACGTATGTCCCTGACTCTACTTTTACTGATGAGCTTAGACAGCTCGGCGAATTCTATCCTGTCTCTTGAGTTAGTTATTCTCATCTGTCGGCGTAGTTTGATCAAATTTTTAGTAGATTCAGAGAGCTTATTTACATCTTGTCTGAGTGCTTTGCCCCCTACTTCGATCGCTGCTTCGGTGATCAGCTTAGTAATGTCTTCGTTAATCTTCTCTATGTCCTCATGTTCTTCCTGTCCTAAAGCCTCATCCTTGTTCTTAAGTGCAATTTTAAACTCTGTTTTCGCCCTGACGACATCGAGGTTGGCCTTCTACCACGTGATTAACTTTGTCCTTGTGTGCTTTAGATTGAGGGTTATCTTCGCCCTTACTAGTCTGTGGTCACTAATTCTGACCTTATTAACCACTTCCGAGTCTTGTACTATACTTGGATCACTGCACATTATGAAATCTATTTCATTTTTCGTTTCTCCATTGGGGCTATTCCATGTCCACTTTCTGTTCCATGATTGCACAATAATGTATAATCACAGATTTATGATCACAACACATAGCTCTCAATATGACAGCTATACTTCCTTTCCGAATTAAGGCCCCGCCCCGGTGGTCTAGTGGCTATGGTACTCGGCTGCTGATCCAAGGGTCGCGGGATCGAACCCCGGCTGCGGCGGCTGCATTTCGATGGAGGCGAAATGTTGAGGCCCGTGTGCTGTGCGATGTCAGTGCACGTTAAAGAACCCCAGGTGGTCGAAATTTCTGGAGATCTCCACTATGGCGTCTCTCATAATCAGAGCTGGTTTTGGGACGTTAAATCCCACAAAAACAAAAGCTTTCCGAATTAAGAGACAGTCAAGGTAAGGACATAGTTGTTACTGTGATTGATTTCTGAGTAGTTTATTTCATGAGGCAAGATGTTGAGGCATGAGACTGAGTAGCTACAGTTTCACACTACTGCCCCCCCCCCTTGGCTACTCTGCGAGGCATACAATATACAATGTGTCAGAACGTTCACTAGAACTTTCAGTGATACTAAGCAAGGCATAAAATGCACCTAAACTACACTACCAGTGCTCACTGACCGCACATCATTTGTCCGCGAAGTGAGCGATCTGAGCGATCGCGGAGTCCAAGTCTACGCGCACTGTGCTTGGTAGCGGCGTCGCAGCGTTTGCGCGAAATGCCGAGCCGCGTTTCCGAATAGTCAGTGCACAACGTGCTTTGCCTCGCGGTTTGAGTAGCCGACGCCCGAAATACCCGGAATGCCTTGCCACTGATCCGAAAAGCCGCCGTGCGACGTGTTCGGCTGTTGCGCCAGCAGCCGATGCATAGTTAGGCCTAGCGCGACTACGAGCCGTAGGCGTGCGGTGTGTGTGGGCGCGGCACGGGGCTTCAAAGTAATGTACGTAATGCTCGGTTGCGAGTCCGCGGTGCCCCTACATGATGGCCTTCGTAGGTCTGACGCAACCGTGCCGCTGATAACGGAACGCCCGCAGGTCCGATGTCTGTCGATCCAAGACGCACTTTGCAATGTTCGTGACACGCCGCCGTTATCTTATGGCGATCATACGTGCGGCGGGTGTGTCCTGTGTGCCTGCCAAACTAAAAACGTAGTTTCGTTCTCAATGAGCGTCGATCAGCAACCAGAGTGAGTGCGAACACGCAGCTACGTAGCGCCACTTGCCAGTCGTAACCTCGGAAGGCGCAAGCAGCAGACGATGTTCGCCCCACGTGCGAGCGTCAGCCAATAGCGAAGCGCGCTCGGGCAATATGGCGGACGCGGCCAGTCGGAGCCCTCAAAACGACCTTTGAACATTTGCTTTTTGTGCGCTTGTTTTGGCGGGGAGGAGTTACCTGAAACAGGAAATTTAAAGACGGAGAACTGCTCTTCTCAACGCGCCCAAGATGGCGGTGGCCGGTAGCGTAGTCACGGAGCTATTGCGGTTTGAAAAACGCAGTTTTTTCGTTATTTGCGCGATGATTTTCGCCTCCATCGCTAGTGAAATGAATTATTTAGGGCATTTCCACGCAATTTTCAGCAAAGATACTTTGGAATCAGTGAGAGAAAGAGTTACAGAAACTGAACATGCTACTTTCAAAAAATCACTTTTTTTGTCATTTTTCGCGATTCGAAAGCCGCATCCCCCCTTAAGTCAATGGAAGGAAAGGTCTAACTCCGTGGGCAGGTCTACAGCGACCACATGTAATGTGCGCATATATCTGACAGCGCTGTGCCATGCGAATGCGTTATGTGGCCATGATCAGTACACGAGGAAATAGAAAGCACTGAAAAGGAAGTGGAACAACGTTCTTGAACATGACTGGCCCGGTTGTCACGATTCAGGCTAGCTAACAAAAGCAGAGTATAACAACAGAACCTAGAAGTGTGCATGTAGAGATTATATACGTTATGACCTACTACACGTACTCTACACCCACTGCTCACCGATGGAAGCGCTACTAGTGGCGACCTCGCTAAGTAGTCTCGATAGAGTAGGCAGCCGTCCACAATGGCTTGCTATGTCGTTGTTAGCATGGTGCAGTTTAGTTCACGTTGTCGGAGGGAAATAGGCAGCTCCTGTCACATGCGTGCGGTGGGCAAAGCTTTTGAGAATGTGCAATAACAATTAGAAGTCATTTAAATACGACCTATTCTTGTATGTTCCAAGTGCTCGCTGCTAATATAATGGTCATCTAAGGCACATATTCTCATCGGCCACCTTTACCTGCATTGCACATGCAAAGCTCATCTTGAAGATAACAGTCAGGTATTCCTCTGCCCAGAAAGGCAAAAAGGAAAAAAAAGGACCTTTTTTTCCTGGCTGGTTTCTATAGAGGTCAGCAAGGCAGATGTGTTTTCGCACATGAGCTGGACACTTGAGCGGTACATCACACATAGCCGTGAAAAAAATAAGCGTAATAGAATCCTGTGTCGGGCTAGTTGGTGCATATCTTGAAAGAAAGATGTGACTCAGTAGTAAGATGAAGAAAAGACCAGAACCACCGTTGTCATCTTTTTCATTTCATCGTTTCCCAAAATATTTCGTTTCAAGTAAGCATACCTTTAATGATGCTCCTCTAAGATATTTATTTGTGTGTCAGCAGTCACACACATGCAGTTTCAGCCATTGCACACCGCACACTTACACTGTCTTGTTTTCGCACAGACTAATTCAAACACTTCTCTATTTTACGATTTGCAAAACGAGACTGAATATCAGCCTGATATGAATGCATCCTCCCCCCATTCACGGACTAAATAAGACGAACTAGTTGGTATTTTGAAACTAATACAAGACTAAAAATAGTTTTCATAACATAAAGAGTTCGTAAGGATTTCCAAGATGCTCGCCCGTAAAACACGTCAAATGCAAATCCCAGAAAAGAATAATCGAGATTCTGACCCACATAGAAAGTACAACGTGCCCACGATCGAAGGTGCAAAGCTTGCTTAGGTAATTAAAGCTCAAAGACAACGTGGGGCATAGCAGGCCCAGAGATGATGCATATGTGATGACATCTCCCGCAAAGTGACTAAGGTATTCAGAAGTTGTTTAACAGTTAACTTTTTTGTATATACATGCCTCTTAATAACAGAACAAATCCGAGGTATGCCAAGCCTCTCTAATTTTCCCAGCGCTTCCCGGCCTTTAAACATATCTCACGCACTCTTTTTACCACAGCATCAAAAGAAAGATGCTCATACCACAGTTATGTGCACTTTTAAGAAGGTTACTAGGGCAGTTCCAAGTACGAATTGCTGCAGAAGTTTGGGCAGTTCATCTGACAGTGCAGAGTTGGGTCAGTGGTGCAGTGCTAACTCTCCCTTTGATTAACTCACAGGTTCGGTGATTTCCATAAGGAGTGCTCGCACCTTTATTAAAAACTGCACAGTTCATGTTCTTAACATGACTTTCTTGACAATTCTATAATGTCACATGGAATAAGCGATAGCAAGGAATGATTGAGATGTCTTATTAATCAGCAAAACAAGGCAGCCACTTAGCACGAGTGCCACTTTGCAACTGGCCTTTGCTAAGCTGTTCTGTGGGACGCACATGGCATGTATACGGAGTGAGTTGCCTTAACGATATGCATGTGTTCACTTTCATAGACGCCCGCGCCTTTCTTGCAGTTATCACCACATAAGCAGCTACCTGGAATGCCTACGAAGCGGAAATTACAGCTGCGAAATTCAACCATGCCCGTTCCACCTTTGATACAAAGCACTGTATTCCGCTCAGCTTCCATGATTACTGATCATGGCGGTCGTAAGGTGGCCATCAGTGGCGCCTCTAGAGGTGGTGCTCAACCTGAAATGAGAACTCAACCTGAAACTGTCTGCAAACAGCCATACCTGAAGCCGTAGTGTTTCCTCTAGCGATGTCAGTGCAGTGATTAATGCGTCAGCAAGATCAGCCATGTTGTCTCCACTTGTGCCATGCAGTCGCAACACACTGCAGGGAGAGCACAGGCAACTGTAATAACTCAAAAGAGCTTGCACGATGAGCGCATACGATTACGTGACACTCACATCAGTAGACAACTTACGAAATGAGCAGGAACAATAGCTCCATGTACGTATGCGTGCGATACACATTTACATGTAATGAACATACTATGCACTTTGAAAATAAATGCTTTCCAGCAGCGAATTGCTGGTGGTGAGATTATGTAGACTGAACCACAATACTTGCAAAACAACATACAAAAGTACACATGCAAAATCCTCCATTTACACAGTATATGTTGTGGGAAAGTGATCATACTAGAAGTTTATCTGTAAAGCACACAAATAACGATTCGAACGTTAACATCTCATAGAAAGGTTAGCAACTCTGGCCTGCTACCAGGACTGGATATGAGCTTTTGCTAAAGTATTTTGCTGAACTCAAAAGCCTCGATAATACTTAGCTTAGCCGGCTTACTCAAACCACACTGAGGAGCAGAAGAGTCACTGTCACCTGTCATCGAGTCGTATATGCCGCGGGCGCGATCCCATGATGTCCGATGTGATCCCATTTCAAATGACTTACTCGGTGAGGCCTATCCTGAATATCTATTGTCTGCCCCTCTACAGAACACGAACACTATCCTACAGCGGGCCCATACTTTTCTGAGCTGCTAACGAAGGCAGAAATTAGGTGCCCCAATTTTCAGAGGACTCTCACGAATTCACGAATAGGAGCCGTTAGCTTCAAGCGTGCTAATCGTACGAGAAAAATTGTATTTCAGCTTGACTTTGCGCATAAATTGCTGTTGCTGAAAACAAATGCTTTGAGTCTGTGTACATGGAGTTTGATGTCTGCATGTTTGCACAGCTTTCCCGTGGGGTTTGTTGGAAAGTTCGCGCTTGATATTTGCGCTTAGTACTTGAAAAACAATCCTGATCATAGAGTGAGCAGCTGACCATGTGAAATATTGTTCAGTGACTATGCACTGAATATATTGCAGCTGCTCAATCTCCAGTAATGGAAAAGTTCGACAACTCGCAATTCTAAATTTTTTAAAGAAACACAAGGACGGTAGATTTCGTTAATTAACATCGCAATATAGCTTAGCTTTATTTATTTATTTAAGATACTCTCAATGCCATTGGCACTGCAGAGAGGAGTGCTATATGTACGTTGTACGATGTCAAAATAAAGCAGGTCGGGGAGATGAATGGTCCGGGTTGCTGGCGACCGAGGCGGGGAGGTAGTTCCATTCAGATGGCTGTTTCTCACAGAAATGAATTGAAGAGCTTTGTCTGACAACTTGGCACTCTGACTTTGTGGCTGTGATCGATTCGTGTTGACATGTACCTAGGTGGCATGATCAGCTAGTTTTTGATTCATAGATTAGCAAAAAGAATTTTGCGAGACAGATAAACGGACGAGCTTCCTTCCTGATGAAAGGTCAGGCACATCAATGGCTTCAAGCATATATCGAGTTGCCGCCCTGACCTTCGAAGACAAGTCCGCTTGTCGAAACGTTGGCTCCTGCGACATTCCCTGTTCTAAATCGTATTTTGCGATTTGTTCATCGATTCAAGCATCCACCTTCCCCTGAGCTTCTCTTCTAGTTTGGATTTCAAGCATATATGTGGGATGAAGTATAGATGGATCCCAAATTGATGCAGCATATTCAAGGTTGGACCTTTTCAGGGTTTTATATACGGTATGTTTCAAAGAAGAGGGGGCACGAGAAAAGTTGCAACGTAAAAATCCAAGACAACAATTAGCAGAATTGATCATATCTACAATATACTTTCATGAAATTTCAGTAGAACTGCAAACACCTAAATATTTGTAGTACGTGACAGAATAAAGAGCATAGTTGTCAATCTTGTATAAAAATGTAGAAGCAGAATTGCGGCGAGGAAGCGTCATCATTTTGCATTTGTTCACGTATTGCTGTGCCGTTGGCAAATGCAAGATATGCAAAAGCCCTTCTGCCTTGCTGTTGGGAAAACTTAGCCTGTCCAGTAAGCAGCTATACACAAACCACTTTGCCTATAGCCACTTTGCGGAATAGCTAGAGTAAAGAGCGCATGCTCAAACATGACCGACTACCCAAAGCGTATGCCTTCCGCTAAGACTTTTCATTGAGGGGTCATCATGCACACTGTATAGTCACCCAATTTCTACTTGGCCATTGTATTTCCCTTAGCTTTGGATCATGCAGCTTCTACAGCAAAGTATCTTTGACAATCCGACACCATTTCTGAGAGCAGCACTCAAACTGCCAAGGCTCTAGGCTTAGCTGCCGAAAACCTTGGAGGACATAGATTACGGACATAGGTTTCCTTGTTCTGTTGACCACACATAGCTGGCACCACTTGACGTCGACAACCAACACTATATCCCTACGCCCTTGCGTATACCGGAGTACCGGACCACGCCAGTCAATTTTAATTATTACCCTGACGGTTAATTTCCCTTTATCTTTACTAAACATATCTCCTAGACCATGTGCACCCTGCACGACTCTTAAATTGAACCATTACAGCTCCTTTTACAAGAGTCATCCCACGCCAAACAATGCATATATTATGACGACTATCTGAAATGTATTAAAAAAAATTTACTACAGTGAAAGTAGTCCACTGCTGGAATATTTCAGACTGAAAAAGAAGTTTGGCCACAGGGGAGACCTTCGAATTTTGCAAAATGTTGTCCGAGTACACAACAATGTACAATTTATTTTCATCAGAGCATTAATGAGGCCAATACGAAATTTGGCTATTATATGAAGGAAAGTTCTTAGCTTAACACAGTTTAGCCTAACTAAAATTATTGTTTGTTCTGACACATGCGCCTTCAGAGACTGTACCAAACTACACTCTATGCGCACATTTTTTCGGGGTTGTGACGACAAGTATTAGTAATCTTTTTATTGGTGTGCACTTTAGGAAAGCCATATTTATTGCTAAAAACATCACCACCACTCGTGTTGGTACAAGTTATGCAAAAAAATCACAAAATCAAAAAATGGGCATAATTCCTCTGACAAGTGTTTTCTTTTTCTGTAGTTGTTAGCAAAACCATGAAAAGTGCACACTGGCTTTATGTAGCCATTATATGTTGACTGGCTTCATAATAAAGAGAAAAATCCTCCAGATTTGCCTACAACACAGCACAAATTGTTCGACAGCTACATCCAAGCATCAGCATGCATGCTGAAAACTGCCCCTCACACGCCAGGAGAGGAGGAAGAGAATAGCACGTGGGTTCCCAAACTGCCCTTCATCGCCCCGTGAGAACAGTGCATAGATACACTCCAACCTCAAAAGTAGTATTCACATGGATGTGTCCGTGTGTTTAACCCATGAGTGAATAAAAAAGGGAAGCCGTCAGAAAAGTAACTATTTTGAAATTCCAGCGGGAACTTATATGTTTAAAATGTTCCTACCACATGCCCTATATATCGAGAAACTATATTGGCCACTTCATTACTTTGAAGTGCAAACAGTGAAAACTCTGACCCGATTCAGGTTTCTTACTTCACATGTGTTCCTCTACTACAGAAGGGGAAATATGCTTGGAAAGGAAGGAAAACCTACAGCTGACTAAATATCAGGACGAGGTTTCAGCCCGTGCACTGGCACATGGAGGATCGGAAGTTAAGCACACAAGTATAGATCGGATGAAGCAAACGCAGTTGAGCAAAGCACCGTTGTATTCTCTTAATCCAATTGAAGTATGGTGTCATACACATTTGCACAAGCGAGATGACACAAAAAAGAAATCATCCGTGAAAATTATTTCTCACATGTACACGAGGTCTACACAGCAGAACGCGAAAATAATATTCAACTTAACTGCGTTCATAAAGCAAATGGATTAGTATGATTATTTCATTAGCACAAATTATGCCTACTCGAGTCAAACTTCAATGACGTTAACTTATATGAATATTAACACTGTGCTGTGTCGAAGGATAAGCCTCATAAGGCAAGTAAAAATAAGTCAAAATTTGCGCGGTCAATGCAGCGCCCCTACACAAACTGCTGCTCTGTGCCAGTTCATTTTAACTGTTACCCCACTATGTTCAGCTTTTCATTTACTCCTAAAGTGTCACAGCTGAACCGTCTGTGTGATATATTGCTTGCCACCCTAAAGTTTTCAGTAAACGTGGAAAACAGAGCTGGATGCACCGAGGCACCTACGAATAGATGTAATCCAGCACCCGCACTTCAATCTCATAAACCTTCATGATGAATGTAAAAATCCTGGTATGCACTTCGATAAAGGTACGGCAGCTGGTGCTTGTGGTCCACCTGCAGCTTTGTGCAGACACTCCTGTTGCGACGAAAAAAATGCACCTGCAATTTCAGCCCACTGGCACAAAGTCACACATATTGCTTCAAGTACTACCAATAATTTTTCGTGTTTCACGTCTCAAAACCATGCTATGACTGTGAAAGTCCCCACAGTGAAGGGCTTTCTAAATATCGGCTCCATAATTTTAAGTTTCCCGTGTATATATATATACCTTTCTATATGTCCTCATATAAAGAACATATAGAAAGGTAGTCTATAGATGGGAAGGCTACTCACGGAGCACTGCCTCAGACACAAATCAGACAACTTAGAAATAACAAATGCAAGTGAATTTCACATCTGTGTGTTGTTGCAGACACCGGAAATGATCATTCAGTGCCCAAAACTAAATTTGAACATAGCAGCTTGTCTATATGGAGCAAAATGTGCCTCCATCTGCATCAGTCTTTCCCCTATAGTTCAAGAAAAGCCCTCGTAAACGGGAACCTGCTAATTTAACACTGTTTACCAATTTCTGTACATATATGTTCTCAGACTACCACTGTATCAATTTTACTTGGTTAGTATCAGTTTGTACCACACAAATCAAATTAAATGGCTTGACCAGTCACAGCATCGCACCTTGCGGTACCCGTGTTATGCGGATACTGCTCATGAAAAATGTTTGAGCAGCTACACGGGAACCACAAATTGATTGTAAAATAGGCAAAACTTGTTTGGCTACACTAGCACTTGTGTGCGAGCCATAAGAATGACAGCGGTGGCCCCCAGTAATCTTGAGATGCGCTTCCTGTCATGTGGTTGTTCAGCGACCTGGACAAGCTCTGATATGGTATGGATGCATTTAACTTCAGATCAAGAGGGTTCAGCAGTGAAAGCGCCCATAGAGAATAGGTGCGTACTTGCAGATGCTGTAGCGTGCCCAGATTTCTTAAGATTTACAGGGGGTAGTGGCATTGCTTTCTTTTTAAGCTATAGAGGAAACGAGGAGGACAGGTTTTGTACTTAGGCGTTCATTCCTTCGCAAATCAGAGACAAATATAAAGAAAAACCACATTACTTAATGTGCTCTCTGGGTGTTCGAGTGATGCGCAACTTTTGTTTCGCATTCTGGTCAGTGTACCAAAGGTTTGTCTGCTTCTTTTCATATGTCGTATGGTGTGACAGTTCGCTAAGTGTGAAAGTTTCTGTAATGATTACCTGTAAGTTGGAGTGCCCTTACGGAGTGCACACTGCTTGTGTGCTCAAGAATCCATGCAGTCGGTATGCCTACCTATTGCTTGCTTCGCTGGGCTGGCGGTGGCCACATCCGATTGAATGGGGTAGGAACTCTGCGGGAGGAACGATTACCGCTTTTAAGTAAGAACACAGGGAACATCGGCCTTTCTCCTTTAATGGAGCAAGTGCGACCCTTGTTTTATTTAATAGTGTAGCATTCATTCGTTACGAAAAGAAGGAAGTTAAAGGATCGAGCACGCGTCCGATACCTATAGTGTTCCGACCCTTTCAAGCAAAGTATGGTTACAGTGGCTAAAATAGGGACATGTGCCGACCGCACCACAGGCTCTGACGCCACTCTGCGATGCACGGGAGAAGCGAAGAGGGTGCTAAAACCCTGTTCCACGCAAAACACCTTGGACTTGGTGAAGTACTGCTACACTTTTCATGTACTCACCGCCGCATGCGCGACCTCCCCTCTAGCTCCTTGCACCTTTCACGCCCTCGCATTCTCCGCCGCTTTTTCTGCACGACGATTGGCCTCCTTTGTGATTTCTTTGAGGACGCACGGATTTTTTTTTTAATTTTCCGGGCATTTTCTTTTTCGTTTGCACCATTTTTTGCCGGGGCTCCGCGTAACGAACGTTGCGCGCACGGTTTGTTTTCTGCGCTGAGTGCCCGCTTTATGCCCTGCTGTTGCGCCCAGGAATGCAAGAAACAGAGTGCAAACGGTTGTCCGCTTTTTATAATTCCATGAGGTAAGCATGATAACTTGCGCAAAAAGCAGTGACTTCACACCGACCGAAATAACTTTGTTCCAGCCAAGAACAGTGTTCTTTACGAAGTAAGGCGTCTTTCTGATTGCTCGCATCACCGAACGTTCCCTATGAAATGTTCTTCCAGCCTGCTCATGAATAGTTTTCTTATTCCTCGGCTATTTTTCGGTTGCACAAACATGGGATTGTCCCCAACATGCTGAACATTCTGCTGAGACTCCATCGTCTCGCATGTCGGCAATCATTCAGTCTGAAATGCACAATCTTACAACCTGCTCTCCTTGGTGGGAGCAACATGTCACGTGATTGTTTTGGCTGGAACATGTTAACGCTACTTATGTTACTTGAATTATTTGGCTGTGTAGCATATAAGGCTATATTGTGCTTCAGCCCTCTGTTATAGGAATAGGTATAACACGAAAGTGAAGCCTGGCTTCGCGAAGTTGTGGAATGCATGAGCTGCAATCTGCATACCAAGTAGGACGCCTTACGTAGTACCGAGGGCATGCCATGTGTTGTCTGGGTAGGTCGGTTTGGCTAATTAGTTGGAAGTAATAGTGCGGGAACACTTCACGTGATCGTTTTGATGGCAGCATGTTAATAATGCGAATTAACTGCAATTGGGCTACCGACACACAAGGCTACATGAATTTGTCAATATGTGAGAACATCACTAATTATGCTAATTGGGTTATTTCAATTAGGCTAACTGGGTTAGTTGGACTGAACTAGGTATACAGGGCTATAACCAGTTGACTCTATGCAAGAACATCGATAATTAGAGTAAATGGTTTATTTAAGTCAATACAGTTCGTTAGTATGTTCTAGCATTGCAGGGCCATGCTAGGCTGTGCAAGGTGGTGCAGGTAGTAGTGATGATAAGTATGTGAATATCATGTGATTCTCATTCTGGTTACATGTCAACCAAGGAGTGCATGAAAATAGAGTCCTCATGATACTGCTCCCTAATTTTGGCTTTGATATTTTAAGCCTAATCAAAATCACTATTCCAACTCTGTTACGACATATTGTAGCGGCATTTTCCTGTGAATTATCACAACAGTCACTAAAGGCATTTACCTATCCTCAAGGTACCAGATCTTTCCTCTCACAGGTAAACTGGCCATGAGTTATAATTTATTTGACAGCAATGTCAGCACGCAATTCTGAAAATATTTTTTCTGAGCTGTTGTTGGGGTGGATTAGTCGCTGTTGGCACCACTTATTCCTACTCATATCACAAAAACGTCTCGTTCAGTTTGGAGGCTCCGCGAAAAGCTAACTCCACGTCTAAAAGTTCAGCACATGAATAGATGATGTACAATCCACGAAAGCATTAAAAGATGGAACACTAAGTACCTGTGTTGCACATGTGCACACAAGCAAGGAAAAAATCCTAACAAAGACAGATATCCCACAAGCAATACAATACCAGATGCAAATGTAGAGCATGTTATCACATAGGCAGAAAAATGTGTACATCATAAATCTCCCCATAACGATCTCTGCGGCTTTTTCCTACTTCGAACAGGATCCTGCGGAGATATTTCTAGGCTACAATTCCTGTGCAGTTCTTGTTGCGAAGCCTCCTACGCTATCTAGTCAAAGCTAGTGGAACATACAAACAAAAACTCGATATCTTGCCCCCCCCCCCCCCTGAAAATACATCTCCATAATCCTACCAGTCTGGGGAATGGATGGCGGGTCGGGCGTCCAGGCTCGCCGAACAGTGGGCACTGCACTTCATCGACATCTTTTTCTTCTTTGTCTTTACAGGGTGTGGGGGGACAGGGGTGGTGCAATAATGGCAGGCATGCCGCTAAACAAAAATTGCAGCCGCCATTCTCATAACGCACAGCTATGCCATTACGTGCAATAATGGTCGATATGGCATGAGACGAACAGTTTGTGGAAAGGAAGCTTGCAAAATTATTTCTGCTCTTTGCCTCTCTGCCCGTTATATATTGCTTGCATGCTCGACATACTTCCCCTTGTTTCGGCACAACGAACAACTACTACTTTTCCTTGCATTAGGATGAGAAACTGACATATACGTTTGGTTTCCGTCCATCATGTGATTTGTTAAGCCCTTACAAGAAAAAAATGATGAAATGGGTACAGTGCCTGCACCAGAACCGTTCTTCACTTCTTACACATTACATGTACCCCTTCTGCAGCTAGATACCCAATAGCAACTCTGTCTAGGCACACACAACTCCTCAAGGCAACAACAAATTTGCACACAGGCAGGTAGACACACACACACACGTACACACAAGGAAATGAACAGCACACCGAAAGTCTGCTCCACGCATGCATTTCAGTATCCAAGTGCTCATATCACGCGACGGCCGGACGTGTCTCCAGGAGAGTGCGTCCCCAGCGGAAACATCGCCAGGTGCCCTCAACGATTCCCATATGCGCCGCTTGGCAGAAATCACACTTCTAGTATTGTAGCCACTGTATTACGGTGATTATCAAGGCAAAAATCCTTCGAAATGTAAACCAAGCGGCAGACTACTATTTCCCCAACATTGAATTAATCCAATATAAATTTTTTCAAAAGCAAGTCCAAAGTCATTGGGTTACTTTTTCGGAAGCCATATTTGGCAAAATGTACAGACGATTTTCCGGAGCTGCTTTGTTCAATCAAATTTTCGTGGAGCCACCGCACCATGGCCTTCGGCGCGAAAGGGGCGGCACAGACGGCGCAAGCACAAGTGAGAGGAATCATTCCGCCGCCAGGAAAGCGTAGCAAGTGCTGTTTCGTTAGGAATGCTTGCCAAGACCTGTGCACTGCCGGTCGACGTGTAAGAGTATCATCAACAATGTCGAGACGTAGAGGAAAAGTTTGTATCGTGGTCGCGTGCAACAGCACCGAACGCGACACGGAATCAGAAGCAAGGGCCAAGGGTGGCCACTAAGATCACGTCATCAAACATGGTAGCGCCCGTGCGAAGCCGTGGAAAATTGTCTGTAAGATGATGACAATCGCCAAACGGAAGATTTTTTTTATTCAAAAACCTCAGGTGGACGAGAAAAACGCCTGCCATCGGTAGGGACCGAACCTATGCAACCGGATAATTAAGACGTCTGAGGCTCTACCAACAGGGCTGAAACGAGTACCGTAGGTTCTGTCCCTGCGGATGGCAGGCATTTCTTCGCCAACTACTTCATTGCCATTTATGCCAGGATCACTACAGTACCGATAAAACTACATTACCCTTAAGCCTTCCTTTCCCTCAATGTCTCTTGGATTCCATTTGTTGACACCTCGAACAGGTGTTTTGGTCGAGATGTGAGCTCTGGTAGATCAACTTGGTCTGCTTGAGGATCCTTGCACATCTCCTTATAGAATGGCAGGCGACCAGACAGAGCCACTTTAGCTCCAGTATGGAGTGGCTGGTTGGTGGACGCTTCACCTTGCATTGCAGCTAGACGACGAAATACGTAGTTGATGGGCAAATAGCCGCAGCCCTTGCTCATGGAAGCCATCGATGAAATCGTTGCTTCGTGTAGCGGGTGCAGACGAGTCAATGGCAGTCTCACCCTGCGAAAACACTGAGATGGCCACCCACACAGTTCTAACAACTTACAATGTTAACAACCACGGGGAAACCGGTACAGTGAACTTTGAGTCTATTTAATGTTGCTGAGCTTTTTCAAGCGAAGCAATAGATAGTCTCTACAAGAGGTCTCAGGTTAGATGCCTTCTCCAAAGCCCCACGTCTGAACACTGTGATAGACCCACAAGGGGAGCGAACAACTCGTGGTCAAATACTAACATGCACAGTTAATTATAGATTCAAATCATCTACACGTGCCCACACTGCCGGAACAAACGCAGCTGAAACTCATTAATGAATTAAGTAATTTGGCATGTAGTACCACCAAATGCAATCAGCGTTTTGGGAAGGAAACTTACTTTCTTTGAACAAAGTCGTCACTGCGCACAGACACTAAGTAATAACAGATAGTATTTCGATATTCCGCAATATTTCTCTAATATGGAGAAAAAAAATGACGAAAAAGAAAGCTTTTCGAAGGGCTTAGTTAAAGCATCAGATATCTGCATGAAGGCTGTAATCACAAAATCAGTACGCAGATCCCCATGTCTTCTACTGTTTTCATCCTAGTACTACATAACGGCGAGTACAGCATCCCAAAGGGGTGTGAAAAGAAGCTGAAGGTGAGGAGGAGGGGAGAGAGTAGAGCACAAGCCTTTTACAGCATAGGAAGGTCAGGGTGACGAGGAAGGATGACCATTTAAGGTAACGTCACAACTAGTCACATGTGCCCGCGAAATTCAAAATTTGGTTACAGCACAGCAATCACTTGCATGAGCATATAGAATGAGGTCTCGGCTAGTCATGAGTCCTGCCAAATTTGAAAATTGGTTACAGCACAGTTGTCACATGCACGATCCCGTAAAGTGACGCCACGACTAGTCATGTGTCCCGGTTCGAACTGGGCAAGCCAGGTGACCACCACATTTGCTGTAACTCACTCATCTGTGGGGTTATTTTCCTTGCAATCGAACAATGAAGCCTGCCTTCTCACTCGTTACCACTCATTGCTGGTCATGTTTGTGCCAGCATAGTTTGCACACGCATGCACAAACTTAACAGCTCATGCACCCCGATGACCTGCATCGCTCTAAAACCAATATGCTTACTTGGATAGGCACTGGCACCCAGCCAACTGGTACATACTTCTCTTTTGACGGACTTTGTTCTGTACAAAATGAACAAAAGAAAGTTGTGTAAAATGAGCAATCACAGCACAAGAGCTGTAGGAGTTTGAGAACTCGAACAAGCCTCATGTTCCTGTTGGCATAATTAAAACGACCACAAATAGCTTGACAGAAGCAAGATAACACAAAGTTGTGGGTCGGGATGCATGCTCTCTGTGCAAACTAGCAAGAAAATGAGGTTGCACCACGACTACGGTGTCGTAAAAAAAATTAAAAGCCACCAACCCTGGAATGGTCTACATTGCAGTTGTTATGCAAGAAAGATAAAACGTTCAACCGATAGTTCGCAATGCACAGGTCTGCAATGATACAGTGCACACTATCAGTGCTATGTACATTGGGAATAAGGCAAAATAAATCTTCAAGGGGAAAGCAGAAGCACCCTATTGACATTATCAAGTTATAGAAAAAATGGAGAAGACTATAACTCTAAGTCCTTCAACGTTACCGCAACCATGAGGGCACAATTACATTCGCATGTTTATCATGTATCGCAGATTGTGCAAAGACTTTCATCATCCTTTGTTTTCCAGAAAGCACACAGAAAGCGCACAGGCAAGTAGTTTCCTAGTATATGAGCCATCTGAGATTTGTTACTTACTGCCGTGGACTTCAAGCTCCACAAGTGTTATTCCAACAAAAATATGGAAATAAAAGATGACATCATAATGCACTGTAACCACGACGACGCATTCGTTGGTGCCGCGTTTCCCCAACTGCTTCGTCACTTTCCTGTGGTTCCAACCACACTAATTCCATATATTATGTTCCCACTTGATATATCACTATCTATGGTAGTGCTTGCACAAGTGACATTATGCTTCTTCATCAGCACCTGCTATTCACATCAGTATGAGAATTGTTAAAGACAGAAATCTGATAAAAACTTTTTTAGAAACTTACAAAAAGGTTCTGCAAGTTGTATGAAGTAGATGTGATGTCAGAGCATAAGCTTAATACAGAAAAGAATCCTTTAACCAATAAATAATTAACAAAAACATCGATGTAGGTGCACAAGCATCAGATATATGGATATGTGCCAGGGATATGACGCTATGAGCGGCACTTAATGTACAAAGGAAGAATGTAACCAGATTGAACTCATAACGCATTGCAAATTAGGTACGGGCAGTCCACCTAAAGTTACCTAAAAGTGTACCCCAGTCAACCAGAAGTCTACCTCAGTTGCCCAGAAGTGCACCAAACTCAAGGTGTCAGTTTCATTTATGACGACACTTATGTGAACATTAAGGTCGCCTTGGGAGTCCTTTGTTTTTTATCAATGCAGTCAGAAAAAAAAAATTTAAACGTAGTAACACTCTTGTTTGGGCTAGTTGGTACATTCTTGACACAAACTCGGTAGCGCAAAAAAACACGGACGAAGAAAAGAAGGAAACACAGACAGGCGCAAACTTCCAAGTAGTGCAAAAAAACACGGACGAAGAAAAGTCCGTGTTTTTTTGCGCTACCGAGTTTGTGTCAAGTATTTAAAACGTGCTGAAGGTAACTTGCTCTGTGGAAGGAAAGGGCATGTTACTCATGGCAGATAAAACTCGGACTAAAGCACAGATCCCGTAAAATGTTTAAGCCATAAGCACCGAAAGTGAAACTTAAGAACTTCCAAACAGGTGTGACTGAACATTCGCTGTAACGCGTGAGCGAGGGAGAGAGGGAAGGGGGAAAGAGGGGAAGCTGCCACGCCACGCCAAATCCCACAGTGCAGAGAGAAAAACATCAATTAAAGCAAACTAGCCGTGATTGAGGTACGTACATCGCGTAAGATGCTCCACCGCCCACGAAGGCGCAGCCGCGACACAGTTCAAATCACCCGCCGAATTCTACCACAGCACACGCTCAATCGTCTGTCAGCTCGAAACCATTGAAAATAAGGCTCCCCCTCCAAGAACTCCGCGTTCTACGTATACAAAAGATATACACAAACAAACACGCTGCCACACTAAGAGGGTCTTTGCGTATCCTATACTAGGAAACAACTGTTATTCGGCGGAGTATTTACTCGCACCTACCACAATCGCCACACTCGAACGTCCGCTGGAGAAAACTTCAGAGCGCTGACGGCGATACGTACCTGCTTTGGTGGGTGCTTGCTCCAAGGCACTAAACAGCAGCTCTTCGTAATAAGTAGCACCAGAAGAAACATAAGGGACGAGCACACGGGGCAAAGAACACTCGAACTGGCGCGAAAACATTTGCACTCGAGCAACAAAATTTTAACGCAACCGCCGGCCCAACAGTGAAATACCAGGAGCACAGGGTCGTCAGACCGTATGCCAAGACCGCTTTTTTGCACGCTCGTTAAAAGAACCTAATTACAATGCTTCCATAATGTAGAAAATATTACGCATAACAAAATAACTACGGTAATCCGAAAGACTTACGCAGAGAAGGCCTTCCTTTTTAAACTACAAATGACAACATCACCGATCACAGAGGCATTAAGGGGCGCGAAATTTAAAACGTCTTGTAGGCAACCGATATCAGATTGGTGCCAGATCGGGGTGCCACATTCAGAACGTGCGGGAATATACGACAATGCCAATAATTATATTAAAACCTACACTTCCAGCGAATTAAAGTTATTAGTCGGTATAGAGAACGCATAGGGTTAACTTTCGAAGTATACATGATAATGCTGACATAGTTGTATTTCGAAACAAATGAATGCGATATTATTCTTCATATTTTCAGGGAACATCTTTGACGGAATGGAATTTTAAATGGCCGATGAGATATTAAATATCGTATAATAATAAAAACGTCATAAAATGATTAAAATAACAACCATAATAAAAACGTGGACGGCAGATTTTTTTCAAGACGAGAAAGACTTGCCCTGCGTGATGCTTGTTGAGAAGTACATGGGGATTACTGTAAGCGTCCTTGAATGCCCTATCACGAGGATTATAATTGCAGAATCTTCTTTATAAAATTTACTTTCTCTAAGACTGAAACTGTGACATTATTTTAACCATGAACGCGCTCAAAAGCCCTATGTGCACGACGAGCCAGCATGAGGCGCTTTTATAGCGCGTTGCCGAGATTTGATGTCATCCGAGTCAGCAGGTTCGTCGGGTGTCCTGTGGACGACCGAGCCCTGACGTCGGTGTTTGGTGATTCATCGGAGGTCTGGCGGCCGTCCAGCACGGGACCGATCAATTAGGATAATTGCTGGATGTCCGACAGACGTCCGACATTGGCACTGGACGTTCGGGCCTTATGCAGACGTCCGCTGGAAAAAACGTGCCGTCTGGGATGGCGTCGAGTTCCTCATTCGCAAATATATAGCGGGCAACGTGGTCCAATTCCACAGCATTTACGAAAGGGTAGCATGCACCGTGATAAAACTAAATAAGCGGCATAAACTTGAGATAATTCGGGCCAACAACAAGCTGCGACGACGAGCAAGTAGAGCAGTTCTACGAGGATATCGATTTAGCTATGAAAATAATACGGGCAGAATACGTAATAGTCATAAGGAATTTCAACGCAAAAGTAGGAAGAAAACGAAGTGGAGAACAAGTGACTGGCAACTACGGTTCCGGCCAAAGGACTAACCGTGAGGAAAGGCTAGTACAATTTGCAGAAAGAAAGCGACTAAAACTATATGGACACGTTTTTTTTTGAAAGACGAGGATAGGAAGGGGACGTGCAGAAACAATAACGGAGAAACAAAGAACAAAATTGACTTTGTAATGTGCGAACAACCAGGCATAATTCAAGACCCGGAAGTAGTGAGGAAGATAAAATGCAGCGATCACAGATTAGTAATAGCACGAATATTGTACTTAATCTAAAGACAACACGAACTAAATTAGTTACTAGAAGATACGAGGTAATCAAAGCGATGAACGAAGAATTTAAAGTCACCCTAAAAAACAAGTTCCGGGCCTTGGACCGAAATTATGAAGATTTAGAAAAAGTAAAGAGAAACACAACAAAACAATCTTCGAAACCACGATGGAAGTCGGGGTAAAACAACAAAGCAAGATATAACTTAAGTTGGCCCAGTCCGCAAAAGATAATAAAAAAACGCCAGCAGGTGAAAGTGACCTCGTCAAAAGATAAAATAGAATTCGCCGATTTTCAAAAGCTGATCCGCAAAGGCAGGCAAAGAGATGTAAAGAACGTTAACTCGAGAGAAATCGAGAAAGCAGTAAAGAAATGTACCGTCATTAAGTCGGTCAAAAAGAAATTTCGTTTAGGAGAAAACAAAACGCATGCGCTAAAAGATATATAAACAAACCAACGTTATCAACAACCTCAACGAAATAGTAAAGGTAGCAGAAGATTGCTGCTCTGTATTGTACAGCTCTCAGACAGATCATTGAACTTTAGCAGAAATCATATCAGAGAAGGATACTCAGTTTCCATGTAGAACCACTGATGAAGTCAGAAAAGCCGTCAAAGGCCTCTCCTGCGGTAAAGCAGCAGCTGAAGACGACATAACAGCCAATTTGATTAAAGATGGAGGAGACATTATATTTAAACACTTGCGTCGCTCTTCACAAAATGTATCAAGACGTCTGGTGTATTCAACTGGAAAAACGGTAATATATAATCCTCATCCACAAGAAAGGAGACATAAATGAGTTAAGGAATTATAGACCAATTAGCCTGCTCCCAGTAATAGACGAGCTATTTACGAAAGTCATTTCTGCTAGGGCAAGTTGAACACTCGACGCTAAGAACCAAGACAACAAGCTGGTTTTATGAAACGTTACTCAATGATGGATCACAGCCATGCTATCAACCTATAGTAATTGAGAAGTTTGTTGAATATAGCAAACCTCTTTATATGGTTTTTATAGACTACGAGAAAGCATTTGAGTACATACAAATTCAAGCAGTTCTGGAAGCTTCACGTCGTCAAGGGGTATACCTGACGTATATGTGCAAACCGTATAAACAACATATACACAGATTGCACAGCCACACTACTCCAACATGAGAGAAGTGTCGCGAAGACAGCGTCGCGTAGAATGTTTTCTTGTTCTTTTTTCTTTTTCGACTGCTTTCCTTGAGGGGCACTCGAGCAAACGAGCCGGCGAGAGGCAGGTGCGTCTGGTTAGTCCCTTCGTGCCCTAAACGAGCCGGCGCACCGCAGGGAGTCTTCTTGGCGACGTGGCACAGAAAATGAAGACCATGTGTGCGCGTCGCGGCCAGTTTCTGGAATGTGTTGTTTGTACTAGTTTTGTAGCAAGGCCGGATGCACGCGATTATGAAAGCTCGCGTGGAGCATCGTTAACTTCGGCCTGCCTGATTGGTCCGCGTTGCCGTGGATGCTGAAAAGTGCTATTTAAGCGGCGACACTGGTTTTTTCGGGAGAGCGGACTCGGGGACCATGACGCTCGACACCACCGGGGACCAGTCCGGCAGGCCGATGGGGTATGATACCATTTTCTATGTTGTATAATTGTTGCCCAGTGTGTTTTCTAACTTCAAGTTGTCTTAGCTAAATAAACCCCAAAATGAGTGCTCTCCCAATTCATTGTGTCGACTCCTCATCGCTTGCCTGCGCGGAGTGGCTCCCACGCCTCTTCGTCTTCCTGACCTTCCGATGCGTCTAACATTAACGGCCCCGACGTTTCGCTACAGAAGCAGCAAAATCCCACTAAAGAGAGGTGTCTGACGAGGGGATACAATCTCGCCGCTGTTATTCATTTCATGTTTAGTGTAAGTGTTTAAATGTCTAGCCTAGGAAGAAAAGGAATTAGCATATATACGGAGAATATCTCAGAAATTTAACGATCGCTGACGGGATTGTCCTCTTTAGCAATGGTGTTGGCGAACTAGAAAACATGATTGATCTCCTAAACGGGGCAAGTAATAAAATAGGATTAAAAATGAATAGCAAAACAGAAAAATTATTCTCAACGGCCTAACTAAAGAACAGGAATTCAAAATTAGCAATGAATCCCTAGAACGTATATGGATGAATTCGTCTACCAGGGACAGCTACTAACAGGGACGCCTACCCATGAAAAAGAAATTTTCAGTAGAATAGGGATGGGCTAGAGCGCATTAGGGAGGCGTTGAGAAATCATGACTGGAAACTTGCCAGTGTCACTAAAGCAAAAAATACTTAATCAGTGCGTAATTCCAATAGTAACGTACGGCGTAGAAACGGGGAGAATAACGAACGATACTAGAGATCAAATTAAGCAGCACGCAGCGTGCAAAGGAAAGAAAAATGACAGGGGGTGACGGTAAGAGATATAAAAGGAGCATAATGGATCAAGGAACTGACAGGGGTAGCTGATATTTTTTAATGAATTAAAGCAAAGAAGTGGACTTGGGCAGGACATCTTATGAGGAGGACAGAGAACAAATGCGTAGTAAGAGCGACGGAATGGATACAAAGACAGGGAAAACGCAGTATAGGCAAGGAAAAGGTTAGATGATGCGTTGAAATTAAAAAGTTCGCGGGTATAACGCGGAACCAGCTCCCTCGGGATAGGGTGGATTGGCAATCGTTGGTAGAGGCCTTTGTCGTGCACTGGACTTAAAATATGATGATGATGATGATAATAATGATGATACATACATAACGCAATGCACGATGGGAGACACGTACACGCATGTCAAAAATACACACAAGGCAAACGAGTAACACAGTCAGGCACGAGGACAGGGATAACAATTACCACATAACGAGGCCGATGAGCGCCTGCTTTCTTTCCGTGATATTCTCGCGTACTACAGGGACACACTGAGACTACATACACCCCCAGCATCATCCCTAACCATAACGCAGGCCGCACATTGGCGACGCTTACAAACTCGGACCGCTCCATATCTCACACTCCCAAACGCCCAATACGCAGACCAACTCCCCTCTTCATGTAAACTTTGTGGGAAACCAGGAGATTTTGTGTGCATCCTCCTCACATGCCCCGCCTTTCACCATCACTGATCACCGGCTGTGGCGGTGTCTTACGGCGAGACCACCAATACCAGCACTTCTCTCGATCAGCGCACGCTCATCTCCTGTGCAATGAAAAGGATTGCGTTTCAAGACATTTGCAGTGTAAGGGTGTCTGCTCACAGCGAAAGAGCATCCAGGTGGCATGTAGGGGGGAGCTGGGGGACCCGCCCTCACATTCACACATCAGCAATAAATATTTTACCACCACAGTTAATTTTGGGAGTGATGATCTTTTCTCCCTGGATGTTTCGAATGTCCGCGGCGACACGTTGAAGGACGGAATCTGGAGCAAGATGTCCTCACAGCAAACACGTAGGTTTATTCAAACTGTACACTATTTACAAACTCGGCCGGGGCGGTCAGTACTGTCACAGACATCTCAACAACACAACTGGGTTCAAACCACACCAAGCGGTTCATTCCGAGCCCTTAACGTTTGCACTTAAACGTGAACAAACACTAAGCTTTCAACCCTCATCATAACTCGTCAGAGGCAGCGCCAAGCTCGACCTCTGACCACCTTGCGCCTCTGCGACCCGAGTTAGCGCTCCCCTTCTCTCTTTTCTGTACTCGGTCAAATACCTCTGGTCGGTTCTGCTACCGCCCTCTGGGACCAACCCATGTGCAGCACTTTACACATAACGCACATGGTCACCCTCTCCATGAGAGCCTACGGTTCCGTGATCAGTTAGCGTGATCCCGTGTGTTGTGGCTGCGTCACACCTGAGTACTGTGCATGCGCAGTATGGTTCTTCTGTCCTCCTCTCCCCTTTCCCCCTTCATTCTACCTCGGGGATAAAAGCAAACACACGCCCCCAAATAAAGGCTTTTTGTGTTCGAGCAGTCTGGGCCTCGTAACTGCTCCGGCTCGCGGGCCGCGAATATGCTACAGTGGCGACGAGCCAGGTTACAACCCACTCGGTGAAGAAAGACCCGGAATCTACAGCCACGGAAGGAACCTCGCCGACAATAAGCATGACTCATCATATGCTCCCTGCCTTCAACGAAGATACAGATAAGTGGAAGCCGTACCTCATTAAGGCAGACGCCTACTTTGAAGCTAACGAAATCACCGATTCGGCCAGGAAGAGAGCACTGCTCGTTGCAGCGTTAAGCACACAAACCGTTCAAATATTAGCTGGGAAGATCGCACCACGAGCCCCAAATGCTTTGAGCTTCGAGGAAGTCGTCGAGGTGCTGAACGAGTACTATGATCCGAAGCGGCATGAAATAATGGAGAGCTTTAAGTTTTTTCATCGTTGCCAGATGGAAGGGGAGCCTGTCACGCAGTTTCTAGTAGAAATACGCCGCATAGCCGATAACTGCAACTTTGGCAACGCCTTAGATCGGATGCTCAGGGACAGAATTGTGTGCGGTGTTCGGTCAACGGCCCTTCAGAAACAACTGCTGGCGAAAGCTGACCTCATGCTAGCGGAGGCTGAAGCGCTGGCTATTTCAGCTGAAACTGCCGAAAAAGACGCTATGAAGATGTCCGCCGAGCCGAAGTCTCTGTTTAAGTTGCAGGCGGCTCGAAAAATGCCTTCAGAGGGAAACAGAAAGGCCGAAGAGTATATGGAATGCGGAAGATGTGGTAGCTCAAAGCACAATGATGCCTGTTGCGGATGGGCAAATGCGCGGTGCTATCGTTGTGGACGTCGGGGACACATTGCTAAGAAATGTGGAAGCCGCTCTAACCGCGGAAATCTAAATACCAGAGCTATGCACGCCAACACACTGGCTATAACGGAAACTCCACCAGAGGACGAATGCGGGGACGAAGTCAATCTTTGGAATTTGGTGTCGCAGCGGAAAAATTTTCTCGCACCCCCAATCCGCCGCTCATTTATATGGGGTGGGGTTCAAATACCCATGGAAGTCGACACCGGATCCCCAGTGTGTGTCATCTCTCGGACGCTGTACATGAAGAACCGGAACCATTGGCCTTCTCTGAAGCCGTCCCGAGTGAAGTTGTCTTGCTACGCAGGCCGGTTACCTGTATTGGGTGACCTGACACTACCTGTGGGATTCAAACACGTGCTCGGGGAGTGCTCCCTCACCGTTCTCGACTGCGAAGGACCAAGCTTATGCGGAAGGGACTTGCTTATGCTGCTGGACAATGCGGGCGCTCCGGTGCTTCATGTGACGCCAGCCGACGAAGCCAAAAAGACCAGCGAGGTGGACCCCGACAAGGTTCAAGCAATATTCACGGATTACAAGGACATCTTCACTACAGAACTTGGCCTAATGAAGGGTCCCCCAGCGAGCCTGCATCTCAAAGATGGAGCGGTACCCAAGTTTTGTAAGGCGAGATCTCTTCCTTATGCTCTACGCGATAAGGTATCTTTAGAACTCGACCGACTCGTGTCCCTTGGCGTTTTATCGCCAGTCAGTTATTCGGATTGGGCCACGCCCATAGTGCCCGTACTGAAGAAAGACTGCTCGGTGCGCATTTGTGGCGACTTTAAAGTTACATTGAATCCTGTGTGTACAGTCGAGCAGTATCCGATTCCCGTAATCGAGGATATGTTCGCCGTTTTAAGCGGTGGTGAATGTTTCAGCACTCTCGACTTGCGAGACGCTTATAGTCAGGTGCCTCTAGACGAAGCCTCACGCAAGCTGTGCGTAATCAATACGCACAAAGGCCTATTTTGCTATAATCGGCTTCCGTTCGGAATATCGTCTGCCCCGTCGATTTTCCAGAGAAAGATTGACATGATTATCGGCGATTTGCCCGGTGTTCAGGCCTACCTTGACGATGTAATCGTGTCTGAGAAGAAAGGCGATAACGGAGAGCGATTGAAAGTAGTTTTAGAGCGTTTCCAGGAGCACGGTGTCAAGTTGCGATACGACAAATGCAAATTTCGGCAATCAGCAGTAATATACCTCGGACATCGCATTGATAGTGAGGGCCTCCATCCAATAGAGAAAAACGTTGAAGCTATCATGCGCACACCTGACCCGCGGAATGTGACAGAACTGCGGTCATTTATTGGAATGTTGACATTTTACGCGAAATTTTTGCCAAACATGTCAACGCAGCTAGCGCCGCTGTATCGGCTATTGGAAAAGAACGCACGGTGGCAGTGGAAAGCACCGCAAGAGGCTGCCTTTAATGAAGCTAAAGAACGTCTGAAAAATGCGGAAATTCTTGTGCATTTTGACCCCACAAAGGAACTCAAGCTTGAGTGCGATGCATCTTCGCTCGGAGTCGGAGCAGTTCTTTTTCACTCTGTCAACAATGTTCATAGACCTATTGGTTTTCGTTCAAGGACGCTGACCCAAGCGGAGAGGAACTACTCGCAGTTAGAACGTGAAGCGTTGGCACTGATCTTCGGTGTAACCAAATTTCGGGACTATCTTCTAGGTCGTGAATTCACGTTGGTCACGGATCATCAACCACTTCTGGGCCTACTGAGACCTGACCGGCAGACACCGACCATGGCAGCTGCACGAATTCAGCGCTGGGCACTGTATCTTGGAGGCTACAAATACAAGCTGCAGTATGTTCCTGGCAAACAGCTTCTCAACTCTGATGCTCTCAGTAGACTGCCACAGCAGGCCACCGGAGACACGACGGAAGGTGAGCCTCCTGAATATGTCCTCGCACTCGAAAGTTTGGATGAAGGTGTGGTTTCAACACGGGAACTGAAAGATCTGACAGCCGTCGATCCGACATTGGGGGTGGTGCAACGTTACGTTTTGCGCGGTTGGCCACAAAGCAAGACAAAAGTGCAGCCCGATTTCGCACCCTATTATGAACGTAGGCTAGAATTGTCCTTGGCCCACGATCTCGTATACTGGGGAAATCGAGTCGTAATACCAAGAGGTGCTAGAGAGCGGTTCTTGCAACTCCTTCACGAAACGCACCAAGGTTCATCGGCTATGAAAACAGTAGCGCGCTCCTTATTTTGGTGGCCAGGACTTGACCGCGACATAGAGCAGCACGCGGCTAACTGTGGCATTTGCGTAGCCAATTTCCCTATGCCACCTGCTGCACCTCCGGTAAACTGGCCTGAGACACAGGAGAAGTGGTCTCGGATCCATACTGATTTCGCAGGACCTATCGCCGGGAAGATGCTATTAGTGGTAGTAGACGCGTACTCCAAATGGATCGAAGCGATTCCCATGAAGCATGCAAACGGGGAAAGCACAATAAGGGCTCTCAGAAGCATATTTTCCCGCTTTGGTGTGCCGCGTACAATGGTCTCGGACAACGGAGCACAGTTCACGAGTAAAGAGTTGGCCACATTTACAGCTAATAACAACATTGCTTATCTCTTCACGGCGCCTTTCCATCCACAATCCAACGGAGCTGCGGAAAGGGCGGTGAGAACTATAAAGGATGGTCTTCGGAAAATAAAGGGCGCAGATCTGGATGAAAAGATATCAAGGCTACTGCTAAATTACAGAAGAACGCCTACCAAGACTGGGAAATCTCCCTCAGAAATGCTACTCGGGTATCAAATAAGATCGCGTCTTGACACCTGCTTTCCTGTGAATGTTGCAGGTCAAAATCGGGAAAACGACGACTGGACACATCCACCGGACAGCAGCGTATACGTCCGCAATTACGGACAAGGGGAGAAAGGGATTCCAGGTCGTGTCAAGTCGGCGACGGGAGCGCGGATGGCAACCGTAGAGACTCCCGGTGCCATCGTTCGGCGGCACGTCGATCAAGTGCGCCGCCGCCTGGATTCGTCATCAATGTTCCCGGTCGCCGATACGACTGCTCGTGGGCCAGGGCCTACCCAGACGCCAGCTCCAAGCACGGCCCTTAATGAAACTCTGCCTTCGGAAACGGTCACCCCGGAGAATCCTCCATCTACTGATCAAGTTGCGTAAAACACACAACTACACCACTCTCCTCTCCCAACTACCTCCAGTCCGGCCGAAGCTCCGCAGCAAGTCCTGCGTCGGTCGACAAGGCAGCGCAAGCCAGTGCAGCGATTTCATTTTTGAGGAAAGGGCAGTGTTGTGGCTGCGTCACACCTGAGTACTGTGCATGCGCAGTATGGTTCTTCTGTCCTCCTCTCCCCTTTCCCCCTTCTTTCTACCTCGGGGATAAAAGCAAACACACGCCCCCAAATAAAGGCTTTTTGTGTTCGAGCAGTCTGGGCCTCGTAACTGCTCCGGCTCGCGGGCCGCGAATATGCTGCACCGTGATCAGTTGGCAGGACTCTGCAGCAGGCCTACATTGCCACTCTGTTTACCCGGCGGCATGCAACCCAGCCGCTGCTTGAAGAGTACCGTTAGACAGGTCTATTGTACCCAAAAGCACTTCCGTACATTTCCACGGCGGGGTCATTTCTTCCGAAGGGGCAACCCCTTGACGACAATTCAACGGAGCAGGAAGGTCAAAGGATTACTTTGACAGCGAGCCCCCGCTGTTCTTGCAAGCGACTCCACCTCTGTTGTTCCTTTCTCGGATGCTCTTCCGAATATGCTCTACTATGCCGCAGTGAAAAGACCTGTCAACCGTCATGTCAACCCTATGCTGTGCAGCTATGTCCGTCACAGCAATTACTGACCGCGTGCGTCGCGGGAACAAAGCCGCCACTTCTACTGTGTGCAGAGTGCATACCACGACGTTTCTACGGGAAAAGCCATGCGCTAGGCCGCCGTCGCCTGCTCTTCCCCGCCGATCTACCGCTGAACATAACAACCACCACCGAAAAACTGCTGCAATCGTTCACCAGTCACATGGTTAGAACTATTCATCGGAAATGTCCGCTCAATGTGCTTTTACGCGCGGGACCTTAAATACTGTGTCGAAGGTGCCAATGTTAGAGCATACGTCCACGGGCCTCAGTGAGTTTGACATACTGTTAAATATACCTTGAATATTTTCCCTTCATCAGTGAGTGCAGTAACAAAGGGCGTGTACTCAAAGAGGGGCTGTAGTTAACATCTGCTTATAAACGTAATTATATGAAAACCGTGGAATGTCTTGTGTAATCGAAAAGTGACAATTTTTAGAACTGGCACAAGAATGACTGGTTAAATAGAAGGATATTTTGCCTGGGAGGCTGCGTGACTGACTGCATGGTACCTGCAAGGATTTATACACTCCAACCACCCCCCCCCCCCCTGCCCTCAATTTGTATCCTGAAACTACCCAACAATTCTCCAGATAAGCATTGACTTGGTATCCATCCACCCACCCCATAACTCACACGTGACTCACACGCAACTGACACGTGTATTTCCCGAAATGGCCACTGATTAATGCGATAGAATCGAGGAGGGAAAGAGGAGGCGCAAAGTTTAGACCACGGAGGAAGGAATAAGCGAGGGTGCTGTTGACATTCAGGCTTTGAGTCAGAGATTGAGATGGGCAAGTGTGTTGCCGTCCTCATGAGGGAGGCCGCCTCGTGCGGCCTCACTGACAGCTACACGTGTTTCGTGGATGAGGGAACGGCAACGGAGAACGTGTTCATTAAAAATAAAGTAAATTCAATCTGAAACGGATGGAAAAAAGGAACGCTCTAAACTATAAACAAGGTCGGGGATAGTTAGACAAAACCAACCTGTCCTTTTGCCTCCGGTTTTGCAACTGAACCTCACCCGTAGCGCGCACCGTACCGTCCACTTTGTCGCTCAAACACAAGGAGGGTCTTTCTCGCTCTCCCAAAGGTCGGCTCTACTCCTTTGCTATAAATCAGCAAAGGCGACCCACGCCCGTTGAAGGAAAGCTGCTTCTCCGCCACCTTGGTGTGATCGCCTTCGATTAGAAAGCGAACAGAGCGGCAAGCACAGGGAGAAGTAAAAAAGAGGAACGAAAAAAGAGAGATAGTGAGAGACATCAACAAAATGGTGATATGGATGGGTGTAGCCAAGTTTTTACTCCATTTCACACATCAGGTGCAACGCATTCAAAGCTAGCGTTCGTGTTTACGCTGTGTACTGCCGCCACCAAAAAATAGTAGTTGTTTGTTGCGGTGAGATAAAAACAATAAATGCCTCGTTGGCAGCCTTCAGTCGTCATGGATTCCTCATCAGCTTCACGAAATACGTTGGTATCGTTAGGAAAGAATCGAAAGCTGTCACTGTTCAAAAGGAGAGAAAGTTGAGCGAGTTGGTAAGGGTTCGGTACGGCGTTCGTGTTGTTCACCTCTCCCCTTGTGTCCGTGTCTGGCACGCCTCTTCTTTTGACTGCCACTGTTATTCATGTTTGTCGGAGTGACACACCTCTTATTTTCATATTTTTTTACGGGCTACTTGCGTAGCCTTCACAGTGTTGCACCTGATGTATGAAACGGAGTTATATTTACGCTATTTACGTTATTTTCTGAGAGAGAATGCCTTCGGCGCCGAGTTCGGTCTACTGCAATAAAACCTTCTTGCAAGCTAGTTGGTCATCGCACAGTACGTGTACATGACGAGCGCACTGCCCGTCCGTTCTACTGTCCCAGGAACAGAGGTATCCAATGAGGAGTGAGGGAAAACAGAAGCGCCACTTGGTTAATGCGTCTCGGCAACGTTTGACAAACCCGCGCTTGGGTCAAGAAGGCGAAAGAAACTTAAAAGAGAAAGGGGGGGGGGTTTACATAGATTAATCGAAAAGTTCTCATCGATTAAGTCGAATAAATGCAAGGTAGAAATCAATGAAGATTAACCGTTTTGCGGGCTACTTTTTATCAATTAGTGGATTAATCATTTGTTGGTTCAACCATCCATGGAAACCACATGGAAGTAAATGAAAAGTATGTTCCATATAAGGAAAATTAATTATTCTGGGAACTCGTTTCGCTAATATCAATAAGGGAGCCGAATAAATTCTGCACATTGGCCCCTATGTTT
Source organism: Hyalomma asiaticum (assembly GCA_013339685.2). Taxonomy (NCBI): domain Eukaryota; kingdom Metazoa; phylum Arthropoda; class Arachnida; order Ixodida; family Ixodidae; genus Hyalomma; species Hyalomma asiaticum. The sequence continues at coordinate 70,990,486 of CM023481.1, read as the reverse complement.
CCCAACAGCAGGTTAAGTCATGGCGAATTAAGCAAAACTACAAAGCGTGGCGAAAGTAACAATTAAGGAAGGTACAGCGGGACGTGAGAAAAAGTGTTAGAACTGTACAAAAATTCTTTTAGAGACGCTCTCCTTTTGAAATCTTGATGTCTATAATTCTGCCACTTCTAAGGTCTGTCAACTCAGAGCAAAAGATCGTCTAAGCTTAATTACATGATGTATTATTTTTTTATAAGCATAAAATATCTTGCGCTTTGTTCTGCGAGTGTCTAGGTTCAATCGCTTTTCCAAAGAGAAGTTAGATTCATCTAGTAATTGATGATCTATTGGAGTCTCACTGGACTTCTCTTGCAAAAATGCTGCGTCTGTATCAAGTGCGCGCGAATTTGCTACATTCGTAAGAGGAAGCATTATGGCGACCGCCACTGATACAGGGGCAACAATATTAGGCGTAATACGTCCAGTTTCTTTGGCAATCCGCAGCTTACTTCAGTAAGATCCAAATTACATTTAAAGGGGTCCTGAACCACCGCTCGGGCTTGGTTTTGAAAACGGCTGGGTGTGTATTGAATGCCTCTCAGAAATTCACAGCCGAAAGAATTTTTCAAAACGGTTTGTTAGGAACGAAGATATTGCGACCGGAAAACTTCCCTTTCCAGTCCTGTCTCAACTCTGCGGAATAGAGGGTACATAGCTCCTTAGGGCGGTGTCGAAGGAGGTGCCCCGCGCACCGCTTTACGTCACCAGACTTCAGCGACTTGTCAGAGTGGCTGACGAAAAGCGCGCGACTACCGGGGACTGTTTCTTCGCAGCGCGCTTGTGGCCGCCTGCTCGCTTCGCGCCTGGGCTCGGTCGCGTGCCCTCGCGATCACCGCATTCTTTTTTTTTCGATCCTCCGAAGCTTTCTTTTCGTTCATCACATACGTTTAGGCTCGCAGGTGTGAGCGTTTACTTTGTCAGTGCGCTGCTTGTCGTCGATATTGCGCATAATGCGGCGTCAGGACAAACAGTGCAACTACCAACGCTGCTCCACCTTGTCCTCCATAACCCCAAGTTAGTTAATTGTTGATTAGTGATTGTAGACGGGATAATCATGCTGTCGGGCTCGCACGTGACTACTATGACTCGAAAGGAAGACCTTCACAACTCGGACCCTAGCCGACAGGTTAATGTGGAATAAGGTGCGTTGACGTGCGGTAAGATGGATGGATTAATTTAATGTGTGAATACACTAGTTCAGTTTTAACAGTGAAGCTGTTTAAGCTATTGGTGAAACTGGGAAATCTGCCGAAAACTCCGCTAAGCTATGTAATGCTAGCATAACACTACCACGCTGTAGTAAAGACAAAGCTCCCTAGGACTAGTTAAGCCTCATTCAATGGAGCCTAATTAAGATTCCTAGGACTAGTTAAGTCAGGCTAAGTCTAATTCAAAGGAGCCTAATTAGGAATAATTAATTGAAGCCTAGTTCAGACAGGAGTAATCCAACTAAGCCAAACCAAGCCAAACTGAACTAATTCAACCTGAATTGAGCTATGACAAGTCACACCTAACTAAGCGGATACTAATGATTTATAATTAATTAGGCCAAGATACTAATAAACCTTGCCTAATTAAGGTAAATCTGATTATGCAAAGCCTAATTTAGCTGATATGAACAAATCTAGTGTAAGCAAGCTTCTAATAAGACCTTGCTTAATTAAATAGTACTAATTAAACCACGCATAGCTAGGTTATTACTAGTTAAGTCAAACCTAAGCTAGCACCTATTAATCGAAGGTAAATTATGCTAAGACTTCAAGGTCAAGCCTCATTAAGTTGCGACTAAACATTTCAGGACTAATTAGGCTAATACTGATTAAATCAGGCCTATTTCAGGTAGTATTCATCAAGCGATACCTAATTAGGATAATATGTCAAAGAGCAGCGTAACTACGCCTGTACTAATTAGGTCATGTATAGTTAAGATATGCTAATTACCCCAAGCATAATTATATCATGCCCAATGAAGAACAACGTATTAAACAATGTATCATTAGGTATAAGTTAATTAAGCCAAGTCTAATTAGTGTAACACTAATTAAGTCCTGACTAATTAAGTTAAGGCTACATCAAGTCTCAATAAGCTCAGATTATTAAGTTACGCCAAATTAAGCCAATCATTACAGACGTAATGATTTCATTCGAAACTAATTTACCTTAGTCAACCCTAATCTGCTGTAATCCTTAAATCACCCTAATCTAAGTCTAGCGTAATCCGCTCTATAATATGCCATAGTCCACCTTAATGCACCTTAGTCTGTCTTAATCAACCCTAATGCGCATTAATGAGTTCTAATCCACCCAAGTACACCCTAATCAGACCTATAGTCCTTTAATATACCTTATAGAAGAAATATTTTGGGTTCGACTCCAGCCATGTTATTGAGTACGAGTACTAGAAGGTGGCGCATGGAGTACCATAGGGAATAAACCCATCTACAATCACTGATGAATTAAAGTTTGGGATTAATTTGGGATTTATTACAGGCTGCAGGCACGCATTTGTTGGCTTCTTGGAAAACTATATTTATGGTCACTTTTGCACCGCACCGTTCGCGTCCATGCCGAGGTAGTTTACGGACGCCTTCCAATGGCATCTATGAGGCTTGCGCATTAACAAATATATTTTTACATATTTCCAGCGACTATTTTGCCTGTATAGGTGCTCACAACGCAAGGAAAAGCGAGCGCACGGCACGCACGGCACGCACGCGCTTACGGTTTTAAAAAAGGCGCGCTGCGAAGGGCCTGCACACAGCCGAGGCGGGCGTGTCTGCCATCGGCCAATAGCAGCGACGCTCCTTGTAAATGCTCTATGACGAAACAGAGCATATTCAAGGAGCGTGAGGAGAAGCCGCTTTTTGAGTTCAGGGCTCCTGAAGAAGTGGAAGCTTTGTGCTTCGCTTGTGAACGCTACGCTTCGCGGATGACTACAGCATTTGGCTGAGATGTTCGTTACAGCGTAGGCAAGCCGTAGAATATGTTTTTTCACCAAGCCCGGAGGGTGGTTCAGGACCCCTTTAAGGATTGTGAATTGCATTGCGCATGACTCGAAATGCCTTTTGTAATAAACTGGTACAAGCGTCCAAAAGCATCACAAGATTCAGTTTATCTAGTATTGCGAGGTGGCAAGCCGTATAGAAAGCTTTTTCAATTTGAAAACATATTTTACTACGTTGCACTGCTTCTTCAGTGTGCCGGTATAATTATTTGTGAAAAGTTCGGGATAGCGGTGCTTGTGCATTTACACGACACGAGACCGTGTTGCTGGAGGCTAACTAAGCTTTTGTCAAGAGTGCATTTTTTTGTGGTGAAATGTGCTTTCTAAAAGAATGTTGGTAGTATTAAAAATATATCTCTGCAACTGCTTGTAGACACAATCGCAGGCGAGTCTGTACTCTTCGTGCGATATATCTAAAAGGTTGGTGAAAGAAGCGAACGTAGAAAAGAATTAACTTCGTGCAAAGGAGGAGGAGGAGGAGAAAGGAGGGAGGAAAGACAGGGAGGTTAGCCAGTGCAGAGACCGGCTGGCTATCGAATCATAAATATGATATACATGCTAAAATGTCGTGATGTTTAGTATTATGCGATGTCGGAGAGAGTCTCAAGGAGTGTGCTAGTTCAGCGCCAGAATCAGTGCACAGGGCGTTACACAACCACTTGTATTTCATATCACGGCATTGTAGCTTTTCCACCTAAGGCATGTTGCCCCCTGTCCAATTCTGTGCCTGCTATCATGACATCCTTACTATATTTATTGCCCATATGCACATCCATCGTTATACTTCGTTTTCACATTGGCAAGGTAGTAGCGTGTGCAAGTGCGGTATATATATATATATATATATATATATTGAAACAAAGCGAGCGACTCTCCAAAATGTTTACCGATCCTCCGCGTGTGGTATACAGGCGACCGAAAAGCATACGGGATCACGTTGTAGATTAAAAAAAATTGCAGCATATCCACGGGGTGAATGATGATGAGTGGGCGAAGCTCCGGAGGGAATCATCGGTAAACCGGGAATCTTCCGTGCAATTCGCCCAGTCGATCATCGTGTAGAGACGTCTCACGCAGCCCCTCACACAGGCCGGAACGCGCACCGCGTTTGCCGACGCCATCACATGACTGCTGAGAGAGTAAAAGGCGGAGAGGCCTCAGCGTCTTACACCAGCTTCTTACACGGGTCGTAACGCGCTAGCACAAACGCGTTAAAAACGCGCAGTCTTTCGTTAATATTGGGTGTTTACTGTCATCGTGGTGCATGTGCCCATGTGCGCTTCGTGGCGTAGTGGCTAGCGCCGCGCGTTCGGAAGCGAAGGGTCCCTGGTTCGATTCCGCGCTTCGGACACAACGTTCGGAAGTTTTTCTCTTCGTCCATGGTCCATGAAGCGCAATCCGACGCGTACCCCTATTGGAAAAAACAGTGGCACTGGGCCAGTGCCACCTGATTATCGGACCGGTGTGGCACTGCACACTTGGGACACTGTACACTGTACACTGGGTACACTGCACACTGCGTACACTGCACACTGGGTGCACTGCACACTGCGTACACTGCGCACTGGCACACTGGGTGACACTGCACACTGGGAGACACTGCGTACACTGCGCAATGGCCGCCAGGTGGCACCTGCCACACTGCGCACGGGCCCATTGGGCAACACTGTGTACAAGGGCCAACCAGATTCACAGAAACAGTGCAGCAACATATTGCACATATTGTGAACGTGCCTTGTAATAACCATGCAAAGCAAGGCATAAAAATATAGTTTATTTGAGAGAACTTAAAACTAGGAAGAAATCAATGATTGATGTTGAATTATGGGCAGATGGCCTGACTCTTTGGTCTAATCTGCCCACCTCGGCAAATATATCCTGCAGTGCTGGCCATGAGCGAGCCTTTTTGATGGCACCACAGTGCTTGGGCACTTCAACACCACCTTCTGGATGACATCTGCAAGGGGCAAGTTGAAGATCGGAACCAGATTAAATTAATTTGAGAATTGTCATACTCTATGCATTTAATCAATTTCAGTAATTCACATTCAATTCACTTTACTTCTTAGTTAATTTGATATCAAACATAATTAGACAACTGTATTTTCTATACATTTAATCAACTCCAGTAACTCATGTTGAAGCCACTTTATTTTTTAGTTAATTTGATCTGGAACAAATTTCCTAGCCACCACACAATATGTTCAGAACAAACTTTGCCCATTGCTTTTAGTCATCTACCAAATGCCGAACCCCAAATTTTAATGCAGCAATAAGTAAAACAGTAGCAGCGTTCCAGTCCACTCGGGTTACATTAAATGAAGTTAACATACATCAGATCTCCCTTTCACATTGCATACTTTCACTGACCCTAAAATTCTGTCAAAGCATGATTCACAATGAATTATTACAGCATTTAGGCAGTAATAACACCAAAAAATTTAGTTGGAGAAATTGTCGATTGATGCGATCCAACACGTGAAAGTCACCACATTATGGTAATCATGACCCGCTATGTCACCTTTTCAGCTAGCCGTAAGCAGTTATACTAAACGTTTACACTGTCATCAAGAATTTCAAAATTTCACCCGCTAGCTGCGTGCTGCTGCAACAATACCACGAACTGTTCTGTGATGAAATAGCAAAACAAAAATTACAATGTTTCCACCCAGCTTAGTATCAAATTAGTGTTCATGTGAGCGCATCATGAATTATAGGATTGCATATATAGTAAAGCTTGCTACTATCGCTACATGTAACATCTTCAAGGTGCTGAAGATGTGGCTGCGCAAGTGAATTTATAAATTCTTTCACTGTAAGCCATTTCAACTATCAGTTACACATTGATACTGAGTTTTTTAACTATTCCTAGAAATGTGCATAAAGCATACTCATTATGGTGTCTGCCTTCTCGGGAGTGGCCTGCTTTTTGGCCACACTATCCGCATGGCGCCGGGATGGCTGGCCAGTGAGGCTTCTGGCATGCATTTCAGCAGGAGTCCAGAAGTATCAGGCAATCTCCCTGGCCACTTTAGTGGTGTTGCTTGTTCACATTATGAAGTTGAGTTTCTCACGCATCATTAGTATGCCGGATCTGCATGGACCTGGAAAGAAAATGCCAAAGTGCATTGAGTCACGGTGGCAAGTAAGCAAGCCCACAGCTGCGCTTTCAGTTACATTTGTTGCTACCCTCAAGTAGCTGCTCGACCCTTCTCACAATGAGACAGTCGCAATTTATTATTCAATTGCATGCATATCTTTGCTGCTGCCCATAAAATGTTGCCGCTATGCGCTATATTCAACATAGTGACAAAAACAAAACAGAGGAGAGAGAGGTAATACACACAACTGCACCAGATTTCAAATATATTATTGTGTGAAGCTGCCATGAAACCTCTTTTTATTTATTTAGAAGGTATAATCACGGTCGTGAAGGCAAAGTTTCTTATAGTCCCATCACAAATTCTGAAGCAGTCACCTCTTTTCTGGCTCATCATGGTATCAGCAATAGTGCCGATTAAGGCAGCACACTCATGTCTTCATCAATCAATTGGCATGAGTTAACAGGCACACACACACAATGGGCCATTATAAGCCAAGACGCTAGTATACAATCCGCCTTTTATGACACGTTCTGGCTCTGCCGCGCGGTGGCCACGCGATGGTACACACCTATCTAGCCTAACCATGGCGAGGATGGCCACTGCATTGTCTGCTTGCAGAGTCATGTTCCGACAGGCACTGTACTTGCCACAAGATAGGAATTACTTTTAAAAGGTAGTGTTGAAAAATATTTGCATTGTACAGTCGCCGGACTGATAATTCGGACATGCTTGGT
>CM023481.1:70893451-70983505 GCA_013339685.2 Hyalomma asiaticum | reverse complement strand
TTTTAGGCTCGCAGGTGTGAGCGTTTACTTTGTCAGTGCGCTGCTTGTCGTCGATATTGCGCATAATGCGGCGTCAGGACAAACAGCGCAACTACCAACTCTGCTCCACCTTGTCCTCCATAACCCCAAGTTAGTTAATTGTTGATTAGTGATTGTAGACGGGATAATCATGCTGTCGGGCTCGAACGTGACTACTATATGACTCGAAGGGAAGACCTTCACAACCCGGACCCTAGCCGACAGGTTAATGTGGAATAAGGTGCGTTGACATGCGGTAAGATGGATGGATTAATTTAATGTGTGAATACACTAGTTCAGTTTTAACAGTGAAGCTGTTTAAGCTATTGGTGAAACTGGGAAATCTGCCGAAAACTCCGCTAAGCTATGTAATGCTAGCATAACACTACCACGCTGTAGTAAAGACAAAGCTCCCTAGGACTAGTTAAGCCTCATTCAATGGAGCCTAATTAAGATTCCTAGGACTAGTTAAGTCAGGCTAAGTCTAATTCAAAGGAGCCTAATTAGGAATAATTAATTGAAGCCTAGTTCAGACAGGAGTAATCCAACTAAGCCAAACCAAGCCAAACTGAACTAATTCAACCTGAATTGAGCTATGACAAGTAAGTCACACCTAACTAAGCGGATACTAATGATTTATAATTAATTAGGCCAGGATACTAATAAACCTTGCCTAATTAAGGTAAATCGGATTATGCGAAGCCTAATTTAGCTGATATGAACAAATCTAGTGTAAGCAAGCTTCTAATTAGACCTTGTTTAATTAAATAGTGCTAATTAAACCACGCATAGCTAGGTTATTACTAGTTAAGTCAAACCTAAGCTAGCACCTATTAATCGAAGGTAAATTATGCTAAGACTTCAAGGTCAAGCCTCATTAAGTTGCGACTAAACATTTCAGGACTAATTAGGCTAATACTGATTAAATCAGGCCTATTTCAGGTAGTATTCATCAAGCGATACCTAATTAAGATAATATGTCAAAGAGCAGCGTAACTACGCCTGTACTAATTAGGTCATGTATAGTTAAGATATGCTAATTACCCCAAGCATAATTATATCATGCCCAATGAAGAACAACGTATTAAACAATGTATCATTAGGTATAAGTTAATTAAACCAAGTCTAATTAGTGTAACACTAATTAAGTCCTGACTAATTAAGTTAAGACTACGTCAAGTCTCAATAAGCTCAGATTATTAAGTTACGCCAAATTAAGCCAATCATTACAGACGTAATGATTTCATTCGAAACTAATTTACCTTAGTCAACCCTAATCTGCTGTAATCCTTAAATCACCCTAATCTAAGTCTAGCGTAATCCGCTCTATAATATGCCATAGTCCACCTTAATGCACCTTAGTCTGTCTTAATCAACCCTAATGCGCCTTAATGAGCTCTAATCCACCCAAGTACACCCTAATCAGACCTAGTCCTTTAATATACCTTATAGAAGAAATATTTTGGGTTCGACTCCAGCCATGTTATTGAGTACGAGTACTAGGAGGTGGCGCATGGAGTACCATAGGGAATAAACCCATCTACAATCACTGATGAATTAAAGTTGGGATTAATTTGGGATTTATTACAGGCTGCAGGCACGCATTTGTTGGCTTCTTGGAAAACTATATTTATGGTCACTTTTGCACCGCACCGTTCGCGTCCACGCCGAGGTAGTTTACGGACGCCTTCCAATGGCATCTATGAGGCTTGCGCATTAACAAATATATTTTTACATATTTCCAGCGACTATTTTGCCTATATAGGTGCTCACAACGCAAGGAAAAGCGAGCGCACGGCACGCACGGCACGCACGGCACGCATGCGCTTACGGTTTTAAAAAAGGCGCGCTGCGAAGGGCCCGCACACAGCCGAGGCGGGCGTGTCTGCCATCGGCCAATAGCAGCGACGCTCCTTGTAAATGCTCTATGACGAAACAGAGCATATTCAAGGAGCGTGAGGAGAAGCCGCTTTTTGAGTTCAGGGCTCCTGAAGAAGTGGAAGCTTTGTGCTTCGCTTGTGAACGCTACGCTTCGCGGATGACTACAGCATTTGGCTGAGATGTTCGTTACAGCGTAGGCAAGCCGTAGAATATGTTTTTTCACCAAGCCCGGAGGGTGGTTCAGGACCCCTTTAAGGATTGTGAATTGCATTGCGCATGACTCGAAGTGCCTTTTGTAATAAACTGGTACAAGCGTCCAAAAGCATCACAAGATTCAATTTATCTAGTATTGCGAGGTGGCAAGCCGTATAGAAAGCTTTTTCAATTTGAAAACATATTTTACTACGTTGCACTGCTTCTTCAGTGTGCCGGTATAATTATTTGTGAAAAGTTCGGGATAGCGGTGCTTGTGCATTTACACGACACGAGACCGTGTTGCTGGAGGCTAACTAAGCTTTTGTCAAGAGTGCATTTTTTTGTGGTGAAATGTGCTTTCTAAAAGAATGTTGGTAGTATTAAAAAATATATCTCTGCAACTGCTTGTAGACACAATCGCAGGCGAGTCTGTACTCTTCGTGCGATATATCTAAAAAAGAAAGCATTTCCCCGAGGGTGAACATGGTTAAGTGCGAATGCACGGGGTGATGCTATGAGGGGGAGTAAAGTTATGATTAACTTCGTGCAAAGGAGGAGGAGGAGGAGAAAGGAGGGAGGAAAGACAGGGAGGTTAGCCAGTGCAGAGACCGGCTGGCTATCGAATCATAAATATGATATACATGCTAAAATGTCGTGATGTTTAGTATTATGCGATGTCGGAGAGAGTCTCAAGGAGTGTGCTAGTTCAGCGCCAGAATCAGTGCACAGGGCGTTACACAACCACTTGTATTTCACATCACGGCATTGTAGCTTTTCCACCTAAGGCATGTTGCCCCCTGTCCAATTCTGTGCCTGCTATCATGACATCCTTACTACATTTATTGCCCATATGCACATCCATCCTTATACTTCGTTTTTACATTGGCAAGGTAGTAGCGTGTGCAAGTGCGGTATATATATATATATATATATATATATATATATATATATATATATATATATATATATATATATATATATTGAAACAAAGCGAGCGACTCTCCAAAATTTTTACCGATCCTCCGCGTGTGGTATACAGGCGACCGAAAAGCATAAGGGATCACGTTGTAGATTAAAAAAAATCGCAGCATATCCACGGGGTGAATGATGATGAGTGGGCGAAGCTCCGGAGGGAATCATCGGTAAACCGGGAATCTTCCGTGCAATAGGCCGGAACGCGCACCGCGTTTGCCGACGCCATCACATGACTGCTGAGAGAGTAAAAGGCGGAGAGGCCTCAGCGTCTTACACCAGCTTCTTACACGGGTCGTAACGCGCTAGCACAAACGCGTTAAAAACGCGCAGTCTTTCGTTAATATTGGGTGTTTACTGTCATCGTGGTGCATGTGCCCATGTGCGCTTCGTGGCGTAGTGGCTAGCGCCGCGCGTTCGGAAGCGAAGGGTCCCTGGTTCGATTCCGCGCTTCGGACACAACGTTCGGAATTTTTTCTCTTCGTCCATGGTCCATGAAGCGCGATCCGACGCGTACGGCGACGATCCAGGAGAATGAGAGGAGCGCTCCCGGCGCAGCCCCGCGCAGCAGCTAATCGGAGAGCAGCGGCACCTTCAGCGCTCATATACAAGTACCGCCATCTAGCGGACATTCCAAGAAGTAAACGAGAGGTGGCTACCTACTACATACATCGGGGACGCACGACCCACGCCTTAAGGAGCTTCGCCCCTAAAATAGGAACAGTGCCTCTCGACGGGTGTCGAACCTGTGGTGGGAAATTAAGATGCGGCGTGTGCAAACACATCCAGAAAACAAAAGTTGCAGAAAGCACGCATTCGAATTTTAAGCAAGGAATAAAAGGACAACTTGACTGCGACTCGAACAATGTTATTTATTTCTTATAGTGTGGAATATGTAACATGCAGTACATAGGACAGGACGGACACACCATTCAGGATAAGATTCAACAACCATCGGTCCCATGTGCACTCACTACCTGGCCTTCTTCCACTCTCTAAACACATCAACTTGAAAGGTCACAGCTTTGAAGATGTCAGGGTCACACTAATGGAAAATAACTTTCGGAGCACCAGAGAACGTGAGCGAAGGGAATCTTACTTTATCTACAAATTTGGCACAATTAAGCATGGCATAAATGAACATCCTGGCGCTCTCTCGGTGTTACGATCGTTAGGAAGTGAACAATCGAATTGATAAACTTTGTATTCTCAATTACAAGATCGGCCATTCCCGCCAATTATCATTACCTCATTCGACTATTTTTTTTAAAGCTGTGTACGCCCGATTCTATCAGCCTGGCCCTGTTTGCATTACCTGTGCAATGCAAGCCGACACACGTAAAGTGGCTCCGGAGATCGTACGACAAGACGGGACAATACGTCATTGTGTTGTACACAGAATTTTACTGCTTCAAAACCTCGCCTTTCTGTGCGGCTCTTTTCCTTCATGTCACCCTTTCTTCTTCCTTGCCTACCTTACACCGCCAAGCGGTGGCGCCGAGTGCGTATTACAAATGTGGCTGCAATCGGGAACAAGAGGGCTGCGCCTTTCATGCCTAAATACCTCCCCCGTTCTTCCCTCCTGGGGCGCGTTGCTGTGCAGCGGCACCACAGAGGCAACATCCAAACCGCATAAGGTACGCCACTGAAAGTGTCGTTAGTTTCGCCAGATATAAGCCATCGCCACGGTTTACAATGCCTAATTGATGGATTGCTCTTTAAGATGTCTACAGACTCGAACAGCAGTGGCGCGGCGGGCGGCACTCGTCCTTCTCGCTGTCTCCCCCATTTTCGCCCCTTTCTCTTTTTCTTCATTTCTCTTTTTTTTCTTCTTTTCTTTTTTCCTTCGCTCTTTCTCTCTGTGTGTGTGTGTGTGCGAGGTGCTTTTGCGTGACTTGCTCATCTTTTGTTGCAGTGAAGATGCCAGCAATCTTTTTATTATTATTTTAATTTTTTTATTTTATCATTTCCGTATATTTTCAACCCACTCGTTCGCTTTCCCACCCTTGTCCTTCTCTCCCAACTACAAGGCAAAGTGTGTATATAAGGCCATAGTGGCCTGTGGTTAACATGTCTTGAAAAAGGTCGGGCTCCGAACGAAACGTTGACTTAATAAACCGTCGTTCTCTAAGAGGCGCATCGTCAATTGTGTCATAAACTAGCGGCAACCCAAGCTAATTTTGCATATATATATATATATATATATATATATATATATATATATATATCGAAGGAGAGAGTCGATGGGCCCGGGTATTTTCTATAAACGAGGAGTCTTCTACTGGGACAGGGATTTCATCGGATTTGCAACCCTGTCCCGATAGAAGACCGCTCCCACACCCGAAAAATAATTTTTGGCTACGCCACTGACTGATTTTGGGGTTTAACGTCCCAAAACCAGCTCTGATTATCGGAGACGCCGTAGTGGAAGTCTCTGAAAATTTAGACCATCTAGGGTTCTTTAAAGCGCACTGACATCGCAGAGCACACAGGCCTCAACACTACGACCACATCGAAACGCAGCAGCAGCGGTCGGGTTTGGATACCGCGACCGTTGGATCAGCAGCCGAGTGCCATAACCACTGGACCACCGTGGCGGGGAGACGTATATATATATTTCTCGTTGCTTCCCTGGTTGCTACCAGTACAATGTCACGTGCATATGGTTAGGCCTTTAGCACTACTCCCAGAATGTGCTGCAGAAAATAGCCTCCGCTTAACCCAACCCAAAGAATTAAGGACGCGTCTTTACGCTGATCACGTAACAATTTTCAATATCCTGCACCTCCTATGCCTTAAGCTGAACGTTGAGGTTATTGGAATAACAAAATTTCTGTGCCGACACATACTTTGATATCCACAACAAATGCCCACAAAGAGACATCTGGAAAATGCAGCCCACACCGAGGAGCCATTGCAATCGACAGTGCACGCCTGCCTTTCATCTTAAATAGTTACGTGCGCTATGTCACATATGAGACCTCACCGCAAACGTCAACCGCGTAGTTTGCATCACCTTACCAAGGTCGACACTGTCCAAAACAATCGGCTCATTTCGTGTGTCGTTGAACTATGATGCACTAACTTGCCTGGCTGTTCTCCCTATACCGAATCCTGCTTAGAGCCGGTGAAGCACCTAAAAGCAAGCTATGCAAAAGGAAGCCCAAGTGGTAGAAAAATGATGCTGTTCTCCTCACCTTGTACGATAGTATGTGGCGGAAGAAAACAACTGCTGGGCCTAACAGTGGACACTGCTGCTCGCATGAGAAATCCACAAGACCCTTTATTTCAGACAAAAAGAAAAAAAGAGGCACCGTGTACAATTTTTTTGCAATGCACGAGGAAGTTGACCGAATTGACCTTCGCAGACACGGTGCTTGGACCACAGCACACTTCAGCCGCATTTGAAGAAACTGCTGGTTCAACTGCTGCTGCCCATACTCCCTGAAGACACCCCCTTGTCAGCGGCGGGTTTGGTTGAAGGCAACACGTAGAGGGCACACATGGAGAGGCTGTTGTGCATAATCGAGATTTCCTCTTTACCACGACGAAAAATAAACCTGTATGGGCAAAAGTAGAGTATGAATACAGTCCTGCATCGCATGTAGAAGTGTATACAAACGACTACAAAGACATTACAAGGAGCGCTTTCTAAAGAGGCCCTATAAAGTAAATGTATTAGTCTTCATCCAGCGACCAGAATACTAGACCGGGCTGATAAATTTACGCAACTCAGCCGTGCTACCTCCCAACGCCACTCATCTGAAGTGCACCGACAATGAGCAATCGCAGCTCAAGACGAGATGATTGGATGGATATATTATAATTTCATTTCAATTATTGTGCCCTTAGGGCCGCATTATTACAGAGGGGAGTGGTTCAGTAATGCAATACAGGTAAACATAAGGAAATAATGAAAAATAAAAGAAAACATCAGGTAAAACTGAACTAATTAGTAGCTTTTATATAAACCAGTCCGGAAACCTTCACGATCAATAAATGTATGCGATGAAATCAGGAGGGTGGTTCCAGTCCTTACAAATCCTAGGAAAAAATGAATTATGCAAAGCAGAATTTCGGCAAAATAGTACTGCAAGCTGATAGCGGTGATCAATGCTTGACGATAAAAACTGAGGAGGAGAGATGAAGTTGTCGTGCCAATAAATGAAGGATGATGAAATATGCAGTGAAAAAGATGCAGGCGGTAAATTTTTTGGCGCCATGATAATGGCGGCGGTTCAAGGCCCTCTTTCTTGCTGCTAACACTAGCGGTTCACGCATAGTTAGACATAATGAAGTCTGTCGAATTGCTCTGAACCATTTCAAGAATGGAGACAAGGTTATCTTGAAAAGGGCCCCAAACTGAGGCGGCATATTCCACCTTTAAACAAATTGGTTTTTTGTACAGTAAAAGGTTGGTAGCTGAAGGGAGTATGTGAAAAATTTCTTCCATGATACACGAGTTTCTTATTAAAGCTAGTGACTATAGATTCAATGTGTTCATACGAAATTACTTTCCACGATGTAGTAACGTCAAGGTGATACTTCTAGAGCGGAGTTGTTAAGAATATATGAAAATGTCATATCAATGGATCGAGTTACGTGCATAACCTTACACTTCTTCATGTTTGAGTCCATCCACCAAGTTTTACACCAAAGGGATACAGCGTCCGGATCGGATTGTAAAATTGCAGAATCGTTAGGGCTGGTTCTTTAGCGAAATAATACGCAGTCATCTGCAAACAGTTTGGATATGGCACGAAACACAAGGAGGTAAGTCATTAATGTATATTAAAAAGAGGAGGCGGTCAAACACCGATCCTTGGGTACAGCTGAGGGAATAGGACTCGGAGGAGAGTCAGTATTCTTAGCACAGACGAACTGGGAATAAATTATATTTAAAAAAACATTCAGGGCATGCAAGTAGCTTTCAATTCAACTTGAGTAGCTGTAACATATGCAAGAGCGGGTTCCGGCACACTTTGTGGAAGGCTACTGAAAAACCTAAAATATACAGTCATCTAGAAATCAACGATCGAAGTCGGCATCAAAATGGTCAGTAAAACATACAAGTTGAACTTCGCACGAGAATGTCTTGCGGAAATCATACTGTGAACATGAAAAAAAGGAAATTGTCTGAAGGAAAGATACAAGATATGAAAGCAAAATATGCTCTATTTAGAGGCGAGTGCTTGTTAACAGATTTGTGAAGTGGAACAACCATCGCGATCTTCTAGTCACTGGGAAGGGACCTTTGTGAAGGCATTGTTAAACAATTTTTGGTCAAATTATTGATGAATAGCCTGATGTGTATTAGAAACCTCAGAGTAATGAAATCGCATCCAGGGAAGGCGGATGCTGGCGAGGTGAGAAGGAAAGATCGATAATATCAGTGTCCCCTTTGGACTGGGATGGCGGCTATAGTGTCACGGCTTTTCCATTAGGGTTCCCTAGGCTCTTCTGCTTATACTGACGAACTGTCCATTCTGATGTTCCATAGAGACAGCTGTACAGCTGCAGTACTTACACTACGACAGGCTATATTGACACACGGCTGTCGTGCGCAAAGTGCATGCGCTCGCTAATTGCATGACGTGGCTAGACTGGTTCCCAGCGCTCATGGTTTCGGTGGGACCGGACTGCGCGAATGTCTGGAGCTGACAAGCTTTGTCACCCACAAGCTTTACCAATGGTTAATGTCTATAAAATCCAGATTGTGATTTTTCGAGTGCTTTAAATTAGCTGGATACGATGTGTATGCCAAGGGGTCTACAAAGGGAGGTGCGCTGAAGACTGCTGGTATGCACTGATGATGGTATGTACGCGCGGTTTTGGAAAAGTGCATGGACTAACGTGGACGCAGCGACACGCAGAAAGCACAGAAGTGAAATATTCGATGCTATGCAGCTCACCTGTTACAAGGTTCCTCCAGGTAGTCTAACATATCCTCGTCCTTTACTTGCCAGACTTTCTTTTCGTCTAGGTGCTGAAAACAATGAAAAGTAAACTCAAGATTACATGCTGCTCATTAGTATACATGCATTCGAGAGTGGATCTTGAAGCAGCAACACTGCGCCGGTGTTTAAATGGTCGTTAAAAGAATTGCTCAAAATGGAGAATTCATTTCTTGTTCGTGTTTTTTGTTACGCACATCGATGTATTGAGACGAAAAGCGAGAACACCGTGAAGCATTTCGCTAAGGTGTACATGGAATGTAAACGTGCTATCTTTACACGGAAATGAGAATGGTGCGCTTGTGATAAACTCTTGGCCAGTTTCTTTTCTCGTAAGTCAATGGAAGGCAAGGTCTAATTGCGTGGGCAACCTTACAGCGACCAGATGTAATGTATGCATTTCTGGCAGAGCTGCGCCATGCGAATGTGTTCTGTGGTCCTGAGATGTACACGAAGGAATAGAAACCACTGAAAAGTGAGTGGCACAACATCTTTAAACGTGATTTGCTTGGTTGTCGCGAAACAGCCTATCTAACAGAGTGCAGTATAACAGCGGCACCTATAAGCAGCATGTAGGGATTATACATATTACGACCTTTCTACTGAACGCCTGCGGTTCAGCGATTAGCGTAATAGAATTAAGCGTAATAGAATCCTGCGTTGGGCTATAGTTGGTGCGTAACTTGAAAGAAAAATGTGGTTCAACAGTGGGGTGGGAAGAAGAGAAACCCTCTTCTTGTCATCTTTTTTGTTTCATCGTTGCCCCAAATCTTTTGTTTAAAGTAAGCACACTTTGAGTGATGCTCCTCTCAGATTGGTAACGGTCGTACACATGCGCTTTGACCCGTTAGACCTCCCTCGATCCTTATATTTTGTTTTTATTGCACACACAGGCTGATTTGCCATCCTCCCTATTTTACAATTTGCAAAATGGGGCCAGATATCCGCTCAACAGGAGTGCAGCCCCCTCCTCCTGCACCCCTTCCACGGTCTAAATAAGAAAAATTTCTAGGAACTTGAAACAAATACAAGACTAAAGATACTTTTCGTAAAATAAAGAGTTCGTAAGGTTTGTCGACATGCTCGCCCACAAACCACGTCTACTGTGTCCTCGATGCAAGATGCAAAACTTGCAGAGGTAAATAAATCTTGAAACACTTTTGGGCATAGCCGGTCCACGTATACAAGGTGCATATGTGACACCTCCCTTAAAGTGACCAAGTAATTCAGTAACTGTTTAACGTTTAACATTTTTGTATATGCATGCCTGTTAACGATACAGCAAATCCGAGGTATGTCATGTCCATTTAACTTTCCCTGCTCTTCCTCGCCTTAAAATATATTGCGCACATTCTCTTTACTTGTAGCATAAAAAGGATCATGCTCGTACTACAGTTACGTGCGCTGTTAAAAAGGTTACCAGGAAAATTCCAAGTATTGAACGCTGCAGCAGGTTGGGGAGTTCGACGAACGCGGTGGCGTTGCGTCAGTGGTGGTGCGCCAAAGCTCCCTTTGATGAGCTCGCGCGTTCGGCGATAACCATCACAAGTGCATGCACCTTTATTAAAAACTGCACAGTTGCTGTCCCTAACACGACTTCCAATGCAATTTGAGGATTTCACATGCAAGGAGTGATGACAAGAAATGATTGAGATGTGTGAGCAAAAGAAGGCGGCTTCTTAGCACGAACTCCACTTTGCAACTGGCCTTTGCTACGCTGTTCTGCGGAATGCACCTGGCACGTATATGGACTAGGTGTGTTCGCTTACACAGAGGCCTGCATCTTTCCTGCAGCTGTCACCACAAAAGTAGCTGCCTGGAACGCCTACGAAGTGGAAATCGCAGCTGCAAACTTCAGCCATGCCTGTTCCGCCCTTGCTGCGAGGCACTGTAGTGTTCTCAGCCATCCGAGACTACTGACCATGGCGGCCGCTAGGTGTCCACCAGTGGCGCCTCTAGAGGCGGTGCACCAGGCGTGTAACACAAAGCGAACTCCACCTGAAACTGACTACAGAAGACCATACCTCAATCCGCAGTGTTTCCTCGAGTGATATCAGTTCACAGATCAATGTGTGAGCAAGATCAGCCATGTTGTCCCGACTTGTGCCCTCCAGTCGCACCACACTGCAGGGAGAGCGCAGGAAACTAATAACTCAAATGCACTTGCAGGACGAGTGCATACAATTATGCGACATCTGCATCAGTAGAAAAGTTTTCAACATGAGCAGGTATAGTAGCTCCACGTACGAATGGGTGCGAGACATTTCATTGTAAAGAATGTGCAATGCATGTTGCACATAAATGCTTTTCAGCGTCAAGTTGTTGCTGGTATGATTACGCAGACTGAACCACAATGCTTGCAAAACAACATACAAAACCAAACATGAAATATACTCCTTTACAAAGTGTATGTTGTGGCTTTTCCTAAGGTATTTTACTGAACAGAAACAACTCGACGATACTTAGATTAGCCCGCTTACTCAAACCACACTGAGTAGCCGAAGAGAGATTATGACCTGTTATTGAGTCACATTCACCACGCGCGCCCACCCATTGTACATGATGTCATCCCTCTCCCAACAAATTACTCGATGAGGCCAATCCTGAATTTCTATTGGCTGCCCCTCTATAGAACACAAGCACTATCCAACTGCGGAGCCATGCTTTTCTAAGCTTCTAGAAAAGGCAGAATGTAGGTGCCCCAATTTTCAGAGGAGGCTTGCGAATTGGAGACGTTACATTGAAGCGTGCCTTTGCCACGATGAATATTGTATTGCGGCTTGATTTTGCGAATAAGTTGTTGTTTCTCAATTCAAATGTTTGAGTCTGTGTGCAGGTACTTCGACTTCTGCATGTTTGCACAGCTTTGTGATGGGATTTGTTCGAAAGTTCGCGCTTGAGATTTGCGCTGAGTACTCGGAAAGCGCTCGTGATCATAACACGAGCGGCTGATCATCGGAATTATTCCGCACTGTGACTGTGCATTGAATAATTCGCTGCTGCTCTTTCGCAAGTAATGGAAGAATTCGACACTTTGCATTTCTGCATTTATCTATTGAAATACGTGGACGGTAGTATTGGATTTGGTTAATTAACTTGGCAATAAAGCTTTTATTTATTCATTTTATTTATTTATTTATTTATTTATTTATGCTACTCTCATTGTCATTTGCTTTACAGAGAGGAGTTATACGATGTCACCAGAGCAGTTTGGAAAGACGAATGGCCTGGGTTTTTGGCGACTGAGGCGGGGAGGTGGTTCCATTCAGATGCTGTTTTTGACATAAATGAATTGAAGAAGAGCTTTGTCTGACAACTTGGCACTGTGACTTTGTGGCTGTGATCGATTCGTGTTGACACGTACGTAGATAGTGAGAATAGGTCGTTTTTGATTTCTAGATTGGCAAAATAAATTTTCGGAAATAGAGATAGACGGGCAAGCTTACTTCTAGACGAAAGGTCGGGTAGATCAAGACTGCTTTTGATGGATGATATACTGGCACTACGGGAATAATTGGATACGATGAAACGCGCGGATCGTTTCTGAGTGGCTTCTAGCATATTTGCGGGATGAGATGCAGGTGGGTCCGAAATTGATGAAGCATATTCGAGTTTGGACCTTACAAGGGTTTTACATGGAACACGTTTCAGAGAAGATGGGGCACGAGAAAAGTTGCGACGTAAAAATCCAAGACAGCGATTAGCTGAATTGGTCACGTATTCAATACGGTACTGCCATGAAAGGTGTTAGTAATGTGAACACCTAAACATTTATAACACGCGACAGAAGAGAGAACAGAGTTGTCAACTTTGTACGAAGATGCAAAAACCGGACTGGGACGATGAAAAAGCGCCCCCATTTTGCATTTACTTTCATCAGCCACTGGATACGTCATGAAAAAATGGTGTCAAGATTAGACTGAAGCAAGATGTAATCCACAGCATTAGTAATTTCCCGACAAATAACGCAGTCGCCACCATACAGCTGGGTGTTAGATGCTACATTGTCTGGCGCATCGTTAATATGAATAGGAAAAAGCATGAACCCAAGTACCAATTCTAAGATTAAGCTTAGCTCTTCAGTATAATGCTTAATAAAACTTAAAAGAAAGCTTAGCCCATAAATAAAGCTAACACATTAAATAAATAAGTACCTATCGTAGGGTTTGGAAAAGCTGTAAATGGTGATACGAAATCTCGTGCACTTTCCTAGTATGCTCCGGGAAAAATTGGAAGCATTCCATTTATTATCCTGGAAATTCATTACATGGAGAATAAATGGCATGCTTTGCAACTACGCTATAGAAAATATTGCGTTTAAGACAAATGTTTCAGCGTTTGTAAATTAAGATTATTTGCGCGATATTGTCATAAAATATTCTGAGTTGCTCAAGATGTTGCAATGTTGGTTGCTTCCCCGTGAGGCACAAGTGGATTTTTTAAGGGGTAGCGGACGCACACTGGATGTAGCCGGATTGGAATGCCACAAAGCCTCATTTTTCACCCAGGCCACATCTTAAGCTGGCCGTTCTTACATTTGATGCGATTTTTTGCAGTGTTATACAGTATGACGCATTCAAGTTCCGTCCGAGGTTCTGCACAAGGCATTAAAGAGCGTGTGAACAAACTCAACGCAGTCTCTTGACTTAAACACACGTGGACATGACCTCTCCCATACAATTTCTTACGGTCCAATGCTCAGCCGTGCTTTGCTTGTGTCTTGAATTTATTCCTTAACTTCGTCAAGCTTTGCTTCTTGCAGCAATTAGTTTTCGCAGCTTTCATTCACAATGCCATGACAAACTCTTCGGATACTATTTTTCTGAAATATGGAAAGGCTGATCTTAAACCTCTATTCGAAAAGTTCATGAACGTTGCCTCGAAATATTGCCTCCAGATACTAAAATCATTTTTCTTCCACTGTACTTACACACAGTGGTCATTATCAGTGCTCTCGGTTTCATTGCACCATGGACATTCACACGAACCTCTTCAGCCTTGACACCTTCATTGCCAGCAATATTTACATCTGATAAACTTCAACTAACAATTTTATGAAACGGCGTGCGTTAGTAGCTGCCCTGAGACTCCAGAGCAGACGGTCATGTTTATTGTGGAAAGGAACACGATCGCTACGGACACGCGTACGATAAAACAGACACATACAGGAAACCACGATACAGCGCACCTGTGGTAACTAAACAGGCGTCACTTGCAGCCATTGAGCCCTGATGGTTGGAGAACACATTTCCTTTAACGTCAATAAATCAGTTCGCTGCTCTGTAAAAAGAGTTTCCCATTATAATATTTGCTGGGTTTTGGGTGCCTAAACTCGACATTTTATGAGGCACGCTGTAGTGGAGGGTCCCTAAAATTTAGACTACCTGGGATTCCTTTTATCAACCTGTCCACCAAACGCACAGTAGACGGGCATCTACAGCATCTTAGCCTCTATCGAAATGTTACCGCAGGGGCCTGCATCACAGCCGTGTGTTTCTGGTCAACAGCCGAGCACCGCGGTCACGCACAGTAGGACCGCGGCGACGCGCACGCCATAATCACCGAAACATGTACACGATGGACATCTGAAGGCTAATTCATATCTCACGGATTGATGAGTGGTAAATGTTCACGACAACCTTGCAAAAAAGGGCAACATTTGCATAGATACGTGTGTCTGCAACAAGCAATACTTTTATTGCACTTAGACTGTACGAGAACTAGCTCCTGGAGGTACTAGTGGGCTATTAATCACGTTAAGGACTCTACCCGCCCCGCCACGGTGGTCTAGTGGCTATGGTACTCGGCTGCTGATCCGAGGGTCGCGGGATCGAATCCCGGCAGCGGCGGCTGCATTTCGATGGAGGCGAAATGTTGAGGCCCGTGTGCTGTGCGATGTCAGTGCACGTTAAAGAACCCCAGGTGGTCGAAATTTCCGGAGACCTCCACTACGGCGTCTCTCATAATCACAACTGGTTTTGGAACGTTAAACCCCACAAAACAACAAACAACAATAAGGACTCTACCAGGGTCAAAAGGCAGGAAAAGAAAGGCGTGGCGAGAAAGTGACGGCGGGTGGACACTCGAACTGACGGGCGCCTCTAGTGCAGCGTATAGCTGTGCCGTTGACCAATTCAAAATATGCAAAATCCCTTGTGCCTCGGTCTTACGGAATTTTAGCCTGTCCGGTAAGCCTGTCCGCTATACGCAAACCACTTTGACTATAGTCGAATAGCGAGAGTAAACAGCGCATGCCCAAACATGGCCGACCACCCAAAGCGTATGCCTTCCCCTTCGGCCATTTCAAGTGGTAGTCGTGCGCACTGTATAGTCACCCGGTTTCTACCTGGCCATTGTATTTACCTTAGCTTTAGATGACGAAGCTTCTGCAGCAAGCTATCCGTGACAATTCGACACCGTGTCTGAGAGTCACAGTCAAACTACCGCGGCTCTACGCTTAGCGATCGAGTGACTGCCAAAACCTCGGAGGATATGGACTACGCTGGTTCGCTTGTTCTCTTGATCACCCACAGCTGGCACCTCTTGACGGAGGCAACCAAAGCTATACAACATCCGGTATACGCTACGCCTTTGCGTATACCGGAGTACCAGACCGCGCCTACCGCCAATCAATTTTCAGTCACCGTTCACAGTCGGTGAATTCGCTTTTTTTTATAAGGCTGATCTCCTATACCAGGTGCATCCTCCACAACTCTTAGCTTGAACCATTACCACCTCTAGCCTGTATTACAAGGGTCATCACACGCCAAACGACCCATCTATTTTGGCGGCCATCTGAAACGTGTTCGAAGAAAATATTAACTACGTCGGAAGCAGTCAATTCCTGGAATATTTCTGGCGAAAAAAACTTTTGGCCACGTTGGTGCCTTTTTAATTTGCAGAATGTTGTGCGACTGGTCATTAATGTACAATTTATTTTGATCAGACCATTCATGAGGCCAATACGAAATTTGGCAATAATGTGAAGGAAACTTGTTAGTTGAACGCGTTTTAGCCTGACTAAAGTTATTGTTGTTTCTTCTGACACAAGCGCCTTCAGAGAATGTACCAAAGGGCACTCTATTCGGTGTCGTCACAAGTATTAGTAATTTTTTTATTGGTGTGCACTTTACGAAAGCTATATTTATTGCTAAAAACACTACCACCACTTGTGTCGGTAGGAGTTATGTTAAAAATCACAAAATAAAAAATGGGCCAATTCCTTCGACAAATGTTTTCTTTTTCCGTAGTTGGTAGCAAAACCATGAAAAGTGCACACTGGCTTTATGTAGCCATTATATGCTGATTGGCCTCATAATAAAGAGAAAAATCCTCCAGGTTTGCCTACAACACAGCAAAAATTGTTGGACAGCTACATCCAAGCATCAGTATGCGCGCTGAAAACTGCCTCTGACACGCCAGGAGAGGAGGATGGAGAGAAGGTGGTGGATAGATACACTGCAACCTCAAAAGTAGTATTCCCACGGATGTGTCCGTGCGTTTAAACGACGAGTGAATAAAAAAGGGAAGCCGTCAGAAAAGTAACAGTTTTGAAATTCCAGCGGGAATCTATATGTTTAAAATGTTCCTAACACATGCCCTACATATCGAGAAATTGTATTGGCCACTTCGTTAGCTTAAAGTGGAAACAGTGAAAACTGTAACCCGATTCAGGTTTCATACTTCACATATGTTCCTGTTCTACAGAAGGAGGAAGAGGAAGCAAAAGCTACAGCTGATTAAATATCAGGACGAGGTTTCAGCAGATGTACTGGCACATAGAGGATTGGAAGTAAACCACACAATTATAGATCGGATGAAGCAAACGCAGTCGAGCAACGCACCATTGTATTCTCTTCATCCAATCCAAGTATGCTGCCATACACATTGCCACAAGGGAGATGACAAAAACAAAAAAACAACATCCGTGAAAATTATTTCGTACACGTAGAAGAGATCTCCACAGCAATGCGCGAAAAAAAAACATTCAGCTAAATTACGTTCATATAGAGAATATAGTATTACGATTATTTCAATAGCACAAATTATGCGCTCACTTATATTAAAATAGACAGCGTGCTGTGCCGAAAGGTAAGCCTGATAAGACAAGTAACAATAAGTCAAAATTTGCGCAATGAACGCAGTGCCCCTAGAGAAGCGCTACTTTGTGACAGTTCATTTTAACTCCTGGCTCACTATGTCCAGCGTTGCATTTCCTCGTACAGTGTCGCAGCTCAACCGCCCGTGAGATATATTCCTTGCCGCCCTGAAGATTTCGGTAAAGGTGGAAAACAGAATTGGACCAGTTGTGGTACTTACGAAAAAATGTAATCCAGCAGCAGCACTTCAATCTTATAAACCTTCATGATGAATGGAAAGTCATCCCGGTATGCACTTCGATAAAGGTACGGGAGCTCGTGCTTGTGGTTCACCTGAAGCTTCCTGCAGACACTCCCGCTGCGAAAAAAAGCACCACCTAATGACAAACTCGCACATATCGACGTATTGCTTCAAGTACTACCAATAATTTCTCGGGTTTTACGTCTCAGAACCCTGCTATGTTTATGAAACTCGCAGCAGTGAAGGGCTTCATAAATATGGACTCCATAATTTTAACTTTACCTGCATATATATGTCGCTTCTATATGTCCTCTTGTAGAGGGCCTGTAGAAAGGTATTCTATAGACAGGAAGAATTAAAACATCTAAGGCATTCTATAAAATTTCCTTTTTATACTTCAGCATATATGATGTTATAGAGAGGAGTTATGGAGGACCAGTCTAGAGAAAGGTGGCGTTAGGAGTTCATAGAGGCGTTCTTTAAAAGCCACTTCACAGAGTTCAATACATATGAAGTCAATACGCTTTCAATAGTGCGTGAAATGACGTGTTTCTATAGACACGTTGCATTAGACTTCGTACAAACATCCCATGGAAAACATTCTATAGACAGCGAGTTCTTGTTAAAATCCTTCAGACTCTATGTGAACTCATGAGGAGTTCTAAAGGAAATCTAGAAGGATTTTCGTAAGGGTCTAGCATTTCGCCTCCATCAAAATGCTAGACTCCATGGAATGCTGGATTCGGTACTGCGACCTTCGTAGCAGAAACCTAGAGTCAGATACCGTGCGCATCACCCTAGACCTCCGCGGCGAGGTTTTATTGCTTGAAAATAACTGCTGGAAGACAAAGGAAAAACGCGCGCAGGGAGAGCGTCAGAAAACCCTTGCGGTCACCTCGTCTACCCGCTGAAGGAACTGCCGCCTTGCATACAAAACCCAGATCCGAGGAAAGAAAAAGGTGGGAGCTGACTAGCAGTGGATGATGATCACCTTTATTCAGGCAGTCTTTGTTTTAGCTAGCTCATGTTGGTTCATAATCAAAACTGCCCCTTATTTAGTGTTCATCCTCGTTCAAGCATTGCGCCAAGAGGATTTCCACTACGCTCACAATTCCTGTCACTAATTCCTGGCTGATATAACCTATAAAAGCGATGGGTGCTGCGGCAGGCAGTACTCCTCTGCTGTTTTGTCATGTCGTTTTCCGATCACCACGTGGAAGCGCAGAAGTCTGCAGAGACACAGTACTACCGCATTTTGACTTGGCTCATACGCGGGCCCAAAACAGGAAATGGCAGGACAGCCTTGGGCTACGTGCACAAACACAAGTTCCGAAATGTTGTATTTGAAGTGGTGAAATAAGTTGTAACTAGCCATACTATAAAAGCGACATGTTTCCGAAAAAAGCTATGTACTGATATTTGTCTAAAGTAATAATTTCACAATTAATTTTTTCAAATACGTGCACTTCGGCAAGAGCCACCACGGCCGGGCCCTTTAGTTCCTTCAGTCATTGCGAGCGGTTTGCGCAGTTTGTCGCCACACGTGGTCTGACGTGATACTCAAATTGTCACCAGCTTCTTTATCGGTTTGTCCAGCGTCTTTGCAGCATTGAGCGATTCAGCATGATTTCATAGTATTTGATGTGCTTTACTCTTCAGAGTACTTCAATTAGTACATATTTAGCAGCTTCCGCACATTTTGTTTCTTACCCCTACTCTAGTGTTGACTCGCGGCAGCAACGGGTACGGGACATGGTGTGGCCGGCGGCAGGTCGTGTGCCGCAGGCCACGCAACATTTTCATCGTTTATAATACTGCCTGACCACATGATCCTCACTGTCATGTCATATTTTTGTTTTACGCAGGCTGTTTGATTGATAATGAAACGCACAACAAAGAAACAATCTCGGACATCCGCACCGTCGTGCACCTGTGTAGCAGAATTGGCAGTAGTTTATCAATAAAGACTACAGGTGGCGGAAAGCGGAGGACATGTGGGAAAATCTACCAATATAATACTTCCAAAGGACTACTGTGCGATAAATCATCATGGTATTCATCTTATTTTGGGGACTCTTTGTTTTCTGGCTTGGCTATGAATTCTCTGGCCAGTGAACGACTGCCGGCACGTGAATAATTGATAAAACTCACAAAGAAAGGAAAAACACTAAAAGATCCCAATGTCCTCCCACAACCTCGCCTTCCGGGACATCCCCAAAAATGTGGTTGATCGCTCTGTCATAGGAATCGGTATAACACGAAAGTGAAGCCTGGCTTCGCGAAGATGGGGAATTCATAAGCGGCAATCTGGCCAAACGAGGGACGGGCACGGGCTGGGTACTGTGAACATGTGAACACATTACATGTAGACATCAGCGGCGTCTTGTCACGGCACAGGGACCTGCGACTGTTGTACATAAGGGAGAGTTTTCGAACGACTCACATTGCACCGGAGACACTGAACTGCACGCTCCAGAGCCGTGCGTAAAGCTGCCATAAACAAGGAGCGTCCGCAAACGGTGACACCTTGGAAGCAAAACTGAAAGATTTGTCTGCGGATCGTTTCGTAAAAACACAGTGCACTGCAACGAAAAGCCAATATTTTTCTTGTCGACGGCCATCCTTGCCTTCCTGGAGCAGCGCGCGTCGCAACTAACGACACCTGACCAAGCAAGACAAAGCTTGTAGCGGCCACCCGAGGGAAGCACCATCACGACGCCGCCACGCTCCAACTACCGCGGCGTTCGAGGCGCGAACACTACCGAAACGCTGACTACCAAACCGCTGACCCGAATTAGCAATGACAATCTGCTTCGCTCTGTTCCTAGGTGGCGGTACTACCGCAGCGAACCTAAGCGAACCAAGAGGGCAGTATAAGGGAGGCAATGATAATTTAACAGTAATTTTGCTTGTTAAACACTACAGCTCACTGTACTAAACACATTTAATTAACCGAACGATAATGAGATGCAACTAGTAAAGCGCTGGAGTGAACATATAAGACCCATCTGTTCCCGGTATGAGCAATCTTGCGATGGAGCATTGGTAGAGCTTCCAGCTGCTTTCGTCGGATCCAGGCTGAAGGCGGGTTCGAGTCCCACAGGGTGGAACGTTTTTTTCAGAGATCCACTTCGGTTACAGAAGTGCGTCACTGATTTTTCGGTGGACAGTTACATGTTGTAGGGGCATTTTCCTGTGAAATATCATAATAGGTCACTGAAGGCATTTACATATCCTCAAGGTACGCAAGCTCTTCTTATTTCTTTGACACCAGCGTCAACACGCGATTCTGAAAATATTTTTTTTCTGAGCTTTTGTGTAAAAACATCGCTTTTTGTATCATTTGGGATGTTTTCCTGTGGTGTCTGCATGGGATATCCCATGGAACGTTCCTACATCCTTTTCGTAGTCCCTAGGACGTCCATGTGTGGTCTGCGTAGGTCAGTTGGGCTAATTAGTCTGTACTAATGGTGCGGGAACACATTACGTGATCGTTTTCATGGCAACAAGTTAATTACGCGAATTATATTACTGCAATAATTAGGCTACCGGCATACAAGGCTACATGAATTCACTAATATGCGAGAATATCGCTAATTATGCTAATTAGGTTATTATTTTAATTAGGTTAACTGGGTTAGTTGGACTGAACTAGGTATACAGGGCTATAACCAGTTGACTCTATGCGAGAACATCGCTAATTAGACTTATCGGTTTCATTAGATTAATTCAGTTAGTATGTTCTAGCATTGCAGGGCCATGCTAGGCTGTACAAGGTGGTGCTGGTAGTGCTCACGATAAGTATGTGATTATGCGATTCCCATTGTGGTTACATGTCAACCAAAGAGTGCATGAGAATAAAGATGATGATGATGATGATGATGATGATTATGATGATTTGTGGGGTTTAACGTCCAAAAACCAGTTCTGATTATCAGAGACGCCGTAGTGGAGGTCTCTGGAAATTTAGACCACCTGGGGTTGTTTAACGTGCACTGACATCGCACGGCACACGGGCCTAAACATTTCGCCTCCATCGAAATGCAGCCGCCGCGGCCGGGATTCGATTTCGCGACCTTCGGATCAGCAGCCGAGGCATGAAAATAAAGAGTCCTCATGATACTGCTCCCTAATTTAGGCTTTGATACTTCTTGCCTAATCAAAATCACAATTGTAAATCTCGGCCCGCAGCACCTAGTCCCGGCCAGCTGGCCAATTCAGGGCCGTTGCGCCCAGCAGCGTCCAGCCGAGCTCCGGCTGGGTCCTTCCGGTGACGCGGACGATCCTCGTTACCGGGGGGGAACGGTGGCGGAGCTGGACGCAGCTTTCACTGAACCAGAAATTTGGGAGGTTCTCCAGGAGCTCAACGGACGCTCTGCACCGGGCCCGGATGGAATCTCAAATAGGCTCCTACGTAACTTGGATAGTAAATCCATCCAGAAGCTAACCGAGGAAGTCAACAAAATCTGGGAGACGGGGCTTGTCCCCGAATCCTGGAAGACTGCCTCCGTGGTGCTTATTCCAAAGCCAGGGAAACCTTTAGCACCGGAGAACATGAGGCCGATCTCGCTTACGTCCTGCGTAGGAAAGGTGGCTGAACATGCGATCCACAATAGAGTGTCCCGGTACATCGAAATTAAAGAGCTATTTCCGCAAAACATGGTGGGCTTTAGGCCTGCCCTATCTGCACAGGACGTCATGCTCCTCATTAAGAGACAAATTATTGACAACTACACCAGAGATACTAGAGGCATACTAGCTCTAGACCTGGCCAAAGCTTTTGACAGCATCTCTCACAAGTTGGTGCTTGAGGCAGTCTCGGATATGTGTCTGGGACAACGTTTCCACGCATACGTTAGCTCCTTTCTCAGGGAACGCAGGGCTTCCATTAAGATCGGCCAACTAAAATCCGCGGAATTTACCTTGGGAGCGAGAGGCACTCCACAGGGGGCCGTCATCTCTCCCCTGCTCTTCAACATTGCCATGAAGGGCCTCTCCGAGCGACTCGCCACTGTTCGCGGGATTAACCATGCTCTCTACGCGGACGATATCACTGTGTGGTGCATGGGAGGGTCCGATGCCGAGGTAGAGCAGGCACTTCAACAGGCACTCAACGTCACGGAGGGCTTTCTAGTCGGTTCGGGATTGAGCCTGTCGCCTGCCAAGTCCGAGTTGTTACTTTACCGACCCACCCGACAAGGGATGAGGAACCTCACTCCTTTAGAGCACATTCCAATATCTCTATACAAACGTGACGGGCAGAGAATCCCCAGGGTAGACTGCATCACGGTGCTCGGACTGTTGCTGGAGTCGAAGGGGCGCAACTCGCAGATTATAGCTCGCATCACTTCCAAGACGGAGAACATGCTTAGGCTTATACTCAGGGTCTCGAACCGCAGGGGCGGGCTGAGCGAGAGCAATCTCCTTCGGCTCTACCATGCGTTTCTCATGAGCCACATTAATTACGTCGCTTCGGCGCTGCACTGGTCCAAAAGGGAAGAGGCAAAAATCGACGCACTAATGCGCACGAGTATAAAGCGAGTTCTAGGGTTGCCTCTCAGCACCAGCACTGAAAAGCTCATACAACTGGGCATGCATAACTCCCTCTCGGATGTGATCGAGGCGCAGAAAATGGCTCAGGTAGTGCGCCTATCGTCCTCGCAGGCCGGTAGACGTATCCTGGAGTCCATTGGCTGCGGTCTTACACAGATTCGTGAACGTAAAGTGACTCTACCGTCTTCTATCAGAGGTACATTTGCCGTAGCTCCACTTCCCAGGAATGTCCACCCGCAGGACGCCGCATAGCTCGGGCCCGTTCCTTATTGAAGTCAGTTGCAGACAGCCCGGACCTCGCTACGTTTGTCGACGCAGCACAGTACGGGCGTTCTGATCGCTTTGCAGTGGTCTCAGTCGACCATAGTGGCAAGCTCCTATGTGCTGCGTCGGTTAGAAACGTTTCGGCAACGATTGCTGAGCAAATTGCCATTGCTGTAGCAATGAAGGACGTATCGCGTCCAAATGTCTTCACGGACTCGCGGTCCGCTGCCAGAGCTTTCGCCTCGGGCTCGATCTCGCGGGAGGCAGCAGCTATCCTCGGCAGCGAGGGGCTGCCGGGTTTCACACCATAACATGGTTCCCGGCCCACATGGGGGCCAACGTACACCCCGATGTCCCCAACTCCAATGAGTTTGCCCATGACCGTGCGCGAGGTTTCACTCACCGCGGCGGTCCCGGCGAATTCGCGGGCGGGGATGCCGGCAGGTACAGGGACCCGCTCCTCACTTTTCACGAGATCGTGACTCATTATCATCTCTCTCGGAGGGTCTTTCCACTTCCTCACCCTAAACTCACTCGTCCGCAGTCTTCGGCCTTCAGGATGCTCCAAACGGGGTCTTTCCCTTCGCGAGGCAGCTTTAGTAACTTCTCGCCCAACGTTGAACCGCATTGTCCGAACTGTGGAGAGGCTTACTGCTCACTAGCTCACATGCTCTGGCAATGTCCTGCGTTACGTGACACAGAGTTCAGCAAAGAAGAGGACTGGGAGGAAGCCCTGAGAAGCGGCGACCTTTCGGTTCAACTTCGGGCTGTCCAGAGAGCCTGCGAGAGGGCGGAGGGCCACGGTCTTCCTGTCCCTGCGTGGGAGCGGCCCGCAACTGCTACAGGATCCCCCTGGAAGGGGACGTCCAACTGCAGTTTCTCCGGACCAAAATAAAGTTCTGTGCCTGCCTGCCTGCCGGCCCAGGCTGGCCCTAGTGCGCTCCAGGCACTGCCCTATCACATTGTCGTCGTCCTCTCTCTGCGTGCCTCTTGTGGCGATCCTCACAGTTACTACGTATTGCAGGGGCATTTTCCTGTGAAATATCATAATAGGTCACTGAAGGCGTTTACCTATCTTCAAGGTACCTAATCTCTCCTCTCAGAGGTAAACCGGCCATGAGTCATAATTAATTTGACACGAACGTCAACACGCTATTCTGAAAGTATTTTCTTCTGAGCTTTTGTTGTGGTAGATTAGTCGCTGTTGGGGCCATTAATCCTACTCACACTACGCAAACGTCTTGTTCAGTTTGGAGGCTCCGTGAAAAGCTAACTTCACGACGAGAAGTTAAGCTCATAGATAGGCGATGTACTATCCATGAAGTCATTAAAAGATGGAACGCCGTAAGTACCTGTGTAGCACATGCGCACACAGGCAAGAAAAAAAATCCATAGCATATCCAAGGAGTGAATGATGATGAATGGGCGAAGCTCCGGAGGTTCATCGTAGATCGTGCCGAGTTCCGGATTAATTTAGTTAAAGCGCACGCTACGAATCCTTATGGTTCAACTACGCACAAGTGAAATCTCCCACCGGCACTTCATTGCAAGTAGAGATCCAGTGCATATATATATATATATATATATATATATATATATATATATATATATATATATATATATATATATATGGGTGGCCGGTGAACGGTTCTCCAGCGCGAGCAGTCTGTACTTTTCAATCAAGAAACTCGCTAGAAGACGCTGCCTGCGTCAAGCTTGTCTCTCGCGGGTGAGGGCGCGTTCTCCTTCTTTGCGAGCTGGTAGCGCGTTCATCGAAGAAAGAGCGTTTTCATAGTCAACGCGCGCCTTTCGCTCTCTCTGTCTCTCTCTCTCTCTCTCTCTCACAAGACAGCAGATGGAAGAGTGAGAGAGCTCGCGCGCCGGGAGGCACACGCCGAGGGCGCGCCTCCCACACGCGCCCTCCTAGTAGCGCGTTACCTACTAGGAACGCGCTACTACAACCGTGGCCTCCGCAATTGGCTGTGGCGGCGTGGCGTTGCTCCGGCCGTCCTAATTGGCGCGTACACAAAGGGAGAAGTGTAATTCCGCTAGCGCCTAAACGCGCCACTAGGTGGCGCCCTTAGCCCAAGGCTCGTACATACATAGGCAGGCAAAAAAGGAGCAGAGGCCACAAGACGAGGTCAAGCAAAAATGGGAAACATATCTCGAGAAAAAAGCCCTGGTACAGAGTTTAGTTGAAGCCAAGATTAAAGGCCAAAGTGAACGTTGGATATCGGACATTCGCGAAAAGAAGGACGCATCTAGGCTTTTCTGGAACCACCTGCTATCGCTGGGGAAGAAAACTGTAACTATGCAACGGCATATTGTGGATGAAGAAGGAAATAAATTGGAGGGGTACGACGCATTGACTTATATTCGAAACGCAACAGCCGATTCCTTTAAGAAGCATGACGAGGCTCCCTTTACGACGTGTAACAGTAACAAGGGAGACCAAGTGGAAGAACTAGTTCTGGAAAATTTCAATTGGAAGAAGGCGGGGGAAATGATTCCCAAACGAACAGCCACAGGATTAGATGGGGTTAGCATTACTGTAATAAATGAGCTCGGAAGAAACAGCAAAGAAGCCCTATTAAAAGCAATTGAAAAAAGGTTAAAGGACAGGCGAATACCGGACAGTTGGCGTCAAAGTAGGATGAAGTTCATTTATAAGAGCAAGGGAGAGAAAAATAACATTCGCTCCTATAGACCACTGACCATTATATCAGTACTCTACAGGTTGGCGATGCAGGCAATTAAATTTATAATGCAGATATGGACAGAGCTTAATGGCACTTTTGGCGAACTCCAAAATGGATTTCGAGTCGACAGGAGATTAGATGATAACCTTTTTGCGCTTACGCAGTGTATAGAAATAGCCGGAAAAGAGAACAGACCTCTACATTTGGCATTTTTGGGTATTAAGGGTGCGTATGACAATGTGAATCAGAATATTTTATGGGACATAATGAAAGAGGCTGGTATAGGGGACGACTGTATAGAGCTCTTAAAGGAAATATACAGTGGAAATACACTATGTGTGGAATGGGAAGGTGTGGCGAATAATGGTAGAATGGAGGCCGTCGATATAGGTAAAGGGTTGAGGCAGGGATGCCCGTTGTCCCCACTATTATTCATGCTTTACATGAGGAGAATGGAGAAAGCATTGGAGATGAGCAATATTGGTTTTAAGCTGTCGTACAGACAGGCAGGTATAGTGATAGAACAAAAGCTCCCCGGGTTGTTTTATGCAGACGATATTGTGCTATTCGCAGACAGTCGAACAGATTTTCAGGGTCTGGTTAGTATATGTTGTCGGGAAAGTGAAGATTTAGGGCTAAAATTTAGTGTGACAAAATGCGGCTGGATGATATTCAATGACAGCAACGATCAGACCATATCAATACAGGGCGAGGAGATACCCAGAGTACGAGAGTACAAATACCTCGGGATATGGATAAATGATGGGAATAGATACATGGAAGTACAAGAAAAAGCTATGATAGTTAAAGGAAAGAGGAACTCCGCAATAATGAAGCATAGAGCGCTGTGGGGTTACAACAGGTACGAGGTAATTCGAGGTTGTGGAAAGGTGTAATGGTGCCAGCACTTACATTCGGAAACTCTGTGGTGTGCATGAGGTCAGAGGTACAATCAGGGCTGGACGTGAATCAGAGGACGGTCGGACGTCTCGCACTGGGCGCCCATGGGAAGATCACAAATGAGGCTGTTAAGGGGAATATGGGATGGTCTGACTTTGAGGGAAGGGAAGCTCAGAGTAAAATTAGGTACGAACAGAGATTAAGGAATATGAAAGAAAGTAGATGGGCAGCGAAAGTATTCAGGTATTTGTATAGGAAGAACGTTGATTCACAATGGTGGAAGAGAACTAGGAAGCTTACCAGTAAGTATACATCCAGCAACGAAACGGATGGGACCAAAAAGAGCGTTAAGAGCATGGTCAGAGCGGCGGAGAACTCGGACTGGATAGCAAGAATGGAGAAGAAACCGGCATTGAACAACTACCGAAAAGGGAAAGGCGAAATCAAGAGAGAAAAATTTTACGATAATTCAAAGGGAAGCGCTTTACTGTTTGAGGCAAGGTCCGGTTGCCTGAGAACCCGAAGTTACAGAGCGAAATTCAATAAAGAAGGGGATACGTGTACGTGCCGTGGAAAAGCTACGGAAACGACAGATCATATTTTGATTGAATGTACAGATGTCCACCCAGGGGTAGCTGTGGACACTACCCTACAGGAGGCCATGGGTTTGAGGAGTAACAGGGGAAAGCTGAACATGCCGGCGATAGATATAAGTAAAAGGCGATTAGAGCATTGGTGGCGCAAAAGTATGGAGCAAACAAAAGCGCAAGGTAGTTCGTGTAAGATTGTTACATCTCAGCAGAACGATAATAGATAAAATAAACAGACGAGGAAAAAAATTAGTTGTGAAAATATGTGTGATTCGGGAAAAGAAATGGTTGTAAACGAAAAAGAAATAAGGCTAGAGCTTGGTGGCCCGGCCACCGCCCCGTTATAAAGGGGACGCTCCTAATATCCATCCATCCATCATAGAGTTCCTGTTTATTTATGCTATCATAAAGAGTTGCGCGTCTGTTCTCCGAACGCCGCCAGCTGCGAAGCAACCGAGCGTTGCAGAGAAGGTGACGTTCAGGCCAACTTTTGTGCTTCTTGGCGCCGCCGCTGCAGCGAACTCAAGTTCAAAGCGAATCTAGCGGAACTTTGCCTGCGTTGGAGCACGTTCCGAGCGTTGATTTCAAGACGCGCATGTTGCGGGACAGCTCGAAGTGCTGAGAAAGTGTTATTTTTTAGTTACGTTTTCACAGTGGCTAGAGATTAGTACTGCAGCATTTCTGTCGGAAGGCAAAATGACCGGTTGTATATTTATGTATTTATGCGCCGCGTGTTAAAAAGAGCAACGCCTTTAATCTGTCTCGTCACTAAGCTGTCGCTGCGTTTTATTTGCTATTAGGCTTCAAAGCGGTCTACGAGCGTTGGAAAAGTGGTTTGGCCACCGCATTCTTATAGAATCTTTAGAGATGTTTTCCTATAGAGCATGTCTACCGAGTTTCTTTTAAGATCGTACAGAAACATTTCAATAGAGAATTTCTACCGAGTTCTTTTTGAGACTGTAAAGACAAATTTCTATAGAGATGTTCCATGATGTTTCTTTAGAATGGCAATAGAAATCTTTGGCAATAATTTTTCGAAAAAAAAAACGCTTTTCATGCCACTTGCTCGCCACATTGGGGGATGTCCTCTCGAGAGCGTACTGTACTCAACAGAAGGCGAGGTCGGGCGCTCTGCTTTTTTAAAGAAAAAGAAAAAAGCAGATGGTCCTAGGTCCGGCAGTGGGATTCGAACTTGGTTCCTCTCGCACTGGACGCCGATACTCTACCACTGCGCCACGCCGTTTTTTTCTTTATTGCCTTCTTGAACAAAGTACAGACGCAATCAAAAGCGCACACGCATACACTATTTACGCACTGGTGTGACCATCTCTAAAGCTTTTTCATATCTTTCAAAACATCAAGGATAGTAACCCAGTGTGGTGGTTCAGGCTGGGCTCTATAAATCTCACTAATTTGTCCAACGCTCTCAATGAAGGTTTCCCTCGAGGATTTTACATGAACGTCTGCATGCCGCACCTGCATTCTCGTTTTCCACAAAGCATGAAGACCCAGGACCATGATCATATCGCATGGCTCTTCTACTGGTAAAAACCTTATGCCATAAGAATCTAGTGGTAATTCTTTCTTTAAAGTGCGCTGAAGCACGTCCCAGAAAAATACTGCATCCCAG
Organism: Hyalomma asiaticum; assembly: GCA_013339685.2. Taxonomy (NCBI): domain Eukaryota; kingdom Metazoa; phylum Arthropoda; class Arachnida; order Ixodida; family Ixodidae; genus Hyalomma; species Hyalomma asiaticum. The sequence continues at coordinate 70,954,509 of CM023481.1, read as the reverse complement.
CAGTCTACAAAAGCATGCTCTATATCCTCTGGTTTATTACATAAATGGCAGTTTGTTGTCCAAGGTACAAATAAGCCTTTTTCCTGAAGCCATGTTTTTACAGGTAGACTATTCGTATGTAGCTTGAAAAAGAATATTTTGGCAGCAGGACTTATTGGCATTTTCTTGACCCTTTTCAAAATATTCTGTCCTGGGTATCCATGATATGGCAAACGGTACAAAGGAGTCGGGAGGAACGCTTCAATTAAATCCTTATAGAGTTTCTTTCTGGTGACGTCACTCAAGTACTCTAAAGAAAATCTCACTTTCAACATTCTGTATGAAAGTAAGACCTCCCGCAGAAATCCAGATACGGTACCCTCCAAATCACCACAAGAGGAAATTATGAAATCTGGGATTAATCTCCGTAGCCTGGTATGTATGACTGTTCGTAAAAAAGGATCTTCCACATTCCTAAGGAACATAAACCTAGAAACAATCTGACGTAAAAATAAATGAACAAGGCCAACACCTCCGCGTTTAACAGGAATGAACAGGTTGGTTCGACTGATTACCGTGCGCCACCGCCGCGTTTGCTTTTCTATGCGCAAATTTTAGCCATATGCTAGTCGAAGTCAAGGTCATGAAATTAGCATATGGGAAGGAAGTGTAGTGCGAAGGCAAGGTAACCAATGGTCATTAATGGCGACAGATTGGATTCAAAGGGAAGGAAAGCGGGGCGGGAGGTGGCAGGACGCTAGCTGGTTGGATTAGATTAGAATGTTTGTGACGATAACATAGCCGCAGTTACGACATGACCATGTTAATTGGAGAAAAATATGGAAGAGATTTTTGCTCTGCAGTGGGCGTAAATAGGTCCCTGATGAAACATTTGTTTTCATAAGAATGTTATATGTATTAATACACCGTCTATAGATCCCTTATAGAGGACGTATAGAAATGCAGTCTATAGACAGGTAGCATTAAGAGTTCTAAAGGTACTCTATAAAGGTTATTTTATAGAATTTAGTAGATACATCCCTTATAGTGCGGGTATGGTGAAGCAGTGTATAGAAAGAAAGCGTTAAATGTTTTAAAGACGCTCTGTAAAAGTTACTTCATAGAATTCAGTACATATGACATCAATACGCTTTCTATTGTGCGTGAAATGACGTGTTTCTATAGAAGGTATTTTTAGACGTTCTATAGTCGTCCTATGGAAAGCATTCTATAGATGGCGAGTTCTTTTTGAGTTCCTTTAGACCCTATAGGAACTCATTAGGAGTTCTAAAGGAACTCTAAATCGATTTTCGTAAGGGTATGACAAGTCCGCTAGTAGTGTCGTTTGCGGGCTTCCCTTTTTAGCGTTAGATTATGCTCTGGGTTCCACAAAGGTGCGGCGGCTGAAGCGGAACGCCGTTCAGCATGTTCACAGGCTATTCGAACTAAACGCAGCCACAGCATGCAGCCACAGAAAAAGACGCAAGTTAGAGCGATTGTCGCAGAATTGTTCTCTAGACCAACAAGAGACCTAAAAAATTTATCGCGTGATCGTGATAGAGCTCTTGGTTCAGTCTGTGACCGCGAAATACGCAAAGACAATTTGTCAACTTCTGCCCACTCCTTGCGCGTAGTGTTTGAAGACAGCCGCCTTTGTGTACCCTTGGAAGAACATGAGGCAACAAGTGCTGAAGGTGCAGGCTGCAGTGAAAGCCAAGCATCAGAGGCTTCTGCTATCCGCGTGGCGACATTTATGTCTGGAGATAATCTGGTGGTCGGAGGTAAGGAAGCAAGTGGACAAAACGCAGTCGGTGAACTGCAGCAGTCTAGTGAGACAACTGAGTGCGCAACGCAAACTACTGACGACCTTCTTCCTCGCAAGCAGTCAGATTTAAAGAATATAAACCGCATGAGAGTGCAAATGTTCAGAAAAGCAGATGTTATCAGGAGACTGCAGCGAGAGAACAGCTGCCTCAAAAAGAAGTTCAGTGGTATGAAGCGGTATATAATGTCGACCTGCTTCACTCGGCTCCCAAGTCTGTATAACAATTTCACAGATGCACATTTACGCCAGTAAGCTGCTCTGCCTGACGCTGGCATTGATTTTCAGTAGTTTCCTACTGCGCTTTGGCTGCGATAATCGACTTTTCATCTGCAGCTCCCACCCGCGCCGCGGAAAACGAGCCACACGAGCCTTGGGTTGCGCGCGCCACGGTGCGGCGAAAAGAGAGGCCACGCCCCTTTCCGCAATTACACTTTCTCCGTCCGAATGGGACGGCCGGAGCAACACCGCGCCGCCGCTGCCGATCGCGGAGGCCACGCTACAACGGACTGACAGACCCAAACCTTAAGGAGCTTCGCCCCTAAAATCCAAACACAAACACATATGCCACAAGCAATACAATATCAGATGCAAACGTAAAGCATGTTATCATGTGGCAGAAATAAACGTCTACATCATAAATATGTCTCCCCATAAACTTCCTTGCGGCTTTTTTTTTACTTCGATCAGGATCCTGCGGACATATTTGCAGGCTACAATTCCCGTGCAGTTCTTGTTGCGAAGGCTTCTACGTTGTCTAGTCAGGGCTAGCGGATTACACAAAAGAAAACTGGATAATTTGCCCCAGAAAATACATCTCAATAATTTTACCAGTCTGGGGAATGGATGGCGGGTGGGGCGTCCAGGCCCGTCAAACAGTGGACGCTGCCTTTCGTCGGCATTTTTTTCTTCTTTGTCTTTACAGGGGGTCGGGGGTGGCGATATAATGGTTGGCACGCCGATAAAAAAAATCCCAGCCTCCATTCTCAAGACGCACGGCTTCGCCGTTATGTGTAATAATGGTCGATATGGCGTGGCGCGAACAGTTTGTGGAAAGGAAGGTCGCAAAATTATTTTTGCTCTTGATCTCTCTGCCCGTTATATATTGCTTGCATTGCTGAAATACTTCCTCTTGTTTCGGCACATCGAACGAGTACTACTTTTCCTTACATTAGGATGAGAAACTGAAATATATGTTTGGTTTCCGTCCATCATGTAATTTGTTCAGCGCTTACAAGAAAAAAAATCAACGATCAAATGGGTACAGTCCCTGTACCAGAACCGTTCTTCGTTTCTCATGCATTACATGCACCTCTTTTGCAGCTAGTTACCCATTAGCAACTCTGTCTAGGCGCATACAACTCAATTCGACAACAAATTTGCACGCACACACACACACACACAGAAGGAAATGAACAATGCACCGAGAGTCCGCACCACTGACGTATTTCAGAATTCAAGTGCTCATATCACGAAACGGCCGGACGTGTGTGCGGGAGAGCGCGCCCCCAGTGGAAACATTTTTACATGACCTAAACGATTCCCATAGGCCCCGCTTGGCGGCAGTCACACTTCTAGTATTCTAGCCACTGTATTACGGTGATTATCAAGGTGAAAAGCCTTAGAAATGTAAAACTAGCGACAGACTACTATTTCCCTACATTGTAATTAATCAAATATAAACTTTTTTAGAGGCAAGTCGAAAGTCAGTGGCTTCCTTTTCTGGAAGCCGTATTAGGCAGAATGCACAGACGATTTTCCGCAGCTCCTTTGTTCAATCAAATCTTGGTGCCGCCACCGCACCATGGTCGCCGTAGCCGTGGCCTTCGGCGCGAAAGGGGCGGCGTTGACGGAGCAGGCGCAGGTGAGAGGAACCATTCCGCTTCCGGGAAGCGTAGCGAGCGATGTCTCGTTAGCAACGCTTGCCGAGCCCTGTGCGATGCCGGTCGACGTGAAAGAGTATCGTCAACAATAATGAGGTATAGAGGAAAAGTTTGTATTGTGGTCGCGTGCAACGCCACAGAACGCCACGCGGCGACGCTGAAGCAGAAGCAAGGGTCAAGGGTGGCAACTATGATCACGTCATCAAAACATGGCAGCAGACGTGCGAAGTTGTGGAAAATCGTCTGTAAGATCATGACGATCGCCAAACGCAACATTTCTTTTTATTTGAAAACTTTAAGTGGACGAGAAAAAGGCCTGCCATCGGTAGTGACATAGCCTATTGGACCGGATAATTAAGGCGTCCGAGGCTCTACCAACAGGACTGAAACGAACGCTGCAGGTTCTGTCCCTGCCGATGGCAGACGTTACTTCGTCCACTCATTCATTGGCATTTATGCCATGATCACTACACTACCGATAAGACTACATTACCCTAAAACCTCTTTTCCCTCAATGTCTGTTGCATTCATTAGATATGTAGAGCTAAGTTCCAACCCGCATATCTTTCGTTTGCCGTGTTAAGTAGCATAGATGCGCACTTTTGTGAACGCCATCTCGGTGCCAACCTATTCTATTCGCACAAGAGCATGTCCCCAGCTGGTCACAATTATTAGCTAGATGCAGCAGGATTCACAAACTCCACTAAATATGTCTCGTAGGACGTACAGGCATTTCCGAGCACAGAAAGGGCAGTACTGACCAGTAGTTGTTCAGGGCTGACAGTGACACCTCGAACAGGTGTTTCGGTCGAGATGTGAGCTCTGGTAGCTCCACTTGGTCTGCTTCAGGATCCTTGCACGCCTCCTTGTAGAATGGCAGAAGACCAGGTGGAGCCATTTTAGCTCCAGTATGGAGTGGCTGGTTGGTAGACTTTTCATCTCTCATTGCAGCTAGACGACGGAATATGTAGTTGATAGGCAAATAGTCGAAGCCCAGGCTAATGGAAGCCATCGAAGGAATCGTTGCTTGGTGTTGCGGGCGCGGACGAGTCTGTGGTAGTCTTACCCTGGCAAAAAATAGACGGCCACCGATACAGTTCTAACTTGCAAAGTCCACGTGGAAAACTGGCACAGTGAACTTCGCGTCTATTTAGTGTTGCTGGGCTTTTTCAAGCGAAGCAAAGGATAGTCTCTGTAAGAGGTCTCAGGTTAGATGCCTTCTCCGAAGCCCCACGCCTGAACACTGTGATGGACCCCCAAGGGGTGCGAACAACTCGTGGTCAAATATTAACATGCGCACTTAAATATAGATTCAATTCATCTACGCGTGCTCCATACTGCCACAACAAACGCAGCTGGAACTCATTTCAAATTTTGATCGGGAAAAGGATTCATTTGTTGCGCCATTCCCTTTTTTTTATTACCTGTCTTTGGTACATAACAAATGATACAGTAACCCAAACAAAAATGCCAATACATCCTACACAATACTCATTGTACATGACACTCAACAAATGATACAATAACCAAAACCAAATTGTCAATACTACTACACAATGCACATTGTACATGGGGTAACCTGTTACCCACCAGCAAGTGCTGGTTTCATGACATTAAAATTCGCGCAATGCTGTGAGCGGCTCTAATCGAGAGAGCCACTCGGGAGGTTGAGCGGAGGCTTTTTGGATCTCTATAAACCAATGTACACTTTCACGGAAATACATTCGCGCAGGCCGAGCATCTTTATCCACATGATACCCTGCCATCCTAGATCGCCAAATAGAGTGGAGGCCCAAGAGCATGATTAAATCAAACGGCACCCCCTGCTCCCTATCAACATTTAAAAACCTGATTCCATGCCGGTCCAGTGGGAGGTCTTTCTTCATGGTTCGCTGTAACACATCCCAAAAATAAACGCCCTCCCAGCAATGTAAGAAAACATGGTCTACAGTTTCTGGAACTTTGCAAATTAAGCAATGCGATCCCCACGGTAAGAAGAATCCTTTTTGCTCCAAAAACGTCTTAACTGGCAATGTGCCAGTGTGCAGTTTAAAGAAAAAGGTCTTTGCTGCCGGCGGTACCTGCATTTTCTTTGTACAGAACTACTTCGCCTGCCGCAGCACCCATGCCTAGTCATTTTCCTTTTTCGCTATAAGATCGATTTATTGTTTTACTTTAGCGCCCCTTTGAAATAAATTAAGTAATTTGACATGTAGTACTAGCAATGCTATCGGCCTTTTGTGAAGGAGACCCCCTTTATTCGAACGAAGTCGTCACGGTGCGCAAACGCTAAGTAATATGAAATAGTATATCCATTTTCCGCGGTATTGCTCTAACGTGGAGAAAAAAAAGAGGAAAAAAATCTTTTCGAAGCGCTTAGTTAAGCCATCAGAAATCCGCATGAAGTTGTAATCACGAAATCAGTGCGCATGCTTTTATATGCATTGCGCCCGCAAGTGTCTTCTCTTATGCCCATGTTTTCATCCCAGTACTACATAACAGCGAGTACAGCATCACGAAGGGGTGTGAAAGGGAGGTGAAGGTGAGGATGAGGGGAGAGGGTAGAGCACATGTATTGTACAGCATAGGAAGGTGAGAGGTGAGGAGGAACGATGTGCAGGCGTGTCACATGACCATTTAAGATAGCGTGACAACTGGTCACATGTGCCCACCAAATTCAAAACTTGGTTACAGCACAGTAATCACTCTCGTGACCACATAGGAAGATGTCTCGACTAGTCACGAATCCCACCAAATTTAAAACTGGTTACAGCATAGTCGTCACACGCACGACCACGTAAAGTGACGCCACGACTAGTCACGCGTCCCGGTTCGAAACTAGACAAGCCAGGTGACCACCACCTTCGCTCTAACTCAGTCTCGAGTCAATGCAAGCTGTCTGGTTATTTTTTTCTTTGCATTCGAACAATGAAGCCTGCCTCCTCGCTCGTTATCACTCACTCCTGGTCATGTTTGTGCGTCCATAGGTGGCACACGGATGCACAAACTTAACAGCCCATGCACCCGATGACCTGCGTCGCTCTAAAACAATATGCTACTAGGTGACGCACCAGCGCCTAGACAAATTGTACATACTTCTATTTCGCGGACTTTGTCCCATAAAAAAAAGAAACAAAAGAAAGTCGTCTAAAATGAGCGACCAGCACACAAGAGCTGTAGGAGTTTTAGAAGTCGCACAAGCCCCATGTTTCCATTGGCGTAATTAAAACGACCACTAATAATTTGATAGAAGCAAGATAACACGCACACACACAAAGTTACGGTTTGGGAGGCATGCTCTCTGCCTTCTACGTGAACTAGCAAGAAAACGAGGTTGCACTACGAATACGGTGTCGTAAAAAAATTAAAAGCCACCAACCCTGGAACGATCTACATTGCAGCTGGAATGCAGTAGAGATAAAACAACGTTAAACCAATCGTTCGCAATGCACATATCTGCAATAATACAGTGCACGCTGTTAGTGCCACGTACTTTGCGATTGAGGCAAAATAAATCTTCAAGGGGAAAGCAGAAGCTCCCTATCAACAATATTAAGTTATAGTAAAATTGGAGAAGACTATAAATAACTATTATAAATAAGTCACTCAGCATTACTGCAACCATGAGGGCACAATTACATTCGCATGTTTATAATTTATCGCAGATTGCGCCAAGACTTTCTTTCCAGAAAGCGCGCAGTGGTGAGCATCTACAAGCTTTTACGCAGACATTGGTGTTCACAGGTATTGTACCTAACACAGCTGCACAGACTTTAATAATCTGACTGAAGACATTGCCAGGAAGGAGGGGAGAGTCAACCTCCTCCTGAATCTCGTAGCCAGTGTACACACAGCCACATACGCGCTCGCACCTTCGTCACACCCTCAAATTAAAATCCTCGCTATGCGCACCGCATTCTAACGAGACGGCATTCGACCGTCGATGGCGTTAATTTACTGCCCTCGGCGAACACGCAGGACTCGTTCAGCGATTAACAGAGACCGCGCGACGGACTGCGACTGCTTACCTGTACCTGTGGAAGCACCGCAATAACACGCTGTTAACCTGTGCTCATACAGTGATCGTCCAGTAAACTACAGCAGCCGTCCATATTCAGGGTGTTTTTTTTAGTTGCAACACATCTTTAAAATTAGAAAGAGATAAATCGCGGGAATGTCTTGTGTACCATTCGAGTATACGGATTGGCGGCCTCTAGATACAGAACAATTTCCGCACTTGTGCGCATAATTAGTAAATTACGCTTATTAACTTTTTAATTATCAGTAATTGGTGGCTATAGCAAATGAGTACATTGGAGCCCGTCCTCGACACTACCTATCCCAACGATCACATTTTGAATAGCGGAGTGCATGTCGGAGCTACCCGAACAATAATTCTCCTTGGCAGACTCCTTGAAAACGAAACTCGACGGGAAAAGAGCGTCTGTGACGTCGACGTCACCGCCCCCACGGCTTTCGTCAATCGCCCGCGGCGCCCGACGCCGCAGATAACAAGGAGATAACGCAAGCTGCTTGCGCGGCCGAAGCGGCCGGAGCGGCGGTGACCACGGGCGAGTGGCGAGTGACGAAAGCCGTGGGGGCGGCGACATCGACGTCACAGACGCTCTTTTCGCGCCCAGTGTCGGTTTCAAGGAGCCTGCCACGGGGAACTAATTGTTCGCGTAGCTCCGACATGCACTCCGCTACTCAAAATTTGATCATTGGGATAGGTAGTGTCGAGGACGGGCTCCAAAGTACTCATTTGCTGTAGTCACCAGTTACTGATAATTAAAAAGTCAATTAGCGTATTTTCTCTAATTATGCATACAAGTGTGGAAATTGTTCTGTATCTAGAGGCCGCCAATCAGTATACTCGTGTGGTACACAAGACATTCCAGCGATTTATGGTTTTCTAATTTTAAAAATGTGTTGCAACTAAAAAAACACACCCTGTATTCCCGAGCATCCAACGGGTTCACAAGCTGTGCGACTACAGCCGCGTGACTGAGAAATGCAGTAGTGAGCGAGTGAGACGAACCGAAAGCAACTGCGACTCTTGGCGTTCACTATGTGCATAAAGCCCGATTCAGATGCGGCGCTTTTGCCGCCGATTTCTTACGTTGCGTCTCTCGCCGTGTTCAGAAGTTCGCCGGCAGCGAGGGCTACCAACCACACGAATAGCGCAGAGACTGGCAGCAGCCCAGCGTCACACGATGTGGGCAAATGATTTTAACCCGGAACCATCGAAAACAGTTAGCAGTGTGCGCCAGTAGAACACGAGATATTCACGAATGCAGCTTGTATACCTTCCTAGAAGTGTCGCAGTGCAAGAGACATTCACAACATTGTAAAAGAAACACACTGTCCGCAGAAGTTTATTTTTGTTTTGCTACTTGCTGCGCCAGCTATGGATATCAAAGAAAACCAACAAGCTCAATATCCACGGCCTCCGAGGAATGAGGTAACGCTTTGGCCATACATAATGCCAGTTCAGCCGCTCGTGCTAAGCCTGCCGAAGTACTTGAGTATGGTTGTCGGAAATGGTGCAATGCGGTCCCGAGTGCTTTGCTGTCGAAGCACCTTTGCACAAATATCAGACAAGTACAAGCGTGAATTGGGATCTAGAGCTTCACATAGTTCGCGACGACGACTGAATACATTCGAGGAGGGCCATACTCACTTCGGCAGCTGCGAGGATGCCAGTACAGCAGCGGAAGTCACTGCGAGCAGCGCGCTGATTGGTCTCCGCTCATCCAGCAGTTTCCGGTGGCAGCACAACCACAACGCTACAGCGGCGGTGGCGAAGGCGGCAATATCAGGAAGGTCCTGACCTCTGAAACAGCCACTGGATGAAAAGCACACACCGTGTGCGCTTTTGATCCAGCGGCCGCGACCTAGTAACGTTGGCCGCGACTGCGTTTCGGCCACCGTCACTGTCACCGTCAGCAGCGAGGGACGGCGGAGCGTGGAACGTCAAGAAACGGCGGGAAAAGCGCTGCATCTGGTTCGGGCATAAGCCTTCAAGGGATGCCCTTGAACGCCTTCTTCACGGTCTGAAAACAATGAAAATCAGGGGTGGAGGCTCCTGTAGACACGTGAGTCCAGCATTAGCGCGCTCCGCGCACCAAGGAATTCGAAAATCTCGTTCAAATACCACTCAAAACTGCCTGCTCGTTCAAAAATCTTGTTCAAATACCGCTCAAAACATTGACGACGTTGTGTGAAGTAGAAATAGCGTCCGTGATTCCTACAATCACAGAAATAACCTCAGTGATGACTTATTTGTTCGTTTTAAGTTCAATAAACAAATAAGACGTGTGTGTCTTTCTTTCAGAACAAAAGTTAAATGACGTTCTCTTGTGACGTAAATTGTGGAAACTACTGATGATTTCATTTCCTGAAAGGAGACAAAGCCTTTCCCAGCTATATTTCAAACCATATTTTGAATTTGCTGTGCCTTGCGGCGCACTTATATTTGGCTGAACGTGTTCACAGGAGTTACCACGACAGATCGTACTGATTCTGAGACTGTGTACAAAAAGTGTTGCAAGACGCCTTTAACTATGGAACGCTGATCAACACTATGTCTCTGACGGTAAGTGCGTAAAAATAAAAGGTTGGAAGACACGTAAGACGTCTGATGTTCCAGAAGGCGAAAGCACTTATAGTCAGCCACACGACTGCGATGTGTCGCGTTCCATTCGTTTGGCCAGCTACGCACAAAAGCGCATTCAGACCGGCAACCAAAAGAGGACACGAGACATAGTCTCAATATGATCGCAAATAGTCACTTAGTTCGAAAAGCGACCGTTTTCGTGAAGTCACTCACGGGCCGATTCGCCCTCTCTGCGATGAGAGTCGCAAAGCTGCTGAACCAGTCAGAGCCGCAAGAACTTGACGTCGAAATACCCGTGGCCATACGCTGCCCGTTACTTTACGTGGCCTCGGTTACGCGAATAATTCAACAGACGTAAACGGACGCAGTGGCGTGTGTGACATTGGGCATGTCGTGGTAGGCGGTGAGGAAATCGGTTGCCGTGAGTAGCTCGCCGGCCACAAGTCGCGGACTTCTGTCAGTCACCTGTGTGAACGGTCACTAAGAGCAGCCGTGGGATTATTCTAGCGTGCTTGCATGGCGCCTCGGGTGTCTCGATTCTATTGCTACCCCGGCCGCAAAATTTTCGTTAGAAAACCATTAAGTGGCTTTGTTCGCAGAAACGCATCTCAGAAATTTTACATGAAACACTACTTTTTCTTACGGTAAGGAAGAGCAGTGACGGCGTCATTGACGTCGTGGGGCAACGTCTTCATAGACCACATGCAATGACGCCACCGCTAGGTTTCATGGCTGGATGTGACTTCCTTTGCATTGCGTAGAACCAGCGTCCGTTGGCCTGCAGAGACGCGAGCGTCCGCACAATGGCGGAAAGGAGCGCGAAACGAGCAAAAAGACACGCACAGCTCCTGTATATTTATTTCCGTCTCAACTACTTTCCGAACAGTGATCTCTGTCGGATATACATGCCCCTAGCGGCGCAGCATGAGAAATGCGTGCCGCCTGGCGTCACAGGAATACGCAGGAAGTGAAACTCAAGCCCTGAAAAAGCGCTATGGTCACGTGATATTTTTCTAACAATTATTGTAACGTTCGTGTCGACTCCATGGCCGTTCAAGGACACTTTCCAGTGAAGGTGTATTAGGGCTCTCGCCTTAAATGCGATAAAGGACGAATGCATAAGCGTTAGACTCATGCAATGCAGACGGCGCCCGCGCGACTACACTACCTCACGTCCGGCATTACTTGAAGAATGGTTCGCGTTCCATGACGGCGGGGACAAGTCCACGAAATCGCTTTGTCCAAAAACAAGATCGCGTGACTTCCGAGTGAGGTGGCGTGATGAATGAAGAAACTTCAAAATAACAAAGCACACCACCGGCGACAATACGACCATAAAATGAAGACGGGAATGAAGGGAGCGACGATACAGCAAGAACATGGCGTCTATGTGCACAGACTGGCGCAATGGGCTCGCGTCATGAGGAATGTCGCCACGCGCGCCTTCCATTGTAAAGTCAAGCCAAATTTGAATATTATCGCGCCAGAGTCGATCAGCCTAGGATCGCAGGGCCCTAGCGGGTAGTTCCCGAACAGTGAAAATGAATATTTCGCGTTCTCTTTTCCCGTGTTGGTTTTTCCATGCTGCAGCAATACGCTACCGTTTCTATTCCGAGATTTCCATCTGTTGCGATTAAGAGTAGTCAGGGTCGCACCTTATGTTCACTCTACAGTACCGGATCACACATTGAGAGCAATCTCACGATATGTTCGCGGAACACAGAAAAGCAAAGAGGAAAATAAGGGCCCCCGTTGAAAGGGGGGCACCTCTGTTTAAGGAACAGGAAGAAGAATGAGGGAAGCTCCCTCGACGCTTCCCTCTCCTCTAAAGAGTATTTAGAGCTGAGGTGCTGTTCTTGGTTTCCGATCGCACAACGAAAACTTGCAAATCGTGCTGTGCCGTGCCTTGCGACGTTACCACCATGATAACAACGAACAAGGAGCTGAACTGCGCGAATTAAGTGCCATCGGAGCCGTCGTGGCTGTGCATTATCCTATGTCGCACGATTTGAACAAAAGCCTTCGTCGAAACAAAGCAAGAAAAAGGCGACCATACCAGTAAATTTTGGGGACCAGAAGGTAGAAGGCGATCTGATGTAGATGTGGTGAACTTGTGCTCAGTTCCCACCTTTTCCTTCCTTCCACTTCTTCACTTGCCCGTGGAGCCGAGCTCCCCCAGCTGGCGTTGCCGCTGCTGTGAAGAAGGATGGGTGGAAGTCTTCCCCTACTGCCTGTCCGAAGTTGCGTTGTGTTGTCTCAAGTTGAAGGATGGAGACCAGCCCTTTTCTCACACACACACAACTCGACTTTATATACACATTGACAGACAGTAGCCTCGGTTGGAATGGACCTAGGTGGAACCATCGGTTGGTAGGGCGTCGGTGGGACCGTCGCTTAAATTCGGCAGAGCCGACCCAGTGCATAGCACCTCTGCTGCGACCTCTACCTCCGCCCGGACTCGTACTAGATGTGCTCTCTAGTACTATCCGCGCCCTACCTCGGTTGGGAAGGCCTTGGTGGAACGGTCGTTTCCATTCGGCAGAGCCGGCCCCAGTGCATAGCACTGCTCATGCGACCGTAACCACCACCCGGACTCGTGCTAGATGTCCTCTCTAGCACTATCCACTCCGTCCTCGCCAACCTTCGGGCTACCTTCCAACCTTCTGCTCACCTTTAGCCTTCCAACCTCCGCTTCCAACCTCCCTGACAGGGAAGAGGGGCCACCTTATATACACCGGTTGGCCCGCCCCTGAAACTCTGACAACCAATCACAATCTTTCACACAAACCGAACACCGCATGTCTAAGGTGGTGTAAAACCCCTAGCAATATACATAGTGGTGGAAAACCCCTAGCAACAGAACCCGCATAGCAACCAGCACACTGAAAGAAACATGGAAACACATCAGGCACGACCATCCACACTGACAACAAAAGACAACAGCCCTCGCGCTGTCAATCGCTAGCCTCCTGGTTAGCTCAGTTGGTTGAGCGAGCGCCCCGGACAGGCGTTGGTCCCGGGTTCGATCCCCAGTCCAGGACGAATTTTTCGGCAACCAAGAATTTTTCATTTCTGAGAAATCCGTATGGGTTTTCTTGTAGCCTTCTGCTACGAACGGGTGGATGCTAATTTTCCCTTTCATAAAAACGTTACTACACCTTGCGGGTTTCCGCAGAACTCATTTGCCACTCTGCCCCTTGCTTCCACGTGCTTTCAACAAAGACGCTGCATGGGGTGCCATGGCGCCAAACCAGCTGGTGACTACAGACATTCCTGGACATGCTGCCTGAACTACTCGTTCCCCTGGGGCCGCCAAACACCCGACAAACCGGTTTCCGGTTACCAGCTAGCCTGTTCCCAGCTGTACTACGAATTCCAACAATGGTCGCCTCCTGCCCCGCATGTACACCACATGGCTGTGCGTCTTCTCCGGCGAATGCTTGACCATCTCGGAATACCGTAATTTCCGTCTTATTCCGACGACCTTTACAATACGTGTAGGTGTAAACTTGCTTCGGACACTCTTCCTCAGACATTGCCGACGGTGAAGCCCGCCACCTACCCGACCGACGTTCGCAGAACAGAAACGCGATCTGAACGTTCCAAAGCAGCCGCGAGCAGCTCGTGCTCAGCGCGAGCCTGTTGATCACATTGGCCTCAGGCATCGCACGTTCTTCATTACCTGTGCAGCGGGTACATCCCTTTCGTTAGAATGAACAACTTGGGCCAACAACAATGCTCGCATGTGAGGGGAGAATGGCCAAGAAGCGGGTTTACGAATGCGATGGAATACGACCACATAAGCATTAGACGAATGCAATGGAGACAGGGTCGACACGCCAACGCTAATTCACGTCGTGGCATCATCGGAACTTTGGCGAGCGTCCCATGAGTGCGAGGACAAGTCCGCGAGTCCTTGTCAGTGACGATGCCGCATGCCCCTCCGGCACTGGTAGGAAGACGGTGATAGTGGACTCGCCCGCACACAACGCGGCGCGTCCGAGTGGTCTTCGCAGTGACCAATATTGAGAAAGCAGTTTCGAAGTACCTGTAACCGGAGGACATTACTGGGTGTTTGCACACGCTAGCTTTCATATTGGGCGTGCCTGGCAATAGTTACACGGCTTGTTCGACACACCGAAAGGTGTTCTTCTTCGAAATATTTAGACCCGCCTTGGGAGCTTAGCGGCTAGTTGCTGGCTTGAGAAGCTCGACCTCGCGGCATCGAATCCCGGCGACGACCGCCGCATTTCCACAAGGCCGAAATGGGAAGGACACCCGTGTATACCTTAGGTGCACGTAAAGAATCCGAGGTGGTGAGAATTATTCCGGAGCATCCCCTTGTGGGGTCCTTAACAAAATAAAATAAAATAAACGCACACTAATTATAACATTTCGTGCCCAGGGACGGTGGGACACCTCCAAGACTTTCAGTTATGCAGCTGCTGTTCACGACTTACTCGTACACCAGAAGAGGAATTGACCTCCCTGGTGCAGTGCACGGCCCCCACCTCCCACAGGTTGTCTAGAATTGAAGCCTAGCGCTCAGTGTCCAGTAGCTGCAGAACACCTTTCCACGGCGGCTGACAGCGCTGTAAAGCAGCAGATGGTGGTAATAATTACTGGACCTGGACAGGCGCGCCTCTGGAAATTAAACTTCGGAACGTTCAACGTGACATTCCTGTCTAGCGAAGCCAGGCTAGCGAAGGTACTCGTGGAGCTAAACGGCATTAATTAGGACATCAATGGCCTTAGCGAAGTTAGGAGAGCAGGTGAAGCTCGCACAGTATTAAACAGGGGACACGTCCTCTGCTATGGAGGGTTGCCGAAAAGGTAGAATATGGCGTCGTTCCTAATTCACAAATATGTAGCGGACAACGCTGACGACGTGGACGTATTCTACAGCATTAACGAAAGGGTAGCTTGCGCCGTAATAAAACTAAATAAGTGGCATAAACGTAAAATAATCCGCGCCAACAACGAGCTACGACGATGAGCAAGTAGAACAGTTCTACGAGGATATCGAATTAGCTATAGGCCCCGCCACGGTGGTCTAGTGGTTATGGCACTCGGCTGCAGATCCGAGGGTAGCGGGATAGAATCCCGGCCGCGGCGGCTGCATTTCGATGGAGGCGAAATGTTGAGGCCCGTGTGCTGTGCGATGTCAGCGCACGTTAAAGAACCCCAGGTGGTCGAAATTTCCGGAGACCTCCACTACGGCGTCGCTCATAATCAGAGCTGGTTTTGGGACGTTAAACCCCACAAATCAAATCAAAATCAAATTAGCTATGAAAATAATACGCACGTAATACACAATAGTCATGGGGGATTTGAACGCAAAAGTAGGAACAAAACAAAGTGGAGAACAAGTTACTGGCAACTACGGTTTCGGCTAAAGGACTAGCCGTTGGGAAAGGCTAGTACAATTAGCTGAAAGAAAGCGACTACGAATATATGGACACGTTTTTTTTTAAGAAAGACGAGGAGAGGAAGGGGACGTGCAGAAACCCTAACAGTGATACAAAGAACGAAATTGGCTTTATAATGGGCGAAAAACCAGGAATAATTCAAGACACGGAAGTAGTGGGGAAGATAAAATGTAGCGACCACAGATTAGTAAGGACGAAGATATTACTTAGCCTAACGAAAACATGAACTAAAATAGTTACTTGAAAAAACGCAAATCTAGAGGTAATCAAAGCGAAGAACAAAAAAGTTAAAGTCGCCCTAAGAAAGAAATTCGAGGGCTTAGACCAATATATGATGAAGAATGAGAAGAAGTAAACAGAACCATAACAAAACAATCTTCCAAACAAGGATAGAAGTCGGGGTGAAACAACAAAGCGAGATATGTAGGAGTTGTCCCAATCTATAGAAAGCCTAATTTTAAAAAAACGCCATCAAATGAAACTGACTTCGTCCAAACATAAAATAGAATTCGCAGAACTATAAACCTGATCAGTAAAGCCATGCAGAGATGTAAGAAATTTTAACGTGAGAGAACCACAGTTAGCAGTAGAGAAAGGGACCAGCATTCAATCGGTCTAAAAGAAACTGCACTTAGGACAAAACAAAATACATGCTCTAAAAGATAAACAGGGTAAGGTTATCAACAATTTAAACGAAATAGTAAAGGTAGCAGGAAATTTATGCTCTACTGTTCAGCTCTGAGACAGTTCATGCAACCTTAGGAGAAATCAGATCAAAGGAGGACACTGAAATGCCATATATAGCCACTGACGAAGTCAGTTAAGCTAGCAGAAACATGTCCCCTGGTAAAGCAGCAGGTGAAGACAACATAACCTTAGGAGAAATCAGATCAAAGGAGGACACTGAAATTCCATATATAGCCACTGACGAAGTCAGTTAAGCTAGCAGAAACATGTCCCCTGGTAAAGCAGCAGGTGAAGACAACATAACAGCCGACTTGATCATAGACGGAGGAGACATTATATTTGAAAAACTTGCTTCGATCTTCACGAAATGTATCAAGACATGTGGTCTACGGCTGAGTTGGAAAAATGCTAATATAACCCTCATCCCCAAGAAAGGTGACAAAGAATTACAGGCACATTGGCCCACTGCCAGTAATATAGAAGCAATTGATGAAAGTAATTTCTGCTAGGATAAGAGAAACACTCGACGTTAACCAACAAAGAGGACAAGCTGGTTTTAGGAAAGGTTACTCAACAATGTTCCACAGTCATGCTATGAACCTAAGAATTGAGAAATACGTTGAAAATAACAAACCTGTTTATTTGGCCTTTATAGACTACGAGAAACCATTTGATTCTATAGAAGTACAACCAGTTCTAGAAGCTTTACGTCTGCAAGGAGTACCTGGCATATACGTGCAAACTATAAATAACATCTACAAAGATTGCACAGCCACGCTGCTCCTACATGAGAGAAACAGAAACATTCCAGTCTAGAGAGGTGTCAGACAAGGAGATACGAGCTCCCTGATGTTACTCACTGAATGTTTAGTGGAAGTGTTTAAACGTCTATACTGGGAAGAAAATGGAATTAGAACAGACGGGGAATATCTCAGAACTTTAAGGTTTGCATACGACATTGGGCTCTTTAGCAATGGTGCTGGGCAACTACAAAACTTGATTGATGACCTTAACCGGGAAAGTATTAAAATAGGACTAAATACGAATAAGCAAAAGACCAAAGTTATGCTCAATGCTCTAGCTCAAGAACAGGAATTTAAAATTAGCAATGAAGCCTTGTAATGTGTGAACGAATACGTATACCTGGAAAAGTTACTAGCAAGGACACCTGCCCCTGAAAAGGAAATTCTCCATAGAATATTAATGGACTGGAGCGCATTCGGAAGGCATTCAGAAATCATGACTGGAAACTTGCCGCTGATACTAAATCTTAAAGAATTTAATCACTGTATTCTCCCAGTACTAACGGAGGGTGGAGAAATGTGGAGGAGAACGAAAAAAAGAAGAGATCAAATTAGGGAGCGCGCGGTGTGCAATGAAAAGAAAAACGATATGTGTAGCGCTAAGAGATAAAGAAACGAGCAGAATAGATCAGGGAACAGACAGAGGTAGCTGATATTATTAAATAAATTAAAAGAAAGAAGGGGACTGTGGTAGGACATTTTATGAGGAGGACAGATGACAGATGGACAGTAAGAACGACGGAATGGCTACCATGAGAGGGAAAACACAACAGAGGCAGACAATAGTTTAGATAGCGAGGCGAAATTATAAAGTTCGCGAGCATAAAGTAGAACCAGCTAGTTCAGGATAGGGTGGATTGCAAATCGTTAGGAGAGGCCTTCGCCCTGCAGTGAAGTTAAAATAGGCTGATGATGATGACGACCTCGACGACGACGACGACGATGATGATGATGATGGATGATGAATATTTATTGCGACTACCTGCCAAAACCATATGATCATAAAGCGCGTCTCCTCACGGAGGGCGCCGCAGTAATTTTGATCACACAGTTTTTTTTTTCAGGTGCACCTGAATATTAGCATACGCGTGTTTCTGCATTTCGCCCCCATCGATACGTGACCGCCGTGGCTGGGATTTGATCCCCGCGACGTTGAGCTTTGCAAGCCGACACCTATCTGATATGAGCTACCGCGGCGGGTTCTACGGTCAGTAAAGCTAGCGTAACAAAGAGCACTTCACACAAAGGAGGGGGGGGGGGTAACCACCTATCATGGTTCTATTTATATTGAATGTGACAAGGGCCACGAACCCTTGTGGTATTAACTTTATTGTATGCCGCTCCAGACGGAGGCCGCTGACCCTTTGCGGAAAACGCTTCCCGAAACACGTTTGACCGAAACCGCCAGGTAGACTCTAAAGGGGGAAGAAATCAATAAATCTAACCTCTCTTTTCTTTTTCTTAATGTCAATTCGTCATTGCCTGACCGCAACAGAACCACACATTCAAAGCCTCGAAGTAACGACCCTTAGAAGTGCAGCTACATGCTCGCTCATTTGTGCGGTTAGGGCGTTCACATCACGTTGGCCACTTCTATGGATTTATAGCTTTGACCTAAAATAATGCAGCGTGTATGTCCAGTTAGGACACGTGTCATGGTTTGTTTTTTGTTTTTTTTGGAGTATTTAAAGGACATCGGAAAAGGCCTCGTTTTAGGTAATTTTGAAACGCTGCATTTTTAGGGATAAGTCCTTAAGCAGTTCTGTTGGCTTTTGACGGCACTATCGGCGATTATGTTTAGCGCACTTCTTGAACTAAAAACTTCACAGATAGCACGCGTTGTGAAAATCGATATCATGAGAAGCAGCCAGCGAGAAAATAGCCGTTGCCGGACTATTTGGCGCTATAGGCAAATGTTACGCGTAACTTTAGCGTCTTTTTGCATGATTAGCAGTTGCGTACCGTGGGCTTGCCAGCCTCAACGGCAGCACTGTGGTGCAGTGTAGTGTGTGCGCGCGGTTGGGCCCAGATATCTTTCGTCGAAGAGGAATGCACGCCCTGATATACGTGCGCTGATGTGCATACCATGAGCATCCTTCGTTGGATTATTCAAGCCTGCTGAGTGATAGTATAATACGTCGTGTTGTTCATCACATTGCTATCAGAGCGGGCTGAGCATGCCGTAGAAGAGTGGGCAGTGTGCTTGCGTGGCACCGGAGAAGGGGGGGGGGGGGGCAAGTTTGATTCCAACCACTATCGCACGATACGTTGCCTCCGGTCATTACAGCACGTTTATCTATGTCTGTCGGCTAGTTGTTTGTACATTGAAATCACCACGCAAGTTGAAACGGTGCCTCTTCCGCTTGTTTAATTGAGTCAGTGTTTATTGTCAGCGTGTACTTTTGTATCCCTGGCTGACACTAAGCTGTAACATTTAATATTCAATCACCTGTGGCGCATACCCGCATTCTACGAGCGGGTGTGTGCCACATGTGTTCTTGATACCGTCAGTCGTTGGGTGTGTGTTGTTCATCATGCGTTCATTCCCTAACATGCCAAATTTAGTGCGCACCAGGTGAACGAGATGGACAGGAGTGCTCCGCGACATTGTCGGCTAGATAGATAGGTTGAAAGTTCCTCAAATTCGCCAATAAATACTTCGCGTTTAATATGTAGCAACCCTCTGGGAAATTTCGAAAATTCTAGCTTTCATCCGCGGGGAGTGGAGGAGTGCAAAAATGTGAGCCTTATTGAAGAACGTGTCATATTCTTTTTTTCAGTTGAAACGACAGCACCAACACTGCAAGGTCGGTTCTCTACAAAAAGGCGCAAATTTCCACACCACAAAAGTGAGACAGAACACACGACGAGCGCCACTACCAACTGCTTTTATTGGCCTTCACGCTTCAGCATATGTAGCACTGCTGAGATGTGTGACATGCGCAATTCATAACCAGGGAAACACGAGAACATGTTTCAAAATAAAATGGCATTATCGAGCAAGGCACGTTCTGAGGTATACAAAGATACTGAAGGTTCACTGATGCAGCTATCACCATATTGCTTGATGTGGTGTGCCTCTAAAATTTCTCTGGCAAGAGGGTTCTTGTTCCTTCCGATAATTTCTACGTCTGAAAAACGTTTCACTTCTTCAGGCATTGCAATGTGCTGCTAAGTGCGCACCTTCTTTATTGCTCACTGTCTTCGCATGTTCCCGGACTCGGTCGTTGACGCATCAGCCTGTTTGTTCTATGTAGGACCTGCCACAGGACAAGGGAATACTGTGCACAAGACGCGCAGCGCAACCAAGAGATCCTGGAGTGTGTTTCTTGCCGTAACCATCCCTTTATTGTTTTGCATTGCAGATGCGGGCACACAGGCGGGTGAGCTTGTTGGGTGCAGAAAAAACAACTGGCACCTTGTACCTGCCGGCGACCTTCTTGAGGTTGTGGGCCACACCATGTAAATATGGCAGCACAGCCGGCTTACTTTTCACTTGCTCAGCCACTTTATTCTTCCTTCTAGTGGCTTTTTCCTTCTGTTGTAAAGCCTCAACCACAGACATTACAACTGAGCAGGGGAACCCAGCAGCGTAAAGTCTACCAGCCTGCCTAGTGAAACTCTTTTGCATGGTGTGAACGCACGACCTTTTCAGGGCTGAATTTAAGCAAAGAGTTGCGATGGCACGTTTCACTCTTTTGGACTGGGCTGAAGAGTACGGCATCAGCCCTTTCTGTGCTCTAGGCGAGTAGGTCCAGCAAACGTGGTTAGCGTTAAAAGAAATGTCTAGATCTAAGAATTGTAAATGGCCATCCTGGGGTAGCTCATGGGTAAAATTTGTGGGGACGGGTGAAGCGCGTCCCGCGCGACGCCATGTTTTTCTAGGAATGTGCTCGCGTCCCCCTTTCCCAGCTGGACGTGGCGGCGACCCACCACTGTGGAGGGCTCGCCGCTTCGCTCCACGTGGTTTTTAACTAGTCTGTCATTGGGCAGCTAGTAATTTCTGGAAGGTTCGCGCGTTCTGGTTTTGGAGATGCTGGAGAGAACTCGCTGGGGACTTGGAAGTGTGCGCACGTACTTTTGTGGCCCTCCGGCCGACCAGGCCATCGGCCGGATTGCGCGCCTTTGCGGGCCCCTCTCTGTATGTTCTTTTCTTTCTATTTTCCTTTTCTAGGGGCGCGCGGTCGCGGGTGCGCTGGCCGGGGTTAGGCTCTCCCCCTTATATGGTTTTTGTGTGTTATTGTGTGTTCGCGTGTTGTTCATTGTTACTGTCCTTTGTTTGTGTTATTGTGTTCGCGTGTTGTTTATCGTTATTGTTAATCTTCGTTATATTCAATTCGATCTTAAGTCGCCTTGTCTTGTTGTTGGTGTTAACTTTCCGCGCCTGCTCACCCAGGTTGCATAAGATCCTGTAGGAGATGTCATCTGGGCCAGGTGATGACGAACGATTGCACAACACAAGGGCCGCATCCAGCTCCTCAGCGGTAAAGGGCAGGTCCATGCGTGAGTCCAGTGACTGTGGAGTGTTCTGTGTAGCAGGTACTCCTGTGCAAGCTGCGTTGCCGACAATCTTCATACAAAAATCTTCGGCTACCTCGATATCCCGTCGACCTTGGTAAAGCGCTAAAGCTTTGAACGGAAACCGCTGCTCAGGAAGCGTACGCAGACCTCGCACTGTTCTCCATATTTGCGATAAAGGTTTCCGGGGGTCCAGAGACTCACAGAACCTTACCCACCGTTGAGACTCAAGTTTATCTATGCGATGCTGTATCTTCTTTTGTATGCGCCTTGCTGTCCTTAGATCGTGTACGGACTTTGTCCGTCTATATCTTCGCTCGGCACGTCGACGAATCGTACGTAGTCGTTCCAACTCTACGTCCGTTTCCGAGCGCTTCAGGGAGCATGTCAGTGTGCGCTTCGCCGTCTGTACTGCTTCCTTTATAGCTTGCTCTAGACCTGACGGGAGCCCGCTGCTACAAGCGTCTTCGACGTTCGCCTTGAACGCAGTCCAATCAATTCTCCGGATTCTGTTAGATCGATGACATCCAGAGAGGCCTTTGATGTTGACGTAACTGGGGATATGATCACTCCCGTGGGTCTCGATGTCTAGAAACCAATTAACGCGTGAGGCGAAACGACGTGACACGAATGTCAAGTCTAAACAGCTGCTGTACGTTGCGCCTCGCAGGAACGTAGGGCTCCCATCGTTAAGCAAGCACAGGTCATGATCGGACACGAACGAAGCCAGCCGCCTTCCTGTCGCGTTAACTTTGGAGCTTCCCCAAATAGGGTGGTGGGCGTTGAAGTCACCTGTAATGATCCATGGACCAGGTGCCCCTGCCAGAATGTTGTCCAGTCTTTTTCTATCAAATCGGGCCGCGGGTGATAAGTACACGCACACTAAAGTAAACGTGAGGTTTTTCTTCGTTACGGTGATGCAAACATATTGGTTGTCATCGTGAGGTGGTACTGTCCGAATGATGTAGGTAAGCTCACGACTAATGTATACCAGGACCTTGCTGCTTTCGTTATGTGTTGAAGACATCGTTGATTCGTAACCGGATATCCTGAATGGACGTGATAGCTTTGGCTCGCAGATAACGATGATTGGAAAACGGTTGGAGAAAACGTACTGACGGAAATCAGAGATTCGAGATTTAAGTCCTCTCGCGTTCCACTGGATTATAGGACGCCTGTCTGACCTCTTCACGGAATGATTGGTGTTTTGAGGCCATGGTTCTATCCGAGGGTTGCTAGGATTGGGCTCAGCGCGTCCAATACCTGCAGACCGCTTCGAGCGGTTGGGGTTCCCAGGCTTCTCAATAGCTCTGTTATGATAGCCACTAGGGATCGCAGCATCCCCGATAGCAATCTTTACAGCACAGTAGCAAAATCGTTAACAAAAAGTTAGCTAGCAATCAGTACCTATATAGCATCAAATTAGAATAACGCATACTTACTCGCCGAACAGCATAATAGAACTTGCAGTATGAATAGAGCACCACTTATAAAACAATGACACTCTTAGCACGGTAACCTTTACTTTATTTTATAGGTACATAAAAATGTGAAGATATGCTCCTTAACTAAAGATTAAAGTGCTTTTACCTTTAGTAAAGGAGCATGTTTTCCCATTTTTGTGTACCTATAAAATAAACTAAAGGTTACCGTGCTAAGAGTGCAGAACGCGAAACATACACGTCACATAAACCTGCACACCACGCCACAGCGCAACATAATCACACCATGACATAAGCACAACGCCCCATAACCCCAAGCACAGCACAAGGGAAACAGGCGAATCACTGCTCCGAACATCCTACAGCTTTCACGTTGAGTGGACCTGCTTTACCACCGAATTTACCATAAAGTTGACGCCGTGATTTAGCAGTGAACTTGCCAAGCACGACATCGAAACGTCCGATTGCGCAAAACCATCATGATTGGTTCCGGTCCCCAAATGTGCACTTCTATGCAATGCCCAATGTGCGGCGTTCGCACGCACATTTCTTTGTTCTCTGGCGCTCATGCACTCAGCCCACAATTACACTGGCAAAGCTGCGGCTGGCGGGCGCATGTGTTCCACGTGCAAACAGAAGGAGACAACAAAAGCAGTGTGCGTCGATTTGTCCGGCGTCCAGGGTCTCGCAAAGCTATGCGTTTGTGTACAGCTTCGCGCAACGAGACCATACGACCTCTCGTGGAATCCAAGCATGCTCCTATAAGTGCATAGACATCCACAATGTAGAATGGCAAATGGGTACGTAGGACGGCGTCAAGCCGAGGTCACCCGTCTGCCACCGTACGTCTCTAGTTCGATGCGAACGTCTTTACCCTCAGCTCAGTGCGAAACTTTGAGAAGCGTTCGGTGGTCCTCGCAGTCCTTCGCGAGGCGGTTCCCGACGACTCGGACCACGACGAAAGCCGATTGTGCCGGAGACAAACCCGCACCAGCCAAGTGCCCATCAGCATTGCTGCTTCGCTGGCCTTGCGTCACTACTGCAAGCTTCGCTAATTCTTTATTGATTATGCGTTTATATTTTACAATTTCTTTGTTATATATATATATATATGAGCGAATGAAAATCGATGGATCCGGTGAAATATGTGTTTGAGGAAGAGGGTGACAAACGTTCGAAACACAAATTCTTTACTAACGTTTCGGCAGGTGGGCCTGCCTTCGTCAGAGTAACAGAGACTGCTTGCCACGCAGGGCATATATAGCGTCCGCATATACTGGCGTATCACAAAGCCGTGTCATCACTAATATCGTCTCTGAGGAATTATGATGAGTTATCGACGCATGCACGTGGTCGTAGGCTGACACACAGTTTCAACGCGCGACGTTATACAATCGTGAATTGACACCTTCAATCTTTCGTCGATAGCTTATACATAAATACATGACAGCGAAAAGCGCAGACAGCCACTACTGTAGTGAGTAAATAAACAGAACAGACATCACGCAAAAGCACATGTCATACTTAACAACGCGAAAACAGAGAAAAAAAACAAGTAGGCAGGATAAAAATACGTCGGTCCTCGAGAACGTGAGAGCGACGTACACGTGACCGTACTCCGGGCCAGTGCTTCAAGGCAACATACAAGTCAGAGAGCCCGGACTCTCGTTCTTGCCGTTAGACAGCGTGTTGAATTTATGGATTAAAAATGATTCTCTGAGTTCGCGTTCATGATGTGAGTTGAACCCTGATTCAAGTATTGTGGCTTTAAATTTACTAAAGGAGTGACCTGCGTCAGTGACATGCCTTGAAACAGGCAAATTAGGAAGGGCATACACATGTGCCTTGTGGTTGTTAAAACGGTACCTGAAACCTGTCTCGGTTTGGCCTATGTACTGAAGGTGGCAGATGGAGCATTCTAGCAAATAAACGACGTTTGCTGTGTCGCAAGTGAAATTGCCCCTGATCTTTAAACTGAAATTTGCAGTGGTACTCGTGGCCACGTTTGTCGTCGTCATGTGTGCGCACACTTTACAGCGCGGTTTCATGCAAGGATGGGACCCAACCGTCTTGTCATTGTCCTTACGACTCATTTTCGAAGAAGTTATTAAGTCTCGCAGGTTTTTTCCCCGCCTGTAAACAACCCGCGGTGGCTTCGGAAACGCTCGGGCAAGGCGCTCGCTCTGCATAAGTATATTGTAATGTTTTCGGAGGATAGCCGCAAAATTAGGGACGGATGCGTTATGGGTTACCACCAGGTTGACCTGTGAATGATTATGAGAACTCTCCTTAGGACAGAAGAGTGTTCCGCGATGTGTTGCGTCGGCACGATGCACTGCGTCGTCAATTAATTTCGGCGGATATTTCTGCACAAGGAGAGCATTGCGCAGACGGTCACAGTTGGCGTCAAAATCGGATTGTTCGGAGCATATCCGCTTAAACCGTAAGGCCTGGCTGTAAGGAATGCTGGATTTGCAATGTCTTGTATGGCTGCTTTGAAAATGCAGGTACCTCTGGCGGTCAGTGGGCTTGCGGTACAGCTTAGTGGTCAGGTTCGTGCCACGAATGCATACGGTGACATCCAGAAAGTGGATGCTGTCAGGTGAATATGCGTGTGAAAATTATATAGATGGGTGAGCACGATTAAAATCCGCAATGAAAGATAAAAGTTCTGCTTCCCCATGGGGCCATATTATGAATATGTCGTCGATGAATCTCTTATAGTAAAATGGCTTCAGTGCGCGGCCGGACAAAAAGTCGTTCTCGAGAGTCCCCATGAATATGTTTGCGTAATTTGGTGCTATCTTTGTCCCCATGGACGTGCCGCTTACCTGAACGTAGTGTGCTCCGTTAAATTCAAAGTTGTTGTGCTGAAGTATAATATTCAGCAGTACAGCTATAGTGGAGCTATCAATGGGCTTATCGAAACTACCTTTATCGTAAGCCTCAACCACAGCCCTTACCCCGTCCAAGTGAGGTATGTTCGTATAGAGTGATGCAACGTCGAGCGTGACTAGTAGACAATGCTTCGGTATAGTGAGCTTATTTATATCCGACAAGAAATGATTAGTATCCCTCGAAAATGACTGGAAGGTTGGGGGCACTTGGCTAATAAGGCTGTCTACGTAACGCGACAAGATTTCCGTTACAGTGCCTATACCCGAAACGATTGGGCGGCCAGGGTTGTTTTCCTTGTGGATCTTTGGCAGTAGGTAGAATCTCCCTGCAACCGGACTAAGGGGTATCAGAGAAATTGCCCTGTCGGTTAGTTTCTTCTCTTTAACCAGTTTCCTTATTGTGGTATCTAATACTGTTTTGTAATCACCAGTCGGGTCGGCATCGAGTCGCTTGTAAAATGATGTGTCACCAAGTTGCCTGTTAGCTTCAGTGATGTAGTCTGCCGTATCCATGACAACAATAGCACCGCCTTTGTCAGCAGGTTTGATGGTGATATCAACGCGCTTACCAAGGTCTGCTAGGGATTTCGTTTCTAGAGTTGACAAATTCTTTCTAAAGGGATGACGATCATTGCAAGCACGGATAACATCCCTTTGCACCGCTTTAATAAACATATCACGGTGCTTATCACGCTGCGATGCAGGTGTCCAGCGTTTAGTTGAGGGTAATGCTATGGAAGCGTTAGGCCGGGCCGGCTGATCGAAGAAATATTCATGAAGCCTCATATTTCGTGCAAAGGTGTCTAAATCCTTGTATAACTGAAATTCATTGTAGCTGCCACTTGCGGGACAGAAGCTTAAACCATGCGATAAAAGACTGATCTCTTCTCGTGATAGAGTGACACTTGAAATGTTAATGATATTGTCAGGTGACATTGAACTTAATGTTTCCTGGCCCATAGATGGTTTTGTCGAGTTTAGAGGCGTTACGCCGTCCCTGAGCAACTTCTTGCGTTTATGTGCGCTGAGTTCAATCAGTTTCTTTTCCTCGTATGACCTTAGGGACTGCGATTCCTCTGCTGACAGGACAAACTGCTCAAGTAGCTGGCGCTCTCTGTTAATGAGTGATTTCAGTGAAACCTGATAATGATTTATCACGATACGCACAAGCTCTAAAGAAGCGGTCTTTAAGGTGTTCAACCATTTCTTCGCGTTGCCCTTAGACAGCTCCGACGTTGCCGGCTGTAAAGCAAGACTGAGACCTCTAGGCGCTACGGACGCAGCTAAGTATGCTTCTAGCGTCGACAGGTGTAGCTGATATCGGACACGTTTCTCAACAGACTTTCTAATTATTTGAAAAGCCTTAGAACACTCAACAACTGCAAAGTTATCCAGCACCGAACACTCTAGTCAATTCTGTTTTCTTCTTACAGCGTCAGAATACTTGTTGCGAAGCAAATACCTCGAGCCTTTCGGAGAGAGTGCCGTATTTCCTGGGACTTGTGGGGTAGACACGGCCGAGTTAACTGGCACACAGTTCTTACTACTAGTGGAGGAGTGGCGATCCTTGCTGCAGCGCACGTAAGTACGACCTTGTGGCTGCTTGCTTGCAGATGCTGCAGTTGTTGACTCGGCGAGTGGGATGTTGCTGCGCAGGTTCCCATTCGTGGCACGAACCTGACCACTAAGCTGTACCGCAAGCCCACTGACCGCCAGAGGTACCTGTGAGATGTCCCTCTACTACGCGCAAAGGGGGAGGCGGTTCCACACTCTACACACTTCTTAACTACCACGTCTACTGTACCATGTCTAGCAAAACACCACAACCAACCTCGCTCACCCCCCTTTGGCCATACATCTCAACAACAACCCCAAAACGGATTCGTGCTGGGGCTGGGAAGAAAAGAGGCAACAGGCTCTATTAAGTTAACAAAACAACTAATTTAATGCACGAACATGATTTAAACACACAAATCACATTTTTAGCCAATGCAATGACAAACGAACAAAGTCATCAAAGAGCAAATTAAACTCATACTACAATCAAGGGCCATCACGGCAAATATACTAATCAGTAAACGACAGACAAAGGAAAAGTAGATAGCGGCTAATAAACTCAGTCGCAACGTCTCAAACTCGCTCCCGAAACGGAGAGAACGCTTATCTGGGAGGCAGGCTCCATCGGCACGCAGGTTTCGTCGCCGGCTTGTGGACTGGTGGTTCGGAAGGGGCTCGGGGGTTCAGATGTCATCTTCGAAGCCATTCTAGCTCACGGATCATCTCCGATCATTGCTTTGCTGCTCACATCAGGCCCTCGCAACGACTACATCACTCCGAGGTTGGAGAGCCGAACCGCGCGGCTCACACGACGGGCTTGCATACAAGACTCACTTCTTCGGCTCCAACATGACGGAATGCCTCCGCGTCTTTTTACGTCTCTCCAATCTCTCCGAATTCTCGTCCCCGGCCCCAAGACGAGTTTCTCTCTCTCTCTCTCTCTCTGACCACCCTTCGTCGCCGGCTTGTACCGAGAGTGACATGACACAGGTGCGGGTGCGACTCTCTGGCGCCTCGTTATTTCCCGTGGCCCCGGTGGTGCACTGTTGTCTGCGTACGACCACGTAAGCAAGGGCATTAAGCATTTCCGGGCGAACTCCTTCAAGTGGCCGGTGTGCGAGAGGAGCGGTCAACACGTGTGTGCGGTTCATCGCGACCTGACAGCTTCCAGATGGGTGTACGCGCACGCATCCTCTCGGCCATAACGAACGCCGGGAGAGCGCGAAGTTGATGCTCAATGTAACACGCATGTGGGGCCTCCGCGCAAGCGTCGCCTCTGCTGTCATTGCGCGGTTTCCGCGAACGCATGCGGCGAGAGCTCCTGTGATTCTCCTGACCGCCGCAGCGGCCGGAAAACGGGAAACCGATGCCCCAAATGTCCGTTCCCCGCGCTCTCCTCTCTCGCCCCACCGACGCCTCTAGGGGCGTCACAATCCCCACTTCTTACAAGAGAATTTGCCTGGAGGGCAAATTCGAACGCAATATACGGGGCGCAACGCGTATCGAACGCCGCAGCGACATCCGGGACACTGCTACAGCTACGTACACAGCACATACACACTAAAAAAAGACACTCGCGGCTTTAGCGTTAAGCCGAAAATGGTCAATATTCAAGCGTCCTACATCGGAGATGTCCACTGCAGTTCTTACACCATTAACACACGCGCACAACACATTCGGAGCACTCAGTCACTGAAGACTTCCCTGAAGGGCGTAGATGAGGTCGCGCGCACTGATTACACCTGCACGTCCACTGGGAGGTGTCGGACACTGCTTACTGTCCATCACGGCTCGAACACAACACACACTTCACTCGCGCAGTCTACTCTTGGCATACCCGATATCAGTACACACACATAACATACACTGACCTATAAAATAATGTTATCGCGCTTACACTTAAGACTATGAGAGCCTCTCGCTTGTCTCTCACTGAACGACAAAAGCCCGGATGGTGGAGGTATAGCGAACCGGCGGGTATCGACATCGTACTACAAATATGATCTCGTTCGACCGCAACTTTCCCACTGTCGGAGCGGGGTAAAGGGAGTCCCTACCGTTACTAGAATGCTCAAAAGGGCCCACATCTCAGTGCATCCGACACTATTCCTACACCGCTCCCTGCCTCCTAACGAGGCACGGCACTTTCGTGCAGGGAACCGCCGTGACCATTTCGCCTTTCGGTCATCCTCATCGCTCCTCGCCTCTTCCGATACGGCAGCCCTCCCCGCTTCCTATCGAGGCACGACACATTTTGTGTAGGGAGGACGCCGTATACGTTCCGCCATCTGCAGTCATCTCTCATTGCCAACCGTCCCGTATCCCTCACATCACATCGGCTTAACTCGACCGACGGCTTCGCACCTTTCGCTTATGCCCTATCTCTTGCTCTCCTCGTTCTCCGAAAACCTAACCCTTTACCATTTCCTCTCCGACAAGTGACGAGATCATGTCAGCCCTACACTATCCCTCCACCACCACTGGCCACCAAATACACACGTCTAACGCAACTCGCTCATTTCACCAAACACAGATACCGCGTGCAATACAAATAAAAAGGAAACAGTCTAGCAAACTACATGCATCACATTCAAAACACTATCCTAAATGGCAAACACATCGATGTAAGGCTGACATGAACGAAAAGGAAAACAAACCAAAACAATACAATATGAGAAATAATGAGCGACGAAACTTACAAACAACGCCGCGGACACGCATAGTGTCGACTTAGCAGCGCACCGAGAGACCCGGCGCTTCCCGACAAAATTCGCCCCTTAAGTACGCGTGTGCCCATTTCCCGGTCCGGTTACTGCCCCTCATCAGGATAGCGTGGCTCACGTACACCTTGACATAAAATAATACCCGCTACAAAGCAAACACTAAGAATACAAGAACCTTTTAACACAAACCCGCGCGATACAACAACAGCCTATACAATCCTACAGCACAAGGCTACGCGGCAGCTGCGGGCGACATTCTGAATATTCCGTGACTGTCCTGCCAACTTGTGACTTCTTTAATTCGTGCCCGGTGGGGCCTCGGTCCAGGCGGCTTCCGAACACGCCAGAGCCCACAGACAATGAGACCATTTCGAGGCCCCCGCTCGCGGTGTTTCATGCGGCATCTCGGCCGTCTTCCCCTAATACGCCGAACAGAAAGTTTGAAACGCGGGGGAAACAGTGTTCTGCCAACCTTCACGCTCGTTCTAGCGCTTCGGCCCCCTCCAGTAGCCTTTTGTCGCCGACGCGTGACTGATTTTGTCCTTGCCCACTCTCTCCGCCGCTCGCTCCCCACCAACGCGCACCCTTCCTGCGGACGTACTTCGAGACTCATCTCAGTTTCCAACAACGCCGAACCACGCCATTCCTCAGCCACGGAAGTGGTCTGCATCTCACTAGACTCCCCAGAACCGCAGAAAACAACCTCCTTTGCAGCAACACCGCCTCCCGTGACCGGCTCTGACTGAATTTCCAAAGGTGTCCCGCCTCTACTGTCCCCGCTCTCTTCGTCCGTTTGGATTGTGCTTCGCGGGGCCTCACAGCTCAAGGACGTCTCAGCTCCACTCTCTCTAACTTGCTCATTCTCTAATGTCTCATCATCCTGCCTGGCTGATTTATTGATGTCCTCACAGACAGCTATCTCCTCCCTACAGATGTCTACAACGGTTATGAAGGCACTCTCCACACAGCGGTCGCCAACGGAAACTGCGCTTAATCTCTCCGTCATTATTTCTTCTGCTTTTTCACAGTCAGCAGATTGACAATCCGGTGTCTCATACCGCGCATATCGTGCTTGCCAACTACCTTCTCTCGCGATGTGACCCAAGTGGCCGCAGTTGTAGCACGTCAGAGGAGGCTGCATCGAACGTCGCTGTCCCTCTACCTCTCGCTCGTGCTCAGACAAACCCAGGCTGCTCTCTATCAATCCCTCGAGGCGGACCAGGCGATTTTCCAGCTCGCGCTTCTCACTAGCATAGTGAGCCGACTCTACATGTAATTGCCAGCTCCTCTCAATTTGTTCTTCCCTAACGGCCACTTCGACGGCCTCCTCGAACGTCTGAGGGTCATGAGAGAGGACGAACCGTCTTACTGGGTCTCTCAAACCTGCGAGGAACCGAGCAAGCAACTGTTCCGCTAAAATCTCCCGGCGCAACTGGGTCTTTGCGGGGTCTTCACCACGGACGATTTCCAACGTGGCCGTTCCGAGTATTCGCACGCGGTCCGCGAATGCGCGAACCTCCTCTCCAGGGTTCTGCTTGGCGTTTATGAACCGTTCAAGCTTGGCTCTGGCAGGTTCAGTGTCGAACCGCCTTAGAGCCAATGCCTTAAAATCTTGGTACGATCTTGCGCAAGCCACATCTACGTCCTGCCAAGCGAATGCATGCGCGGAGCCTGTCATTTTGCATCGTGCAATGCAAATCCAGTGGCTATCTTGCCAACCTCCCAATCGACCAGCCTCCTCTAAAATTTTAAAGAAAACCTGAATATCTATGCCCGTAGCATCACCCGTAAACGCCGGGACCATATCTATCCACATGAGCGCGTCCACTCCTAGCGCCCCTTCGTGGGCCATCTGCGTACACTGCTCACTCATCTTGTTGCCTCTCCTTCCCTGATACGAGGGTAAAAGCTCGCACCACTACCCCAGCAAGAATCCCACCGCTGTGCCACCATTTGAGATGTCCCTCTACTACGCGCAAAGGGGGAGGCGGTTCCACACTCTACACACTTCTTAACTACCACGTCTACTGTACCATGTCTAGCAAAACACCACAACCAACCTCGCTCACCCCCCTTTGGCCATACATCTCAACAAAAACCCCAAAACGGATTCGTGCTGGGGCTGGGAAGAAAAGAGGCAACAGGCTCTATTAAGTTAACAAAACAACTAATTTAATGCACGAACATGATTTAAACACACAAATCACATTTTTAGCCAATGCAATGACAAACGAACAAAGTCATCAAAGAGCAAACTAAACTCATACTACAATCAAGGGCCATCACGGCAAATATACTAATCAGTAAACGACAGACAAAGGAAAAGTAGATAGCGGCTAATAAACTAAGTCGCAACGTCTCAAACTCGCTCCCGAAACGGAGAGAACGCTTATCTGGGAGGCAGGCTCCATCGGCACGCAGGTTTCGTCGCCGGCTTGTGGACTGGTGGTTCGGAAGGGGCTCGGGGGTTCAGATGTCATCTTCGAAGCCGTTCTAGCTCACGGATCATCTCCGATCATTGCTTTGCTGCTCACATCAGGCCCTCGCAACGACTACATCACTCCGAGGTTGGAGAGCCGAACCGCGCGGCTCACACGACGGGCTTGCATACAAGACTCACTTCTTCGGCTCCAACATGACGGAATGCCTCCGCGTCTTTTTACGTCTCTCCAATCTCTCCGAATTCTCGTCCCCGGCCCCAAGACGAGTTTCTCTCTCTCTCTCTCTCTCTCTGACCACCCTTCGTCGCCGGCTTGTACCGAGAGTGACATGACACAGGTGCGGGTGCGACTCTCTGGCGCCTCGTTATTTCCCGTGGCCCCGGTGGTGCACTGTTGTCTGCGTACGACCACGTAAGCAAGGGCATTAAGCATTTCCGGGCGAACTCCTTCAAGTGGCCGGTGTGCGAGAGGAGCGGTCAACACGTGTGTGCGGTTCATCGCGACCTGACAGCTTCCAGATGGGTGTACGCGCACGCATCCTCTCGGCCATAACGAACGCCGGGAGAGCGCGAAGTTGATGCTCAATGTAACACGCATGTGGGGCCTCCGCGCAAGCGTCGCCTCTGCTGTCATTGCGCGGTTTCCGCGAACGCATGCGGCGAGAGCTCCTGTGATTCTCCTGACCGCCGCAGCGGCCGGAAAACGGGAAACCGATGCCCCAAATGTCCGTTCCCCGCGCTCTCCTCTCTCGCCCCACCGACGCCTCTAGGGGCGTCACACCTGCATTTTCAAAGCAGCCATACAAGACATTGCAAATCCAGCATTCCTTACAGCCAGGCCTTACGGTTTATGCGGATATGCTCCGAACAATCCGATTTTGACGCCAACTGTGACCGTCTGCGCAATGCTCTCCTTGTGCAGAAATATCCGCCGAAATTAATTGACGACGCAGTGCATCGTGCCGACGCAACACATCGCGGAACACTCTTCTGTCCTAAGGAGAGTTCTCATAATCATTCACAGGTCAACCTGGTGGTAACCCATAACGTATCCGTCCCTAATTTTGCGGCTATCCTCCGAAAACATTACAATATACTTATGCAGAGCGAGCGCCTTGCCCGAGCGTTTCCGAAGCCACCGCGGGTTGTTTACAGGCGGGGAAAAAACCTACGAGACTTAATAACTTCTTCGAAAATGAGTCGTAAGGACAATGACAAGACGGTTGGGTCCCATCCTTGCATGAAACCGCACTGTAAAGTGTGCGCACACATGACGACGACAAACGTGGCCACGAGTACCACTGCAAATTTCAGTTTAAAGATCAGGGGCAATTTCACTTGCGACACAGAAAACGTCGTTTATTTGCTAGAATGCTCCATCTGCCATCTTCAGTACATAGGCCAAACCGAGACAGGTTTCAGGTACCGTTTTAACAACCACAAGGCACATGTGTATGCCCTTCCTAATTTGCCTGTTTCAAGGCATGTCACTGACGCAGGTCACTCCTTTTGTAAATTTAAAGCCACAATACTTGAATCAGGGTTCAACTCACATCATGAACGCGAACTCAGAGAATCATTTTTAATCCATAAATTCAACACGCTGTCTAACGGCATGAACGAGAGTCCGGGCTCTCTGACTTGTATGTTGCCTTGAAGCACTGGCCCGGAGTACGGTCACGTGTACGTCGCTCTCACGTTCTCGAGGACCGACGTATTTTTAGCCTGCCTACTTGTTTTCTTTTTCTCTGTTTTCGCGTTGTTAAGTATGACATGTGCTTTTGCGTGGTGTCTGTTCTGTTTATTTACTCACTACAGTAGTGGCTGTCCGCGCTTTTCGCTGTCATGTATTTATGTATAAGCTATCGACGAAAGATTGAAGGTGTCAATTCACGATTGTATAACGTCGCGCGTTGAAACTGTGTGTCAGCCTACAACCACGTGCATGCGTCGATAACTCATCATAATTCCTCAGAGACGATATTAGTGATGACACGGCTTTGTGATACGCCAGTATATGCGGACGCTATATATGCCCTGCGTGGCAAGCAGTCTCTGTTACTCTGACGAAGGCAGGCCCACCTGCCGAAACGTTAGTAAAGAATTTGTGTTTCGAACGTTTGTCACCCTCTTCCTCAAACATATATATATATATATATATATATATATATATATATATATATATATATATATATATATATATATATATATATATATATATTATAAATGAAACGGAAGGGTTCAAGGACTCGTTCATTTGTTAGAAACAACTTAATGGACGAACAAACCTGCCTTCGATAAAAACCGAAGGCAGGTTTGCCTTTTCGTCTACTTCAATTCCTTCCTACTTACTCCAAAAGTACAGTACCACAATTAGTAACTTGCATATCTTCGCCTATGCAGGCATGTGTTGACTGGGTTGAAGCCCCCCCCCCCCGCCCCAATTTATTCAGCCGATGCCTCGCTGCCTGTGCTGGCCCGTCACCTATGAAGAAAGAGGCGCATATCCTTGGAACGTGCCCCTGTGGGCATTAGACTATCAACGGGGGCTAAAAAAAGACGAAGAAGGCGGCCTTTTCAACTCAGCAAAGGAGGCTGACTCGTCACAAGGAAAATTGCGTCATGCCCGCAGTAAACGGAGGCGGCAAACGTGGAATGACTTTTATTGATTAGTGAAGAGTGCCACGTTAAGAATCTCATAGCTGGCGATCTCTCCAGCACAGTGTCGGCAGCCCACGGACATTCCTGCAATGTGCTACCAATTAGCTCACCGAGGTGCCGGAATACGGAGGGTCTACGTATCCGGCAACATGCGCGGTTTCACTGCAGGTGGGACATATGCGTGCCAAAGGACACCGAACTGGCGAACAAAGCGCAAAGCAATTTAAGCAAATCATGCCCCTGTTCCCTGTGTCATCCGTCAGTTCTTCACCTCTGTTCGCCCTATCTGTGTTGCGGCAACGCTCTTCCTGCGTTGTACCATAGGGAACACAGCAGATAGTATGCGTCTTTTTTTCCCGTTTTTTGAGCAGTGTCCTGATATGCGTGGCGCTATATAGCGTCGGTTCCACCACCTTTCTTAGCCATTTACATATGGTCGCAACTTGCGTGCTTGGCGTTTCACTTGGTGCTACAGAGAGCGTATTTTACCAACCTTGCGACTGGACGGCATTGCTTTACGCTGTTACCCATGACATGGGAAACTAAAACTTAGGGTAAGAAACGAGTCGAGGAATATGCCGTGCCGCGGCTCATCGTCCAGCGGGTTCTCGTACACCTGTCGCCAGCGCCGCTACCAGCAGACGGACGTCGCGGCATTTATTGAAAAGATAGTCATATTCGAATCACCGCTTTCACGGCAAGATGTCCCAAGGACAGGCGCGGCTCTCTGACTTCTGGGGAAGCTAATCTGCGAACCGTCACTGAACGAGCGAGCGCTCGCATGCGAAGTACTTTTGCCCAACTTATTTGTATTCGCATGATGACTGAAGCCTTGTGACGATGGAGTCGCAGTGTGCCTAAGACCTGCATGGACATTGTCTATATTCTCTGATAACATCACAATAAACTCTTGCTACTGCTTAGGTGAAGTTATATGATATCCTATTAAGTTTCTGCAAGCCAGGAAAATAATTCCAAGCCGTTTCATTCGTTGAATACAACATTCCGCTCGATAAATTAGACAGCACCGCCACGGTGGTCTAGCGGTTATGGCACTCGGCTGCTGCTCCGAAGGTCACGCGATCGAATCCCGGCCGCGGCGGCGGCGTTTGGATGGAGCCGAAATGTTGAGGCCCTTGTACTATGCGGCGTAAGCCCACGTTAAACAACCCCGGATCGTCGAAATTTCTGGAGCCCTCTACTCTGGCGTCTCTGATAATCAAATCGTGGCATTGGAATGTAAAACGCCAGACATCAATCAGTTGTCACGACACCACTTGGTAGAAAGTGCGAGTTACTTGTTATCGGGCGTTTTTAGCCGTGAAGTTGCTCTAGAGCCAGGGCCCACACTCCGTCGTTATAGTTTCCACTGAGACTCTTGTGCACGCAGTTCCGCATCCCCCGCCGCTTTCGCGACATGGCTTCTCCATGCCGAGCTTTCGTGTCTCCCTTCTCTGCCTCCGCCTTGCGCCGCCCCTTACAAAAATGCCTGTTGACATTGAGTAGACCACCTATGAACTTTCTATTGACTGTACTGACAGTCTACAGACATTTACACTGTAGTAACACTTGTTCGTAGAACGTCTATAGACCTACTACTTACTCTTGTATAAAGAATTTTTTAGCTAGAACGTCTAAGGACTTCTCTCTTACTTCTGTATAAAGAATATTCTAACTACACTGTCGAAAGGCTCCCTACTTACTTTTGTAAAAAGAATATACTAACTACACTGTCTAAAGGCTTTCTACTTACTTTTGTATAAAGAATTTTTTAGT
Organism: Hyalomma asiaticum; assembly: GCA_013339685.2. Classification (NCBI taxonomy): domain Eukaryota; kingdom Metazoa; phylum Arthropoda; class Arachnida; order Ixodida; family Ixodidae; genus Hyalomma; species Hyalomma asiaticum. The sequence continues at coordinate 70,917,276 of CM023481.1, read as the reverse complement.
CATCACATATAAATACTTCCCTCTTAATTCTGTACAAAGAACGTTTTAAATACATCGTCAAATGGCTTCGTTCTTACTTCTATATAAAGACTATTTTAAATACACCGTCAAATTGCTTCAGTCTTATTATTGTATAAATAATTTAAGCACACCATCAAATTACTTCCTGCGGAATTTCGCATAAAGAGCTATATCTAAAAGTGAGAAGTCGTAGAACGTTTAACCTTACACTGAGCGATTCTTTGATATTTCCCGCAGGACATGTTGATTGCAGCTGCACTTGCCTGAACACAAAGTATATATGTCGCCTACAAGTGCACCAGAGCTAACTTGTTCGCCACGCGTAGTGTAAGCTGCTTTTGCACTTAAAAATAACATGAGAGATGTTAATCAATTTTCAATTTGTCAAGATAACTAGTATAATTGAGACAGCCCGCAAGCACTGTTCTAGTGGGCACTTCTAACGTCTTTCCAGACTTTCACCTTCACGTATACTCTCTTTTTTCTGCATTTCAAACTAACAGATGACACACTTCTTTGATACGGCCGCCTTGCACAAAGATTCAAAGACCAGCACTCACACTAAAAGGGTCCGAGCTGACCCCGAAACGTTCGGTTTTTTGCGTTTCAGGTAAAAAAAAAACGAAGCAGGGGCCTACGCTGGTGTCATCTCGTTTCAACACTAACATTATTTTGCTTAACCAGACAGATTTGTGGCAGCTGTTAACATTTAATATGTGCTTTTGCTCGCTGGCAAAAAAAACAACGTAAGACAGCAACAATAGCTCATCTTGCTACCAGCACGGAGCAGTGAATTGCTATCGCACATAAGCTGGTACAATCTCATAATGAGTTAATTGCGCGGCTTTCATATTTCTCTAATTCCCGCAGATTCCCTTTTCATAACAATCTGCTACATAAAAGCCCTTGTGGATATTATGTTTAAAGCTTTGTGCAGGCTCATTTCTTCCCGAGCATATGCTTTGTGGCTCGCACGCTCATCAAATACACGGCTAGCTGCTTTCCTTGTGTGTGCGCGTAAGTATGAACACATGCGTGTAGCCGTCAAGCGTGGCAAGCACACTTGTTTCGAAGATGTCAAATAATTCTGCCTTCTCAAAGTTTGACCAGGCGGAACTATAGTGATAGCAGCAGTAGCAGTAATATTGCATGTGAAGCAAAAGAAAAAAAAAACGCGCATCGAAGACTTCGCGGATGTCAGTTTTACTCAGCAATGGTAAAACCAAGGTCCTTCAAAACGACCTTCCAAACCGTGCCGAAAGGCACGCCACGCTGGCACATGCTGCGTGAACAAAATTCCTGAACCAGTACTACTAGTTTGCAAAGAGAGCCTTCCTTTCTTAACCCTACGAAACAAATTGGTTCTTGCTGTTCGCTCCCACGTAAAGTTCCAGATAAACGTGGTATTGTCCCGTGTATATTTTGTATGTTCTTACGTGTGCTGCATAGTGCTACTGTGCTTGCAAAAGGTACATAACTTTAGCAGCGAGAAAAAAGTTACAAATTGCAGAACGTGAAAAAATTGAGAAATCTCTGCCACCCCACTTTTCAGTTGCCACGCGAAGTTCCTCTGCTTTCTCGAGCCATAGCTGTTTGGTGTCTTTGTACTTGCCCAACGGAACCCCCAGATATTTACTAGGTGTGGCGAGCCACCTGGATATCTTGAAACACACTAGGCGTGGAATCCCAACTTCCATGCCACAGACCTTCAACTTTCCTTATTCATTAAGCTGCTCCTTGTGTAGCAAAAACGTTCAGTGATTCCTAACAATGTACTGGTACTCCTCCTATCAACATCAAAAAGCGAAATGTCGTCAGCCTATGTCAGAATGTGCACTTCACACGACTGTAATTTGAATCCTCTGATTCCAGTGTGATTAGCGGCTTTCCTGCTGATTGGTTCCAAGAACAAAGCAAGGATTAATGCACTTAACGGACATTCTTGGCGCATGGAAGAAAGTACATGTACGCGCTGCGAGAGTTCTCCATTCCCGATCAGATTCGTCGTTACGCTTTCTTATGCACTTCTAACACCTTTGCCGATGATTGAACCAAGGCCTACATGATCAATTAATAAAGACAGGTTTTTATGTGGCAACAAGTCAAATGGCTATAGTTAGATCAATCTGTATCATAGCTATTTTGAAGGTGTTTTTGGACGTTAAACCCCACAAATCAATCAAATCAAATCAGCTATTTTGAAGGGAAGCTGAAGTGGTTTTAGTTCTCTAAAAACTGACGTTTATTGGAAGTATTCACACTTCATACCACGCTTGCAATTTTTTAATGCGATAATTCAAGTAGCGACGTCGTAATCGAGATTTAAAATCGCAGTGAAGCTACGCCCACCGCAGCTTGCCGGGTGAGCCGCCGTTGGCGCCGGCGGCGAAGGTGACGTCATCATCGGTTTCGCGAACGGCCGCCCTAGCATCGCCTGTAGATTCTGGGCATCCATCGCGTTGTGTTCTGACCAAATGGTCAGCGTCTCGATTTTATTTCCGGCTTATGCTTTGGTGAATAATTCTGCCTGAAACAAGCCTTAGAGCCATGCCGCCCATTCACTGGCGCCGTTTGTGACTGTACGAGCACCGGCGGCCGAGAAGTCTTTCAAAACTTCGAAAAGCAGCAGTATTCGAACCTTTCGGCGCAATACTATGATAAAGATCAATTGAAGCCTTCGAAACTCGCTCTCGTATGCAAAAAGCAGTTTCGGGACTGATCGCGGCAACACAACCAGGTATGTATCGCCAAGCTAATCAAAATATAACTGTCGCAAATCTTACAGGTCCGCATGACTTTTAGGCCTCCTTTTTTGTTAAACTTTTGTTGCTCTGCTTGCCTCCACTCTGTGAGTTGCTAGCAGCACACATTGTTCTCCCTCCCGCACAACCTTCTCTCCAGCACCCATAGCGCTCACCTGCGCAAGTCTCTTGTGAACCTCTAGTACCACTCTCTTCCTTTTCTTCTTGCGGTCATATTCTCAGCTAAACCCTCGCTTATCTCTATTCCTGGCCGTAACTGTTAACCGCGAAGTCATGTCTGCTATTTTACTCCAAGCACACTTGTATATATATATATATATATATATATATATATATATATATAGAGAGAGAGAGAGAGAGAGAGAGAGGGAATGGGTCGAGGGCTCCTTTATTTGTTAGGAACAACTTAATGGATGAACAAACATTCAAGCCCAGGAAAGGCAGGATAGGGGAAGTTATTGAAGTTCCTAATTATGGTATAACTTTGGGCCTTTAACAGTGCCCAAAGTTATAATACCATAATGTTAAGCCTTTAATACTGGTGTCGTAGGGGCGTTTCGAAGGCCTTCGAAACAACGGTCCAACGACTCAAAGGTTAAGTTTGAGCTGCTACATGGGCGGTTTCGGAGGCCATCGAGACGATAGTCTACCGAGCCAACGGAGGACCCTACAGCTCCTTCGAGACTTGAAATGCCGTTGAACGAAGGAAGCAGAAGCGGCGCGAACTCCGAGATTTGGCGCGCCGGCAGCTCCCGCCTGCGATAGTTTCTGAGGCCATGGCCATATTTATGTCATTGTTTAAGTAGAATCCTACACCTGCGAAAAAATTGGAAACGTGCCGAGAGCCCAACGTTCTCACTTTATTGCATTAGTTCTAGAACGAATACGCCGTCATTGGTATAAAAAACAAACGCCATGCACCTGGTGGGAAACACTGCGTGTTCCGCCATCTGGCGCCTATCAATCAAACTACATTTGAGGCTCACGCTAGGGACATAGGCTTAGCAGTGTCAAAATCAGCACGTTTTCTGAATAACGACTGCAAAACGTCCCACATACTTTGTCCCTTTTGGTACATGGGATTCACAGAAAGCTTAATTTAAGGTTTGTTTCTTGCCGTCGGCGCGACTAGCAAGCAACCAGTGCGATTAGAATTGAAGCGGGTGCCTAGGCTGCCGCCATGTTGTGAAATCACTGGGCGACTCTACTGCCGTTCAAAACTGTCCTGTAGCAGCGCAGTATGTATTTTGAGTCGACAGAGTTATGAGCTTTTCGAAATTCACAACTCTATCTATCACAGGTACAACAGTGTTCTCAAAATGGGCTGCGGAAAACAGCGTCCGCATAACTGAACCACAATAATTAAAGACGTGTCTCTAAGCTAACAATATGCTAAACCATGTGCCTGCTATGCCTTAAGGTGAGCATTGCAATTATTGGGAACAAATAAATTCTGTGCCGACACGTACATTGAAATGCATTCCTAACGTTCACAACTATCTGGAAAATGCGGCTGATACGGAAGAGTCGTTGGGAGTCCATAGCGCAAGCCTGCCCTTCAACTTAAATAGTTCCGTGCGCTATGTCACATTGGACTTGACTGCAAACGTCAACGGCGTAGTTCGTATCACTTTACCAAGAACAATAGGCTCAATTCGTGTGCATCTGAAGCACGCTGCACTAACATTTCCGCCTTTCCACCCTATACCGAATTGTGCTTAGAGGCGGTGCAGCAGCAAAAAAAAAAGAAGTTATGTAAAAGCAAGTCCAAGTGGTAGAAAGATGGACACTGTTCTGCTCACTTTCTACGACAGTAGGTGGTAGCAGAAAAAGCGCTAGGCCTAATAGTGCACACCACTGCTCGCATGGCCCCGCCACGGTGGTGTAGTGGCTATGGTACTCGGCTGCTGATCCGAGGGTCGCGGGATCGAATCCCGGCTGCGGCGGCTGCATTTCGATGGAGGCGAAATGTTGAGGCCCGTGTGCTGTGCGATGTCAGTGCACGTTAAAGAACCCCAGGTGGTCGAAATTTCCAGAGCCCTCCACTACGGCGTCTCTCATAATCAGAACTGGTTTTGGGACGTTAAACCCCACAAAACAACAACAACAACTGCTCGCATGAGAAATGCATGACAAGACCCTTTATTTCAGACAAAAAAAAAAGAACAAAAAGCACTGTGTACAATTTTTTCGGATTCCACGAGGAAACTGACCAAATTGTCTTTTACAGACACGGTGCTTGGAGCACAGCATACTTGGGCTGCTGTCGAAGAAACTGCTGGTTCAACTGCAGCAAGCCCACATTCCCTGCAGACGCCCCCTGGTCAGCGGCGGTGTTTACTTGACAACACGTGGAGTGCACACATGATGAGGCTCTTGTGCAGGATCGATATTTCTTCTTTACCCCGACGAAGACTATCCCTGTATGGGCAAAAAGTACAGCATTAATACACTCCTGCATCGTATGCAGAAGTGTATACAAACGCCTACAAAGACGTCACAAGGAGTGCTTTCTAAAGAGGCCCTATAAGGTAAATGTATTAGTCTTCGTACAGTGACCCGACTACTGGACCGGATTGATAAATATAAGCTACTCAGCCGTGCTTCCTCCCATCGCCACTCACTTGAAGTGCACCGACAGTGAGCAGTCACAGGGCAAGACGAGACGAGTGGTTGGAGAGATTTTCATTTCTTTTCATTTATTTTGCCCTCCGGGCTGAAGTATTACAGACGGCACTAGGTGGTACAGTAATACAGTACAGGTGAATATAAGAAAATAATGAACAACACCAAAGAAGCATCAGGTAAAACTAATGAGCAGCTGGAGATAAACCGGTCCGGAAACGCTCATGTGCAATAATATCTGCTATGAAAGCAGGAAGATGGTTCCAGTCCTTACAAATCCTATGAAAAAATTGAATTATGGAAACTAGAAGTCCTGCAAAGTGGTACTGCAACCTGATGCCGCTGATCAAGGATGGATGAAGTCATCGTGGTAATGAATGACGGATGATGAAATGTGCAGTGAAAAAGACACATGCGTAAATGTTTTTGTCGGGATGATAATGATGGCAGTTCTTGGTCCGCCTTGCATGCTGTTAACACTTGCGGTTCGCGCATCGTTATACATAATGACGTGTGCCGAATTCATCTGAACCATCTCCAGAGAGGAGGTAACGTTATCATGGAAGGGGCACCAAACGGAGGCGGCATATTCCACCTTTGAGCGAATTAGTTTTTTGTACAGTATAACGGCTGATAGCTGAAGGAACATGTAAAAAATTTCTTCCGAGATACACGAGTGTTTCGTGAGTGCTAGTGACAATGGATTCAATGTGTTCATACCAAGTTAGTTTCAACAGCATAGTTATGTCAAGATATCTGTATTATGATACTTCAAAAGTGGAGTTGTTAAGAATAAGTGAAACTGTCGTATCAGTGGATTGAGTTATGCGCATGAGCTTGCATTTCTTAGTGTTTAATCCTGGCACAGAGTTTTACACCAAATGGATACACCGTCCGGATAGGACTATAAACTAGCAGAATCGTTAAAACTGGCTATTCCCCGAAATAATATGCACTCCAGTTCAAATATGGCATGAAACACAAGAAGGTAAGTCACTCACTAATGTATACTAAATAGCGCATGGGCCCAAGCACCGATCGTTGTGGTGCACCTGACGAAACAGGACTTGTAGGAGAGTTAGTATTGTTAGCAGAGAACTCGGAATGAACTATATATAAGAAAACAAGCCATGCGAGTACTTTTGAATCCAGGTTTCGGAGATGTAACTTATAGAAGAGCAGGTTGGGACATTTAATGGGGCTATTGAAAAATCTAAAGATACAGTCAGGCAGAGATGAACGATCGAGGCCAGCATGAAGATGCTCAGTAAAGCATACAGGTCATGTTTCGCGCAAGAATGTCCTGAGGAAGCCATATTGCGAACATGAAAAACAAAAGAACTCGATTCAACGAAAGATACAAGATCTGAAAACAAAATATGCTCCATGATTTTTGCATGGAATATTAGCCACGGAAATTAGGCGATAATTTAGAGACGAGTGGTGGTTGCCAGACTTGCGAAATGGAAACATCATCGCGATCTTACAGTCAATGGGAAGGGAGCTCTTCCTAAGGAATGGCTGAAATATTTTCCTAATATTATTGGTGAATAGCATGATGTGTTTATTAAGAAGCTCGGAGTAGTCAAATCGCACCCAGGTGAGGGGGAAGCTGGTGAGGAGGTAAGATCCATAATATCAGAATCCCTTTTGCACGGGGATGGCATCTAGTGTCACCAATTTGTTCATTAGGCTTCTCTAAGCTCTCTTGCTTATACTGATGTACTGTCCATTCTGACGTTCCATAGATACAGCGGTATAACTGGGGTACTTACACTGCCAGAGGCCACATCGACGCACAGCTGTCGTGCGCAAAGTACATGCGCTTCTTAGTTGCACGACGGGACTAGACTGCCTGTTGGCTCTCATGGGTTGTGCTGTGACGGGGCTACACGAATGCCTGGAACTGACTGGCTTTGTAGCGTGCCACCTTGACCAGTGTCTAGTGTCTACTAAAGCCAGACTGTGAATTTTCGAATGCTTTCAATCAACATTATATGATATGCATACCAAGGCGTCTAGATTGCTAGGCATTGAATAGTGCTGGTATGCACTGATGATTGTACGTGTGGTTTGGACATGTGCATAGATAATGTAGACAGAGCGATACACAGAAAGCATAGAAGTAAAATACTGGATGCTTCGAAACTCACCTATTCTTGGGATCCACAAGAAAGTCCTTCATGTCCTCCAACTTAATTCTCCAGACCTTATGCTCGTCTAGGTACTGAAAACAATGAAAACAAAAGTTGTGCATTAGCATACACGCATTCGAGAGTGGCTCATGAAGCAGCACCAGAGCATCATTCTTTGAATGTTTGTTACAATGGATTGGTCCAGATGGAGAAATCATTTCACTGTCTTGAAGCTACGCACATCGACGAATCGAGATGAAAAGCGAGAACACAATGAAACATTTTGCTAACTTGTACATGAAATGTAGACATATCTACATGAAAACAAGAATTGTGCGTTTGTGACAAACTCTTGGTCAGTTTGTTTTCTCTTAAGTCAGTGGGAGGAAAGGTCTAACTGCGTGGGGAGCTCTACAGGTACCAATGTAATGTGCTCATATCTGGCAACACTACGCCATGCAAATGCGTCCTTTGGCCTTGATTGGTACTCGAGGGAATAGAATTAAGCCATTGAAAAGCGAGTGGCTTCGATAAACACGAATAGCCCGGTCGTCCCGATTCAAGCTAGCTAACAAAATTGCAGTATTACAACAGCACCTAGAAGCGTGCATGTAGAGATTATATATGTGGACCTTTGTACTATATGCCTCGTGGACGCCGATGGAAGCGCTACTGGTGGCAAATCCGCAAAGCAATCTTGGTAGAGTAGGCAGCCGCACACGCTCGCTTTCTACGTCGTTGTTTAGTTCACGTTGTCGCAGCGAAAAAGAACAGCTCCTGTGGCATGCGTGCAGTGGACGAAGCTTTCGGAATGTTGAATAAGAATTAGAAGTCATGTAAATGCAGCCGATTTTTGTAGGCCTCAAGTGCTCGCTGCTAATGTAATCGACAACTAAGGCACATATTCTGACTGGCCACCTTTACCTTGCAGGTGCAAAGATTATCATGAAGCAAACAGTCATGTACTGCTGTCTACCAAGAAAGGCAAAAAGGAATAAAAGGACCTTTTTCCTGGCTGGTTTCGATAGAGGTAAACAAGGCAGATGTGTTTTCGCACGTGAGCTGGACACTTTGGGCAGCACATCACACATAGCCGTGGAAAAAATAATCAGCGTAATAGAATCGCGTGTTGGGCTAGTTGGTGCGTATCTCGAAAGAAAGGATGCGACTCAACAGTGAGACGATGAAAAGACCAGAAACACTCTTCGTGATGCCTTTTCCTTTTATCGTTGCCACAAATATTTCGTTTCAAGCAAGCATAGTTTTAGTGACGCTTCTCTAAGATATTTATTTCCTTGTTAACACTCACACACATGCGGCTTGACCCAGGCATGTAGCCAGGATTTTTTTTTCGGTGTGGGCCCAAAAGCATCATCATCATCATCGTCGTCATCATTTATTTACCCTTAAAGGCCCTTTTCAGGGTATTACATACCAAAAGGGATGAACAAATCGCAAAATACGAATTAGAACAGGGAATGTCGCAGGAGCCAACGTTTTGACAAGCGGACTTGTCTTCGTCAGGGCGGCAACTGCCTTCTCCAGCGTTTATTTATGCACGCCTTTAAACACTCTCCCCCGTCCTCAGAAAGAGAGAAGTAAACTAAAATAAACCAAAGTAAACCCTCAGCGCACCGCCTGCGTAATAACTTGCTCCCGTCCCAGATGTAAGACTTGCAAGCGTATTCAAAATGATCTTAAAGTTAAAAGCACGAGAAGTGACTATGTCCATCATGTAAAATCTAGTTTCACTTGCACTAGTTCAAACGTTATTTACATTTTGGAATGTTCACTCTGTCACAAGCAGTACATCGGCGAAACTGGTCAACCAATTAATGTTAGATTAAACGGGCACCGCGCGGACACCGCGAATAACCTGCCGAAGGCAGTGGCGCAGCATTTTAATATGACAGGTCATAATTTCGACGAACTGAAACTCTACATACTTCAGGGTAACTTCCGCTCACCGAGGGACAGAAAATACAGGGAATCGTATCTCATATACAGGTTCAGTACTCTCCAGCCTACAGGCATAAACCTTTCAAGGGGAACCCTTGAGTCCATTAGATACGGTGGGGGGTTAACAAAGACGACAAAAGGTTAAGGTATGCACAAACTAACAGTGTTTCTCCCAGAAAGTATACTTTCAGGTGCGGAGCCCCCACCCAGTTCGACGAGAACAACGGCGTTTTAAACAGTGTAGTTATATTTTTAGCCACAAGCTTTCAGTCATATGCACTGTTGGTGCGGCGCAGGTGGTGTGGAATGGAGAGAGTGGGGCACATGCCATAGAAGCAACTTCTGTTCCGAGCATGTGTCCCTTTTTTCATCCTGCTTTCTGGCACTGTGCACACAATGCATTTGCAAGATATGTACAAGGAGCGTATTCTTTGGAAGCTTTCGCTCTTGCCATTTATATTAGTCACGCTAACACCTCTCACCCCAATACCCCTACACCCAACCCCCCACCACACCCCCCTTTTTTGTTTGTTTGTTGTTGTTCGCACGTGCTGCTCTTCTTCTCCTCTCTTTCTGAGGACGGGGGAGAGTGTGCAAAGGCGTACATGAACGCTGGAGAAGGCAGTTGCCGCCCTGACGAAGACAAGTCCGCTTGTCGAAACGTTGGCTCCTGCGACATTCCCTGTTCTAAATCGTATTTTGCGATTTGTTCATCGATTCAAGCATCCATCTTCCCCTGAGCTTCTCTTCTAGTTTGGATAACAAAAGGGAGGGGGAGAAAAGCGCCAATAACAGCATGGTCATTATTATACAATGCTTAAAAGAACTTGCCCGGAAATATAGTGGCCGCTTAATTATTAGACGAGAAAGAGAACAGAGTGCAATGCAGCCCAAGAGGCGAGTTAATCCGAGATGTAAAGGAAGTTTTTTGACAACACAGTAAAGCTAGTGCGTGTGCACGAGAAAGAATACTTTCTAACCAAGTAATCTGGACGAATAAGGGCTAAACCGAGCCAGTGACGGAAAGAGGAGCGACAAAAAAAAAAGAAAGCAATGCAAAGGAATCATGCGCCCACTTACAGATGTGCAGAAAGTATAAAAAGATATTTGTCGGACGTTTTCTCTATTCAATTTCGCACACTTTGTCTCAACTACAGGCATGCGAGAACAACGTGAGCCACTTTATGACAGCAATTCTTAAAAGAAAAAGCACATGTTCGTGAAAACAATTTTATTGAACCACAAAAAAACGAAAACACGGATGCTTTCATGACACAAAAGATGCAGAACGCTAACATTAGTTTTAGGAAGCAATATTAGAGAATGACATTGCGAGTGGTTTTACAATGTTGTAAAAGTCAATGCAAAAGAAGAAAAAAAAACGAGCATGCAGCTTGGCCGCAAAGAGCTGTTCAAGCGTCGAGGTTTCTCCATAAACACAGCGATAACTTTGTAGACGCTTACTTGCATCCGGTGAATGGACATAAGAGCCCGGCCATTAAGCCCTTCTTCAGCTTTTCGGTTCCTCAAATATGTTTTTACTCCTTTCAGTGTCGAGAAACTGCGTTCTGCAGCACCTGTACTCAATGGGATTGTCGCCAATATCTTGAGTGTGTGAACGTTCGGCAAGAGAGCTTTGTTGCATTCAGGTAAAACGTCCGTCGCAGAGCGTTGAAGTTCCTCCTCTTGCATGGCTTGCCATTTAGTTTTCCAGATTTCCCATTCACCTTTCAGCGTCATATCTCTGAGATAAAAATTGAAGGGCGGCTGAACAGATTCGAATTTGCCCTTCCAGGCGTGCTTTGGCAACACAAATTGCAAACTTTGCAGTGTTTTCCGATGGTTTGCAAAGCGCCGTTTCAGGGTAGCTTTCAGGTCATCTATCTGTGGAATGAACGTGGCTCACAGTACCCTTTCGCAGAACTATAAGCGACCCTGGTTACCTTGTTTTTTTACCCTTTTTACTCCTTCCGCCACGCGGGCGCCTGCTCCCACGACACAGGCGGCGGAAAAAGGGTGGTGGGGTTCGCAGAGGTGCCAGGGGCATTGAACGTGTTAATGGGTCGTCGAAGCCGTCGCTTGCCATATAAAAGTCCCCTTTTCCAAGCTTTCCGTTAGCTTCCGCCGTCCGGTCGTGGAAAAACTCTGCGTCAGCGTCAAAGCAATGCCGTACGCGTGCGTGTTCCCACGCCAAACAGCTATCAGACAAACAAAGCACCTGAATGCTCCCTAAGTTGCCGCCACTACGCGACTGTAAAAATTACGCTCGCATTATACCGCCTGCTAGATCTGCAGCAACAAAGACACCGCTCCTCTCTTTAGAAGGATATTTCCTGAGGGAATCCACCGGTGGAGTCAACCCTATCCTTTTCTGTATGTCCTGTCATTCTTTGCTCTGTTCCTTGAAGCAATAAAACTACCGAGCGCCCTGACCGTAGACGACAATCCTCGTTTCACGCAATATAGCCATGGCCGCTTTTGCTCAGAAAACCCGACACGACCAACCAACCACCTTCCTAAACATAACTGATGCGACGAAGAAAGGTCGCACGAAGTACGGACAGATAATGTCGTTTTCTCTGGTTTAAAAGCCGCATGACAACATTTTGTTCGTTCTGGTAATTTCGTTTCCAACAAGCTTGTCTTATATATATTAAAATGTCCCGCGTTGAGAAGTTTTCTGTGGTTTTCGCAGTCACAAAGCAGTAACTGTTTCCGATAATTGGTTTCAGTTGGTATGACAGTTGTGTCAGGAAGATTGATAAGGTGTTCGCTATTTTGGGAATGTTCGGCTATCGGGCTGCGACCTGTTGCAAAATTGCAGAGGTCATTCCTGTGCTGTCGAAATGTTTCTTTGAGGTTTTTCGTTTCGCCGATGTAGCTCGCATCGCATTTTTGTATACAGTGCCTTGGGCTCTCTCTTTCGGTGAACGGCCTTTGGCAATAGGTAAAGAACATGTGTTCGTAGGCTTGTGAGTCACTCGGATGCCTCCTTTTCTGAGAATACGGCCGATGGTTTCTCTAACGCCTCAGACATATGGGAGAGTGTGGTGTTTCTGTTGTGGTGTTGATTCAGGAGCCGGACGCTGAATTCTCGGCAAGCGTAGCCGTGCTTTTGGAATAGAAGTGCTTTCAGAATAAAGGCTCTTGGGTAGCTGTTTTTTAGTGAGTTCCTTGACTATCGTTTATTTTTCATTTGTTTAAATGCGCACGGCGCTATTTATACTTGTGCCTCTGTACCCCTGCATTAATGGCTGAGTTGACAAATTTCGAGGGGGGGGGGGTGGCGAGACCCCCTGGGCCCCCCCCTGGCTACGTGCCTGGTTTGACCCATTGCACCCCCCACACTTGTGTTGTCTTTTTATTCGCACACATAGACTAATTTACCCTCCTCGCTATTTTACGATTTGCAAAATGGGACTGGATATCTGCTCGACATGAGTGCACCCCACCCTCCTCTAAGGACAAAGTAAAACGAACTTTGAAACTAATACAAGACTAAACATAGTTTTCGTAACTCATAGAGTTCATAAGGATTTCTGAGATGCTCGCACGCAAAACACATCAAATACCAATCTTATATGAGAATTCTCGATAATCTAGCGTGACAAGCAAGTCTAACGTGCCCACGATGGAAGGCGCACAACCTGTATAGGTAATTAAAACTCAAAGACAATGTGGGACATACCAGGCTCAGAGACGATGCATATGTGACGACATCTCCCGCAAAGTCACTAACGAACTCAGTAGCTGTTTAGCGGTTAACTTTTATGTATATACATGCCACTTGACGGTAGAGCAAATCCGAGGTATGCCATGCCTCTTTCATTTGCCCTGCACTTTCCCGCCTTTGAATATATCTCACGCACTCTCTCTACCGTAGCATCAAAAGAAATATGCTCAAGCTACAGTTACGTGTGCTTTTAAGAGGTTTACAAGGGCAGTTCGAAGTACTGATCAGTGCATCAGGTTGGGTAGTTCGACAAACGAGGCAGAGTTGCTTCAGTGGTGCTGAGCTAAAGCTCCCTTTGATTCGCTCGCACGTTCGACGATCTCCATCACGAGCGCACGCACCTTTATTAAAAACTGCACAGTTGCTGTTTTTAACAACACTCTGCTGGAAATTCTACGATGCCACATGCAAAGACCGAAAGCAAGGAGTGATTGAGGTGTCTCATAAGTGAGGAAAACAATGTGCCTACTCAGCACGAGCTCTACTTTGCAACTGGCTTTTGTTAAGCCGTTCTGTGGGAAGCACGTGTCATGTATACAGAGTGAGTTGCTTTAACGATGTGCATGTGTTCACTTTCATAGACGCCTGCGCCTTTCCTGCAGCTATCACGACAAAAGTAGCTGTCTAGAACGCCTAAGAAGGGGAAATCGCAGCTGCGAACTTCAACCATGCTCGTTCTGCCCTTGCTGCGACACATTGTACTCGGCCTCTCGTGACTAATGATCATGGCGGTTGTAAGGTGGCCATCAGTGGCACCTCTAGAGGCAGTGCACCAGGCGTATAACACAAAGGTAACTCAACCTGAAATCGACTACAGAAGGTCATACCTCAAACCGAAGGGTTTCCTCAAGTGATGTCAAGGCAGTGATCAATGCGCCAGCAAAGTACGTCATCTTGTCCCCACTCGTGCCATGCAGTCGCACCACACTGCAGGGGGAGCACAGGCCAGTGTAATTACTCAAAAGAACTTGCACGACGAGCACATACAGTTATGTCACACTCGCATCAGTATACAACTTACGGAATGAGCAGGAACAACAGATCCACGTACGTACTTGTATACACATTTCTACGTAATGATCGTAGCTAGGCACTTTGCGCATAACTGCTTTCCAGCAGCAAATTGCTGGTCGTGAGATTATGCAGACAGAACCACAATACTTACAAAACAACATACAAAAGTAAACATGCAAAAGCCCCCATTTACACGGCATATTTTCTGGGAAAGTGAACACACTAAAACTTCACCTGTAAAGCACAAAAACAAGGACTGAAACGTTAACGTCGAATAGAAAGATTAGCAACCGTGGCCTGCTACCAGGGCTGGACACGAGCTTTTGCTAAAGTATTTTGCTGAATTGAAATGCCTCCGATAATACTGAGCTTAGCCGGCTTAGTCAAACCACACTGAGGAGCGGAAGAGTCACTATCACCTGTCATCGAGTCGCATTTCCCGCACGCGCGCCCCCATCACGACTGCTGTGATCCCTTTACAAATGAATTACTCGATGAGGCCAATCCTGAATTTCTATTTGCTACCATTTTACACAACATGAGCACATCCTTCGGCAGGCCCATACTTTTCTAAGTTTCTAGGAAAGGCACAAAGTAGATGCCTCAATTTTCAGAGGACGCTTACGAATCTGAGACGTTACCTTGAAGCGCACCAATCACACCAGAAAAATAGTATTTCGGCTTGAATTTGCGTATAAAGTCCTGTTGCTCGACTCCCATGCTTCGATTTCTGTATGTTTGCGCAGCTTTCTCGTGGGGTTTGTTCGAAAGTTTGCGCTTGATATTTGCGCTTAGTACTTGAAGAACACTCGTGATCATTGAGTGAGCAGCTGCCTATCGGAAATATTATTCGCTATGATTGTGCATTGAATAATTTACATCTACTCATTCTCAAGTAATGGAAGAATGCGACACCTGGCAATTCTACTTTTTTTTTTCAATGAAACACAAGGCCAGTAGATTTCGTTAGCATAGTAATATAGCCTAGCTGTACATCTTTGTTTAAGATACTCTCAATGCCATTGACATTACATAGAGGAGTGGTATATGTACGTTATACGATGTCAAAACTAAGCAGCTTAGAGAGATGAATGGTCCCGGTATGCTGGCGATCGAGCGGGGAGGTGGTTCCATTGAGATGCTCTTTATGACAGAAATGAATTGAAGAATAGGTTTGTCTGGGAACTTGGCGCTCTGACATTGTGGCTGTGATCGATTAGTGTTGACACGTACCTAGGTGGCGCTACGAGGTAGTTTTTGATTCCTATATTGGCAAAATAAATTTTGTGCAACAGAGATAAACGGACAAGCTTCCTTCCTGATGAAAGGTCAGGCGCATCAAGACTGCTTTTAACGGAGGATGTATTGTCCCTACGGGAATAATTGGATACGATGAAACGCGGGCAACGGTTCTGAATGGCGCCAAGCATATATGCGGGATGAAATGTAGATGGATCACAAATTGATGAAGGATATTCAAGCTTCCACCTCACAAAGGTTTTGTATACGATAAGCTTCAAAGAAGGCCGCACGAGAAAAGTTTCGATCTAAAAATCCAAGACAACGATTAGCAGAATTGATCATACGTTAAACATGATACATAAAGCAAAAAAATGAAGCCGTCAGAAAAAGTAACTATTTTGAAATTCCAGCGGGAACTTGCATGTCTAAAATATTTCTAGCACATTCCTTACCTATTGAGAAACTATATTGGCCACTTCGTTAGCTTGAAGTGGAAACAGTGAAAACTCTGACCCGATTCAGGTTCCTTACTTCCCATGTGTTTACACTTTTACGAAAGGGGGAATATGCTCGGAGAGGAACAAAAAGCTACAGCTCAATAAATATCAGGACGAGGTTTCAGCCCATGCATTGGCACATAGAGGATCGGAAGTAAACCACACAATTATAGATCGGATGAAGCAAACGCAGTTGAGCAACGCACCATTGAAATCTCTTCATCCAATCCAAGTATGCTGTCATACACATTGCCACAAAGGAGATGACACAAAAGAGAAAACATCCGTGAAAATTATTTCCCTAAGAGAGGAGAAGTCTACACAGCAATACACGAAAAAAACATTCAGCTAAAATACGTGCATAAAAAAACAGATTAGTACGATTATTTGAGTAGCACAAATGATGCGTATTCGACTCAAACTTCATTAACGTCAACGTATATTAATATTGACACTTTGTTGTGTCAAAAGGTAAGCCACATAAGGCAAGTAGCAATAAGTCAAAATTTGCGCAGTCAACACTGCGCCGTTAAACAATGTGCTGCTCTGTGTCAGTCCGGCCCACTATGTGCAGCGTTTCATTCGCTCGTAAAGTGTCACAGCTGAACCGTCTGTGTGACGTATTCCTTGCCGCCCAAAATTTTTGGCAAAGGCGGAAAACAGATCTGAATATGTTGTGGCACTTACGAATAGATGCAATCCAGCACCCGCACTTCAACCTCATAAACCTTCATGATGAACGTAAGGTCATACCGGTATGCGCTTCGATAAACATACGGGAGCTCGTGCTTGTGGTCCACCTGCAGCTTCCTGCAGACACTCCCGCTGCGACAAAAAAAAAAAACAACAAGAAAACATCTGAAATTTATACCCAATGCCAAAACTCAGACATATCGACGTATTGCTCCAAGTACTACAAGAATTTCTCGGATTTTACATCTCAAATCCATGCTATCATTATATAAGTCCCCGCAGTGAAGGGCTTCCTAAATATCGACTCCATAATTTTATCTTTGCCCGTCTCTAAATACCTTCCTCTATGTGCTCTTATAGAGGACATATCGAAAGGTAGTCTGTATACAGGAAGAGTTAAAATATTTATATACATCACATAAAATTTTCCTTTTCATGCTTTAGCAGATATGATGTTAATACATCACTTATAGAGCGAGTCTGGAGAACCAGTCTATACAAAGGTGGCGTCAGGAGTTTTAAAGGCGTTCTTTAATAGCCACATCACAGAGTTCAATACATTTGACGTCAATACGCCTTCAATGGTGCGCGAAATGTTGTGTTTCTCTAGATGGATTGTTTTAGACTTCGTATAAATGTTCAGTGGAAAACATTCTATAGACTGAGTTCCTGTGGAGTTCCTTCAGACTCTATGTGAACTCATTAGGCATTCTAAGGGAACTCTAGATACATTTTAGTAAGTCATCTAGCATTTTACCTCCATCGAAATGCGGCCGCGAGGGCGTAGATTCGGTACCGCGATCTTCGTATCAGAAACGGAGAATCAGAAACTGAGCGCATCCCCCTAGACTACCGTCGCAAGATTTAGCTGCTTGAAAATAACTGCTGGAACACAAAGGAAAAACGCACGTGGGGAGTGTGTCGGAAAACTCTTGTGGTCGCCTTGTATCCCCGCAGACGGCCCTGCCGCCTTACATGAAAAACACAGATCCGAGGAAAAAAAAAGTTTGAAGTTGGCTATAAGTGGATGAGGATCGCCTTTAATTAAACAGTCTTAGTTTGAGCTACCTCGTGTTGGTTCGTAATTGAAAACGCCTTTCCGTGCAAACTGAACTACCGGTTATTTTGTGTTCGTCCTCGTTCAAGCGTGGCGCCAGGAGGTTTTCCACTTCGCTACCAATTCTTTTCAGAAACTCAACGCTGATATGGCCTCTAACAGCGATGAGTGCTGCGGCAGGCTTTTTTTCCGCTTCGAGCCGCTGCTTCAACTGTTACTTTTCGTAAGGGCCGCTGTTGGACGATGTCTTAACTACCAGGCACGACACGCAGATGCACTGCAACTACAAGATTCTGTGACCGCGTGGCGGCTACATTTTCCCGCTTCCCTTCAGTTTCAGTGCAAGGCATATTCATGGAAAATATGAGGTCTCTGTTCAGATTATAGACCAAAGGCATCAAGTAACTTGTGGCGTCCAGAGCACTGACCTGGCTACTCACAGAGCACTGCTTCAGACACATATCTGAGAATTTACAAATAACAATTGCTAGTGAATTTCACATCTGTGTATTGTTGCAGACACCGGAAACGATCATTTAGTGCGTGCAAGTAAATTTCAACGTAGAAGCTTCTCTGCACGGAGCTAACTGTGCCTCCATCTGCATCGCTCTTTCCCCAGTAGTTCAAGAAAATCCTTCGTAAATGGGAACCTGCAAATTTCTTAACAGCGTTCAGCAATTTAAGTACATATGTGCTCTCAGACTACCACCGTATCAATTTCACTTCGTTAGTATCAGACGAAATGGTTTGACCAGTCGCAGCATCGCACTGTAACACCGCACATAGGTTGACCTTGCGGTACTCGTGTTATGCAGACTGCTCATGAACAATGTTTGAGCAGATACACGAGCAAACATAAATTGATAGCAAAATAGGCAAACTTTTTTTGTCTACACTAGCACTCGCATGCGGGCCGTAAGAATGACGGCGGAGGCAACCAGTAATCTTGACATGCACTGCCGGTCATGTGGTTGTTCGGCGATCTGGACAAGCTCTAACATGGTATGGATATATTTAATTTCAGATCAAGAGAGTTCAGCAGTGGGAGCGCCCATAGAGAATACATGCAGATGCTGTAGCGTCCCCAGATTTCTTAAGATTTACACGGGGTTTGCGGCATTGTTTTTTTTTATATATGGAGGACACGACGAGGACAGGTTTTGTACTTAGGCGTTCCTTCCTTCCTAAATCAAAGGCAAATATTGAGAAAAATCGTATTACTTAACGTGCTTTCCGGCTATTCGAGCGATGTGCAAGTTTTGTTTCGCGTTTTGGTCACAATGGTTCGTCTGCTTCTTTTTATATGTCGTATAGTGTGACAGCTAAGCATGAAAGTTTTTTTAATGATTACCAGTAAGACAGTAAGGTGGAGTGCCCTTACGGAGCGGGCACTGTTCAATCTATGCAGTCGGTAGGCCTACCTATTGCTCGCTTTGCTGGCCTGGCAGCAGCCACATTGCATTCAACGGGGGACGAACTCTTCGGGAGGAATGATTAGCGCTTTTAAGGAAGAACGCAGGGAACATCACCATTTCTCCCTTGATGGAGTAAGTGAGACCCCTTTTTTATTTTTAACAGTGTAACATTCATCCGTTACAAAAAGAAGAGAGTTAAACTATCGGGCACGCGTACGATACCTATAGACTTCCGACCTTCTCCGACAAAGTACGGTTACAGTTGGTAAAATAGGGACATGTGCCGACCGCGCCACGGGCTCTGACGCACTCCGCGATGGGCGGGAAAAGGGAAGTAGCTGAAACCCGTTTTCACGTAAGGCTCCTAATCTTGCTAAAGTACCGCTACACTTTGTACTTACCGCCGCGCGCGATCCCCTCTCTCGCTCCTTTCCTCTTTCGCGCCTGCACGTTCTCCGCCGCTTTTCCTGCACGATTGGTCTGCATTGTGAATGCCCTAAGAGACGCGTGTATTTTTTTACTTTGGTGGTATTTTCTTTTTCGCTTCCCATACCCGCCGCTTGGCGGTAATTACACTTCTGGTATTCTAGCCATTGTATTATGGTGATTAACAAGATGAAAGCCTTTTAAATGTAAAACTAGTGCAGAGTACTGTTTCCCAGCATTCGAATTTATCCCATATAAATTTTTCAGCTACAGTGGCAAAGTCAGTGGATTGCTTTTTCGGAAGCCGTCATGGGCAGAATGTATAGAACTTTTCATAGGAGGCATGAAGCACCTACAGATTAGGCTGTGCACGGCAGCAAAAAGACTCGTGCCGCCTGTTTTGTTTCCTTTGTTTTTGCGTGTGTATGTGCTGTTTGATTGTGTAGACATACGAACTCGCCAAACTTGCTGCTACAAATATTCGGCAGTGCTTTTTTGGGGGTGATGTATATTTAGGACAGCCCAGCAACGGTTATAACGGCGCCCAGGGAGCCTTTTCTGAAAAATACCGTTCTCACGGGGCAAGGAGGTGCTCCCTGGCCACGCGCGCTCCCGCTCCTTCCTCTCCTGGCGGTTAGGTGCGCGCTTGATCATGCTTGGATATGTGGAGATGGCGAACAATTTCTGCATGCTGTGGACTAGCGGTCTTTTTTCTTTCATAGTGATGCCAGACAACATATAAGCTCAACAGAAAGCCAGCGCGCACTTCTTATGGTTGTGCTCACAACTACGAGACAAGAAAACTCTTGTGAGAGGAATTATAAGACGTGCATAAGCAGACGTGGAGAGTTCGCGTCTGCGTGTTCTTTGAGTGATATCGTTTTCCTCTTGACAAGGAGCAGCAGCATTCATGGATTACATGCTTAAACGTGGAAAGCTCTGCACACCGTGATGTTCTTGGGAATATCGGAGCCTTATTATTTCTGGCGAACACACCATTGCTCAACCTCGTCAATTACCGTAAGAAGCCTGCCCGACAGGTCAGGTCACACAATGGTCAATCAGCTCGGCAAAGTAAGGAAAACGGCAGACACGTACTTTTTGAATGATCGAATAGTGTTCCTTCAGCAACTTCAACTTAGCTTTGCCCATTACAGGGTGAACTTTGCAACAACAGAACATTCAGTACAGGAGAAGAAAAAAACACACAGCTCACTCCCGAGGCTGATCATGGGTTGTAGCACGGGTGCACTGCTTGATATAGGGTGCCGCGATGTGCCGCACAGGAGGCAGAAATCACAGCTTTCTTCACCGTTAGGTACCGTAAAAAAAATGGAGGGGGCTCTTCAATGTCTCGCAGGCGTGCTCTGCCTAGCGCTTCTCCACAGATGATCATCGCATTCCTTTTTACCCTCGTCCCGGCCTGTCCAGTTCTTTTCTCGTGGCACAACGCCTGGCAGTAGTGTCATTGAGTGAAAAAAACCAACCAACAAACAAACGGACAAAGGAAAAAGAAGCAGATACTGTCAGAGGGATGTAACCAAAACGAACGACCGCGCGCCAACACACGACGGCATTCACCCCCCCCTCCCCCCCCCTTTGCAAAAATGCCACTAAGGAAGAAAATGTTCATTGTATCCTTAAAGGGCGCTCCTGCCCTTTGGGAATACAAAGCGTGAAAACCGACGTGCGCTTTGCAAATAGAAAGGGCTCGCCGTAAATATGGGTCGCCATGGTGCATTTTCTATATACAGTACCGAAATTCAGGCGAAATTGAGTGCGCCAGAACTAAACAAACGACGAAATCTGCATCCGCCCCCATACTGATCATGCAGGAGCAAGCCTTTGCACAAGCTAGTGGGTGTCCAGATCGGAAACGGTTCCGCCCGCCAGGCAACATGGCGGCGCCGACGGGAAAACGGTCTATAGACGACTTTCCGCAGCTGGTTTCTTCAATGAAATCTAGGTGGCGCCACGGCACAGTGACCGCCGTGGGCGTGGCCTTCGGCGCGAAACTAGAGTTATGGTATATGCTACCGCAGAGTTGCGCGTCTGTTTTCCAAACGCCGCCAGCTGCGAAGCAACCACGCATTACGGAGAAGGTGACGTTCCGGCCAACTTTTGTGCGTCTCGGCGCCGCCGATGCAGCGAACTGGATTATCGCCAGTCAAGTTCAAAGCGAATCCGGCGGAACCTTGCCTGTATTAGAGCGCGTTCCGAGCAATGTTTTTCACGAACGCGCATGTTGCGGAAGAGCTAAAAGTGTTCAGGAAGTGTTATTTTTCAATTGCGTTTTTACAGTGGCTAGAGATTAACCATGCAGCATGTGTGTCGGAACCCAGTGATCGACCATGTGACCCATCGCGCGACGGCCCATTTCGTATGGCGTCGCATTTGCGCGGAAAGTCGCATACATGCGGTTTCGTCCTAAAAACTGCTCAGTGCGATACTAATCACTGAGGAAAATGAATGCTGCATTTGGCCGGTGTGCCTGAAATAACCAATGTGTACGTACGTTGTCAAGTCAAAAGTTGCGAGGAGTGAAGAGCACACACACACACCTGACAACATTATATCATGATGGAGAGTTTCAAAGCACGCGAACATAGGAAAAAATGCGACAGAGAAGAAAAAGCACCGACTTCCAACTGATCTTTATTTTGCAGAGCGGGAAGATATATATGAACACGTGTCACATGTGACTTGACTGGCAGTGCATTGATTAGGCTTGTTTTTTTTTTGTTTCTTTTTATGTATATATCTTCCCGCTCTGCAAAATAAAGATCAGTTGGAATTCAGCGCTCATTCTTCTCTGTCGCATTTTTTCCTATGTTCGCGCGCTGTGAAACTCGCCATCATGAACGCAAGCCAACTAGACCAAGCTGCTGCACTTGTAAACAAGCTATCGTTCTGCATCTCGCGCTGCGTGTTAAAAAGAGCAACGCCTCTAATCTGTCTCCTCACTAAGTTGTCGCTGTTTTTTTTTGTTTACTATTAGGCTTCAAAGCGGTCTACCAGCGTTCGAAGACGGCCGATGCTCGGTCGGGGATGCCGCCTTGCCAAACTGAGCATGGCTTTGACACATAGCTTTGGTTGCTTGCCGGCCAAGATGGCGGACCTACGGCAACTCTGCTACCTGCGGTAGCATATACAGTAACTCTAGGCGAAACAGGCGGCGCGGACCGTGCAGGCGCAGGCGGGAACAACCATTCCGCCGCCGGGAAAGCGAAGCGACCGTTGCCCGTTAACACTGCTTACCGAGCACTGTGCGCTGCCAAGAGCATCGTCAACAGTAGTGAGACGTAGAGGAAAAATTTGCATTGTCGTCGGCTGCAACGCCACCGAATACCATTCGGCCACACTAAAGCAAAAGTAAGGGTCAAGGGTGGCAGGGGGAAGGCCACTAAAATCACGTGATCAAACATGGCAGCGCCCCTGCGCCGCTGTGGAAAATCCTCTGTAGACCTTGACGATGGCCAAGCGATGACAGTCGCCGTAAGATTTTTTTTGTTTTGGAAACGTTAAGAGGACGAGAAAAACACCTGCCATCGGTTGGGACCGAACCTACGACCGTGTAATTAAGGTGTCCGAGGGTCTATCAACAGGGCTCAAAGGAATGCTGTAGGTTCTGCCCCTGCGGATGGCAGGCGTTTCTTTGTCCACTAATTCATTTCCATTTGTGTCATGATCACTACACTACCGATAAAAATGCATTACCCCTAAACCTTCCTTTCCCTCAGTGTCTGTTGGAGTCATTAGATACAGATACCTTAGTTCGACTCCACATATCTTTAGTTTGCCGTGTTAAATGGCATAGATGAGAACCTTTGTGAACACCTTCTTGAAGCCAACCTATTCTACTGGAAGAAGAACATGTCCTCAGCTGGTCACAATCATTAGCTAGATGCGGAAGAATACACAAGCCCCAGTACATATGCTGCATAGGAAATACACGCATTTTCGAGTACAGAAAGGACAGTACTGACCAGAAGTTGTTGAGGGCTGACAGTGACACCTCGAACAGGTGTTTCGGTCGAGATGTGGACCAGGGTACTTCCACTTGCACTGGTTGGGGCACATTGTAGAATGGTAGAAGACCAGGCGGAGCCATTTTAGCTCCAGAATCGAGTGGCTCGTTGGGAGTCATATCCTTTATCATTTGAGCTACACTGTAAAAAAAATGGGCCCCGAATACGGAGAAAGTTGGAGGTAAATTGCTGCCAACCTATTTCCGTAATCAGAAAGC